>OX381706.1:71417618-71920618 GCA_947462335.1 Harmothoe impar
CTGTTTCAGAGCCAACCATCTGAATGCAGAACTGTTCCGTAGCCAACACTCCTAGCAAACTACTGCGGAGCCACTGCTCTGACTTCTGTTTGCTCAAGAGCTAACACTCAGAATTCAGAATTGTTCCGGAGCCAACACGCTAAATTCAGAAATGCTCCAGAGCCAACACTTTGATTTCAGAACTGTTCATTTGCCGCCACTCTGAACTGTTCCAGAGCCTATGATCTGACATCAGAACTGTTCCATTCCAGACACTCTGAAATCGGTACAGCTCTAGAGCCAACACTCAGAATTCAGAACTGTTCTAGAGCCAACACTCTAAACTGTTCTGGAGACAACAAACTGGATTCAAAACTGTTCTGGAGTAGTTGATCTGAATTCCAAACTGTTTCAGAGCCAATGATCTGAATTCAGAACTGTTCTGTAGCCAACCCTCTGAACTGTTCCAGACAGATACTGTAATAATAGTTTCGATTATAAATTTTGCATAAACTATCGAATTCTCTATATTATAAGTGTCCCTTAAATGTCAAACAAATAACCTGTGACTTCCATTTTTAGGAGTTATTCATCTACGACTCTGCTGGGAAAGAAATCTTCTCAGAGTTTGTGCAGCAATTGGTAAGTACTCCCACATTGTGCTTGCGACAACCAATCAATCTTGTCCAGATATTCAGGACTGTTAATACCCTGCTATCGTTTATATGTATGTGGCTGATGGTATCCAGATGAAGAATTACAACATACCAGTACCGTATTCGACATAATAAGTGCCATCTCCCAAATATGGTATACCAGCATCTGATATTTCACTTTATTCTTCTATATTCAATGATTTCCTTTTCCGTACACAGTGGGATCACCCGTCCATGGTACTGCTGGTCTATGACGTCACAAACATGACGTCATTCCACAGTTGTGCCAAGTGGTTGGAGCGAGTCCGGTCACAAAAACCTGAGGTCCCTTTCCCAGGTGAGCGTTCAGTGTCGTGATTTATTCCAAACATTTTTCCAGACATAAAAGAGAATGGTATAAATTCATGACTAGAGCTAGAGATTATCGATTTAACTGCAAGATGCGAAAAAAAATGGAAAAAAATAGGTGCTGTGCTTTGTCAACATGATGCAGTGCATCATGCCATCTTTCCAGGGTTATAGACATATAGTTGTAACCTGTTACAATGTTTGAAATAGTGGCACAAAACTTATGGCTCTATTTTATTTGTATTCCCAGCTGCCCTTGTAGCGAACAAGATAGACCTTGACACAAGACGGTCTGTGACGAGGAAAGAAGGAGAGGACTTTGCAATGAACAACGGCATGGAGTATTTTGAAGTCTCAGCAGTAAGTAACATCAAATACAATGAATCACCCATGACTAATATAAAATGGAAATTCCAGTATGCCCCTAGGTGCTTTTACAGGGCTGGGCATTTCGTGATATGCTGGAGCAAATTCAGAAGTCCATGGAGCAAAGTATATCGGGAGGGCAAACATTAATGTTCAGTGCCTACGACTAAGAGTCTTCTCCTCCCTTCTTCTAAGACTACCCAAAAACAGATGATCGATTTAGACAGAAATTAACTTGGAGCATAGTAGGATGACCCCTCCCCTACATATTGCTCCTGGAAATTCATTTTTAGAACAATTACTTGTAGATTGGTGCATTCTGAGGGTTTGCAGGTATTTGGTCTTGAAAAATTTAGAAAACCTACCTCTCAATTTGTGTGTTTTGTAAAGCTTGCGGACATATTAGTTCAAGAAATTTTGGATTTATAATTTTAGACTGAGGGTTGAGAAACACTTTGCTCTAGGAGAATTTTGAAATTCTACCTTTCAGCTTGATATATTCTGATGGTTCTTGGAGCATACATGATATATAAAAGAAAGAAATTCTACCTTGAGAGTTGTGCAGGTTTGTTTGGGAGCATATCACACCAAGAATTTAGTGGTTTTAAAAAAAATTGGTGTCTTCTGACATAATTATTGCTCCAGGAAATCTCCATAATTCTGCTTTTAGCTTGGTGTGTTCTCTAGAGTTTTGGGGGCATAAAGCCACAGGAGAATTCTATCTCTAGATTGGTATACCTGAAGGCATTCAGAGACATATTGCTTAAAAAAAGAAAGAAATCTAATGTAGGTCTAGCTTGGTGAATCCTCTAGATTTGGGGGCTCTTGGAAATTTACAAATTTTACCCTGATGGCTCTGAAAGTATGCTGCATCAGGAAGATTTTAAAATGCTACCTTTAGAATTGATATATGATTGGGGGTACATGTATATTGCTCCAAGAATTTAGATTTTTTTTTGTTAAAGTGGTGTGTTCTTGCTGTTATCTGAACATATTGTGCAAGAAAAATTTAGAAATTCTACCTTGAATTGGTGTGTTACATGCAGTATATTGCTCTAGAAGACTTTGAAAGGCATGCTATTGAAATAGTCCTTTCTTTGGTTCTAATTGGAATATTTGCAAAATTCTTTCAGTTTTGGAAAGCCCATAACATCCCTAATGTCCCTGTCGCATTTTCTAAGGCCCTTGCCGCACATTTTTTGCGACATTGCGACAGTTGCCCAGCCCTGTTTTAGTATTCTCAGGAATCCATTAAGGTCCATGATATTCTGATACCTTATAACCAGTAGCATTGTAGAAATCACCCTCACCTGTTCTCCTGCATCAATAACATGAATCATCTAACATATGAAATCAGGTACATTCAAATACAAATGATTGTGAAACCATGAAATATCAACTTTGAAACATCACATTTTAGTATTCATATGGAAATCTCTCTCTTTAATTCAGGATTGATTTAACATAATGTCGGTCCTCTTGTGTTGCAGAAAGACATGCAGAACGTGGACCAGCCCTTCACCTACCTGGCTCAAGGTTTCCACAAAATGTACAAAGAGAAAGTGGAGATGTTCAAGTCCTTATCGTAGTTGTCAGGGGACATTTCTGTATTATTTAACATTCCACTCACTGCTTTCTGATCAATCTCATGGTATTTTATTGCTTTGTTTTACCCTTTAACTTGTTTAAGGACAACTAAATGATTTTAATACATCGTGCCTATTTGTCGTCCTGAAGCATCTTTGCAGCCCTGGCGAGTAACTCGCCAGTTCTGTATCTGTGCACACACTATGGGATTGCTCACGCTCCAGAAGAGTCGGCATGATGCGGCAATGTTGTGCTGGTGAGTCGATCGCCGACACTGCGTCGGTGCATCATGACGACAAATATTGCATTAAAGGTTAAAAGCATTATGCCGTCCATAAATGGTTAACTTAGGGGTATCCTATAACCATTTGGAAACTCCCTTTATTTTGGGAGTTGATGTAAAAAAAAGTCAATTTGTGAACTTTCCACAACATTACTGTATGTTCTGCAATGATAACTTGTACATTTGATACAACTGAATTTGTTGATACAAAATATGAATAATTGTGGAAAGTTTGATTCCGACGTCCGTCCAAAACCTCATGTTTAAGAATCTTGTGAAATGCTGTTGTCTGTGATGCACCATTTATCTTCTTTGTGTATTGAAAGAAAATAAAAATGGAGTTATAGAAATACATGTATTTGACTTCCGCATTTTATTAATTTGGAGAAAAACGTACACATAGACAGGGGCTCTGTCCCCACCCTCCTCTTCATTCTGTTTGGTCCAAAGAAAAAAGGTAAAGGCGGTAGATCTCTGTAGTTGTGAAAGGCCCTATTTTATAAAGTTGTAGAAAACAATATTGTGTATATAAAGTCTATCTGTGCTTTAATGAATGTCCAACATTACATTTATTGTTCTCGTAATAAAACGACGGATAGAGATAAATATAAGATAGATATGCTGTTAAAGTCCTGTAGAAATGCTCTGGGTCTAGGAGGGGGGTAGGAAAGGTCTGGGGAGGAAGGGTCGGCGTCTGCAGGTGCGCGCGGGAACTCCCGTCAGCTGCTGCCCTCTGGTGTGTAAAAATGCAAACCACGGAATTCTGGGAATGCTTGCCACGTTTTATTTCAAGTGCGCATGACTCTCAGAAGTCCACATCCGGATCACAAGCGGGTCCACTCGACTCTCACGAATGACAACTTTGAATCAACAATAACATGTTGATAAAATGAAAATTGTGGACGATATTTGACAAGAGGGACATCCAGTATTCATAGTTTATGTGCCAGGACTTTGCGGCTCCCTAGGTGTAGCACAGTAGCCGTTGGTGAGGAAAATACACGGTCTTTCTAGTAGACATAGCGTCACGACCCAAAATGGCGGACCCACACACTCAAAATTACGGCTATGCAGCTCACCATAATCCTGTAAATAACATCCACGCAATGCCGGGAGGAGCCCCAATGTATCCGGGTAAGTAGCGAGACATATTCATCTTAATGTGTGTCTAATCTTGTGGCCATGGGCCGGTTAGGTTAGGAGTGGGCCACCCACATCCAAACCCATCTGAAAAAGTCCCAAGCCGGATTGAAGGGAATAGCAGACGAGTAGGGTGGTGTCACTGGTGGTGATGTGGCCCTTGTCTTGTCCTCATAGTGACATGGTATTACAGCATATGTTGCTGTCAATGTTGCTCACATGCCAGAGTTCTCCTCTCCGTAGCCTTGGCTCTAATATAATAAAATTACTATGTACAAATGCAGAGGATATCGGGACAATACACATCCCACTCCCAGCAATTGAGCAAATGAGTAACACTAACAACTCCAGTGAACAAAGTCAGGAACTTGGCCAGTTAAATATAGAACACGAACAGCTGACAGTGCTGTAGAGGGTTTTGAGGGAGTGGCTCACAATGGGTGAAAGAAATTCCCCTGTGCCCATATTTTAATGATTTCCAATGATTTCTGCGTCAGAGTTCCTGGTAATACACATCATGAATCAATTATTCAATACACACCCAATCAAAACAAAGCTAATATCTGGCACTGAGTCAGTACTACTCTAGGCCTATCAGCCAACATCGAATGAACCATGGTCCATGTTCTATATCAAAGGGAGTCTAGATTCAATAAGTCTTTGTCAAATTGATTATCAACTGGTCATAATCATTAGCCTCAGGCTTAGTCTTAGACTTAGATTTTAATCTGACATGCGTTTAATAAGTGTATGTGGCTGCATTATCAAGGCGACCTTTCGACCTGGGCAATAATTTAAGCGACCTTTTGACAAACTTGTCAATACGAGAAATGGTCCAAAGAGGCTTTCTGACCTGGGGCCCTAAATTTCGGCGACTTTCTGACCTAGGAGGGGGGGGGGTGGTCCACTCTGCACCTCTAGTGTAGGCCTATGTGGCTTCCGCCGAGCTCAATTTCCCAAATCTAATATCAAGTGTAGGTACCTATGTGATGGTTTCAGGTAGCTATCTCGAGCTCGCCATTTGGCCAAATAAAACTTCAGTGACGAAATTTAGTGCTAAAAATCTTATGGAACAGTGTTGCCAAAAACTTTTTTCGTACACAGGCCAATGTGGCCTGTGTCGAGAAGTCTTACACAGGCCAATTGCTTTCTACACAGGCCATATGAACTGACCGCCTATCTAGTGAGGTCCTAAATGTGATTCTCATGCTGATTTATATTGGTATATACAGATAATTTTTAGTGAAAACTGGCAAAAGGTATTGAAAAATGTGTAAACTTATTGAAAAATGGTCACTTTGCTTCTAATAGGAATATTTGAAAAATTCTTTCACTGCTGGGAAGCTAAGATCATGGCCGGCCATTGTGGCCGATGTCTGACAGCCTCACATCGGCCATTACGATTCTACATAGGCAAAAACCGATGTGCCGATGTCATTTCGGCAACACTGCTGGAAAACCTTATCACTGATTGGTGAGGGTTGGGAAGGTGCTGGAGGAGGGATGGAACACATCATGAACCCCAAATCGAGATATATTAATATTATTATATAAATGTAATCGTGGGAGGGATTTCGTAGTAGTTTGCAGCCATCTTTAAAATATCATCAACTTTAAATGTTAAAACAGACTGCCACTTTGCAGCAAAAAAACGCCTTATGCACTAGGAACCACTTATTACAATGACATCCAATTCAGGTAGCAACTAGTTGTACCGGTTTATGTACTCACTTTATCCAGTTACATACCTACTCTTTCTGTCAACCCATGGAACCGAACTGTACGGTAACAAATTTATGGAATGGAGAAATATATGTAATTGTAAATTAAAGCTTATGATGTCATTCATAAAATATAAAAAAAGAACAGGCAGGTCTACAGCCTTGGTAAGTGGTGGGTCTGCACCGTTTCGTAAAATCGACAATAAGAAAAGCATGGGCTGCCGTTTGAACACAGCTGTCTCAAAAACATTTCTGAGGAAGAAAACCCCAAATAGGTTCTTAAGAAAAACGAAACGGGGGGGGGGGGGGTCTCAAACGAGCACAAGTTACATTTTAGCGTAGAGGTAGGACCCTCTTCAAACTTGAAATACCTCAAGATAGAAAAGCGCACGTCTTGTGAGCACAGGTGGTAACAAATACTAGAGTACTTGAAATTTAAAAGTGCATGTGCTCTCCAATAGTACTCTCAAATGGGCAATTATGGTGAATATTAAAACTGAAATTAACAAAAGAATCATACAACTAATCTTATAACCTTCATTGTTGAAACGTAAAACAATGAAATTATTGTCCTAATTAGGCCCCTGGTGACCCTAAGGCGGTGTGGCGTCATTTGATGTCCGTAATGTCCCCCCAGGGCACATCTCTGGTAGAACACGGCCACATGATGTATACACGAGTAGCAGAGAACTGAACGTGATTTATTGAATTAAACACCCGGCTAGTCACTAAATAGGCCTTTGTTGAGGTGACAGATAACTTGGTTCAGTGTTGCCGAAAACTTTTTCTCAATGCAGGCCAAGGTGGCCTGCATCTTGCCATCTTACGCAGGCCATTTCGTTCTCACGCAGGCCATATACATTTTGATATTTCAAGGTACCTTCATAAACTTCATTATAACTTGTTTTATATACTGTGCAAAAACTTAAAAGAAACTGAAAAAATTTTCAATTTTACAAATATGGCCCTATCTTTGCTTCTGAATGGCCGATTTGAAAAATTCTTTCACCATTAGGGAGCTGAGATCATGGCAAGTATTGTGGCCTGCATACTAAGGCCCTTCACCGGCCATTAAGATTCTACGCCGGCAAAAGCCGGCGTGCTGGCGTTATTTCGGCAGCACTGTTGGTTGTGTGTCTATTGATTAGAATAAATGCACTATTGGTAAGAAAAGTATGCTGACAGGTCGTTCATCACTAGCCCTGTCGAAAGAAATTATTATTTTATTTATTTATTTTTTATTTAGACAAATCGTAATTATCTTCATGATATTCATGATTAGATTTGTAACCGTTTTTACAATCTGGATACCTTTGCACATGTCATGGGTTTATGTGATATACCGTAGATGTTAAAGATTTTATGTTATGTTATAATATTGATTTTATTCTATTACATCTTCATTTACACAGTGTGTTAAACAAGTTTTTTTTTCACTTTGGAGATCATTCGATACTGCAGATTTGTTAGTTTGCAGGCCCATATATACCCGGGACAATTTTGGCATCAAGAAAATTAGTTCTATGCACAAATTATATTCGGATTGATATTAAATCTATTTATCTTGTATACATAATGTTCCACAATTCTATACATGTTAGACTTATGCAAATGTTTAGAATATACAGGAAATAATCTAGAATTTACCGTATGTATGAAACAAGATATCCAGGCTCTCTGTTTTACTCTATATACCTTAGTTATAGGCCTAGTCTGATTAACAAGCCGTAAAACATGTACATGTAGACCAAAATACGGGAGATTACACCTAGGCTAGTAGTAGTCCTAGCTATGCAGTCCTCCATTCTCTCTCAATCTGCCGCACCAGCAGACGTTTAGATAGCGTCCTGCACGTTTTAGTGTTAGCTGTTAACCTAATGTTCCTCCATTAATTGACCCAGGGTACCCTGGGTCTCTGTGAGACGGTTTTCCAGCAAAAAGTGCAGATTGGTCAGCTGACTTTGAAGAGTTCCCCTGCATTTCTTCTTTCATTTATCTGATTGAAATAAACTCGTGCATATAGATTGAAACAAACTGTACCTTCCTCTTTTTTTCAGTTTGTAAAAAAAAAAAAATTTGTAGATGAAAAACGCTCTTGAAAAAAAGTCAAAAATACCCCTGAAATCAAGTCTGTGTGAACTAATGCTGAAGATAGGCCAGTGACCTTGAATCCTGACTTTAAAAGATGCACGTTCACACAGACTTCCTATACCTACAATGGTTAAGAGGAGGTGAGACCAAAAAGTGAGACGCTTTGTGGTAGAGCAGATCGTTTTCCATTGGTGCCCACAGACATTTAAAGGCCTCACCATACTGGTGTTCCGAGTTAGGCGCTGAGGTCGCTCCAGCCGGGGATATATACGTTAGGGGGCGCTGTCCGCAGGGTGAGGGTGGGGCTACTGGGAGGCAGGGGAGGGGTGGTGTCACCCCGTGGTCAGCAGGCGGGAGGCAGGGGGTGGGGAGCTGACAACACACCATGCGCTCACGGACTCTGCTAAGTAGGTCAGTGTGTGTATCATATAAGTGAGCAGTTCTCCTTTTCTAATGATATTCATGAGATGGTATTCATATCAGGGGACAAAGGATGTACCCTCTACATCCAGTGTGAGTTATAAGCCACAATTCCTAGAAATGCCCTTTTGGGAGGGTTGTGAAGTTTCAGCCTGTGCATTCTTTATGGGGCCATGGAGGACCAGCCCCACCTTCCTGCCCCTCCCAGGCCGGCAACCAGCTCAGAGGTGGTCACGGAGGGTATCTCATCAGTATTGTAGGGTTGGGTGTTGGTCGTCGGTCATCGGTGGTAGGGGGTTGGGATTGTTGGGACCTGAGTGTTGGGACCTGAGTGTTGGGACCTGAGTGTTGGGACCTGAGTGTTGGGACATGAGTGTTGGGACATGAGTGTTGGGACATGAGTGTTGGGACATGAGTGTTGGGACATGAGTGTTGGGACCTGAGTTAGGACTTCGGACACTGCCAATCTTGGAAAAGCCCTGGGTCACTTGTGATGTATATCACACAATCCATCTTTTATTATTTTGTTCAATTTTAAATTTCATAATTTTGAAACAATTATTCATGATAGCAAATACATGTGTATAAAAACATCAAATACGAACCGTTACTACGGTACACTCAGCGACTTGTATTTTAAATATCAGCAAATCATCACTAGTGTATTTTAAGTAAAACTATAATTTTGCTTTCTTAAAGATAGTGAGGGTGAGGGGGGGGGGGAGGGCGAAGTACATACGTAGTATTTAGACAGAGAGCAATGAGTTTGTACTTCACAAAATAACAACCAGTCGGCAGCACTTGGCTGTGGGTGGCAGGCGTGGCAACATCTGCCTATGTGTTAATTGGTTCAGTATACATGTACTATGATGGGGTGCATGTATCTTGGATGCCATTTCCCAAGAACAATTGTGCAATGCTGAATCATGATGTATCTAAATTTGCTAGAGTAGAAATCACTTTTTTTCACACTATCAAGTAATGCTGGTATACACTACATGTTTCTATACTATGTATATATGCCAATAGACTGTTAATACATATCTCTAAACAAACCTTTATGTGTATGATTTTTCATTTACATACTTCTACATAACATACAAACATCCTCTAGACATGTACATTAACGATACCACAATCCATCCCCCTATTGAATGGTAGCCCTGTTTGGTGTTGTGTGATATATTGATTAGTCAGATTGCCAGACGCTGTCAGCATCTGGTCTACATCCAATACACAGGACGCGTACAGACACCACCCTATCCATTAGTAACATACACAGGGTGCATCTTGTGTGGTTATGTACAGCTTGCAAAGTGCGTACACTAGTAAATCATCGTGAAAATCCTAATTAAGGGGTCAGAACTTTGCGCGCATATATACACCACCCCCATAGACTGGTCACGATGGTAGATCCTTTACGATTGTAATGAATGTATTCAGGTCAATGAGAAATAAACAAATTTTTGAACTTGAACTACAGTATACTGCTGTCCTGAGCATACCGGTACGTTCAATTCCATATCATACTTACCTGTGCAGGCAAAATTATGTATACTGCGCATATAACTGGGACATGTGCTCGTGAGGCCAAAGAAATTATTTTTTTGTTGGGGGGGGGGGAGGTCACTCGAAGCTTAGATTTTTCCCAAACCTTAGGGAGTGGTCATTTTTTAACAACAGGGGGGGGGTGGTGAGATTTCGCGGGGAGCGTGCGAATTTTTTTCACCCCCCCCCCCCCCCGCAAGAGGGGTAGACATTTTTGACCCCCCCCCCCCCCCCCCCGGCAGACCGAAAATCGCGCACGTTCGCGCCCCTTTGTAGCATAGTAACGCGCGGGCTTTTTCCCTCAAAACACGCTGAATTTTTTTGACCCCCCCCCCCCAAGAGGGGTCGAAATTTTTTACCCCACCCCCGGTCAAGGGGTCCAAATCTTTTACCCCCCCCCAAAATCCACCACCCCCCCTGTTGTTAAAAAATGAGCACTCCCTTAGGCTTAGAGAAAAATAGAAGACTGATCTTTAGATAAATATACCCCGTACATTAAAAGGTCAGTTAAACCTTTGTGTGAGTGGGGATACTAGTATATTTAATTCCTGGAAGCGATTCTTTCCATATAGATGCAGTGACTTCTTATCTCAAAATGAAAGTGTATTTTCACCATCATGTTGTCGTGAATGTTTATCACATGTATGTTTGATGTGCTATAAAAGTGTTCATACCGAAATACTTTTATCAGAGAATAGAAATAACAAACGCAACACAAATGTAAAAGGTAAACAAAAACATGGTCAGGCCTTAACTGCCTAGTAGAGGGCATGTGTGTGTGCCTGGTGGAGGGGTTGGAGTAAGTGGGGGGGGGGCGTGGCTGTCCAGCAGTGACCAGTGCTGACGTCGTTAGTTCCACGTGTACTGGCACCACAGGGCTGGCACCACAGTGCTGCACATGTCGCAGAAGCAGCTGGACCTCCCCCCCCCCCCGGCCCCCCCCCCCCCCCCACCCCTCCGTCAGGGCCGGCCACGTGGCTCCCTGAGACCCTGAATATTGCATCACTGTCCTCAACTTAAACCCGCAGATCTTACTGCACGTCCAGTAACAGTCAGAGTGCAGTCGGGACAGGTACCCAGCCCTATAAGTAGGGGCGCTGGGCCTATAATCTTCCCGGCAGGTTCATTGGCCCGGTCATTGAGCCATGTAGCTATTCTAATCCCACAGTGGACCTTGCACAGTGCAGCATGCAGTAATGAAGGTGTCAAAGACGGTGACGTGGCACCAGTGCCAATCACTCTGCAGAAAGGCTGAATATTACATCACTTTGGCCAGAAATTAATTTTGCCTCCACATGTCCATACCCATTGACCCATACAGGCTGATCCCATACAAGAGACCTCGGACGGTACAGCACACCATGTACAGGTCAATGCGGGAGAATTTCTTTCTGATGAATTTTTCATGGCCTAGTAGATGATCTGCAAACCCATATTAGAAATATGAAACCCAGAAAATAAGCCAACAAGAAAATTGTTTTTGTTTTTTTTCCCTTTGAGAAAGTTTTTCGAAAATGTTGTTCATGGAATCTGTTATGTCCATATTGTAGGCCGTCCAACCACAGAAGTACAAACATCCCCTAATCAATACATAAAAAAATGTATTGTAAAACCTGGCGTATAAGCCGAACTCTCGTATAAGCCGCACCTCGACTTAGGCCGATCCTATCGATAAGCTGCACTGGCTATCTAATTATGGTGCCTTTAGTACCATACCATTGTAGCAAAAACTTGCGTATAGGCCGCACCCCAACTCTGGGCTGATCCGATAAGCCGCACCCCCAATCGGACTTGCATACAAGCCGCGGCTCATACGCGAGGTTTTGCGGTATGTTTGTCGGTGAAATTGTCAGTCCATCACCCAGACCTGCAGGGTGGGTGCGTTGTGAGGAGAGGCGGTTTGTTTATTATTGCTGCCCTACTATATCTAGGTGGACATGAATGGAGCCGCCACGTCAGCCATGGATTATTAATGTCCTCAAACAGCCTCTCGGGTACTTTCATCTCCTTTGTCGTCATGATGCAGGAATGCAGCGGTGGCGAGTAACTCGCCAGGGCTGCATTCATGCACCATGCCGACCTTATGAGGTTGATACACTCTCAAAGGGTCGGCATGATGCATAAAAGCAGCCCTGGCGCATCTACTCACCAGGGCTCATTCATGCATCATAAACACAAAGTATATAGCACATTAAAGCACTATGCAGTAGTTAAATGGTTAACCCGCGACAGGAGAGGGTGCCAGGGGCAGGCCTTAGTGCTTGTTCCAGTAAATGTCCAATCAATACTTTTCGGCAGACGCAGATTCTGCCACTCTTAAAGGGTAATAAAGCTACATGTACTCCAGTGTTAGTGTCGGTGGTGCCACACTAGTTCAAGACCTTGCCACCGAGATACTGGTGTCGCTGTGGATGCATTCCTTTTAAAGTTTATTTTGACTTACGTTGGAGCAGCTCTTACTAGAAGTAACTCCAGGGCAGCTCACCAATCAACAGTTAGTGTCGGTACCACAGTAGTTCAGACTTTCCCCACTGAGGCGCTGGTATACCTAGGGAAGCACACATTGACTTGATCAGCTCTAGTGATTAGAAGCAGCTCCATTTGAATTTACAGAGCAGCCCAGAGCAGCTCATCATTCAACACTAATAACTAGTGCAGGTTAGTACCGGCCTTTGCCACTGAGGCGCTGCTATCACTGGGGATGTATCCCTTTAAAATTCACTTTGACTTTGAGCAGCTTTACTACCAGTAGTATTAGTAGCTAGAAGCATCTCCCTCCTGAGTCCCTCACAGAGAGCAACTCGGCGAATCAACAAATAGTATCGGTGCCACGCTAGTTCAGACTTTTGCCACAGAGGCGCTGGTATAGCTGGGGATGTATACCCTTAAAGCACATCTTGATTTGAGCAGCTCTAGTGCCTAGAACCAACTCCCTCCCGAGTCCCTCACACTCACAGAGAGCAACTCAGCGACTCATCAATCAACAAATAGTGTCGGTGGCACGCTAGTTCAGACCTATAGCTGGGGATGCATGCCCTTAAAGCACACCTTGGTTTAAGCAGCTCTAGTGCCTAGAAGCATCTGAGTCTCCCTCACAGAGAGCAGCTCATCCTGAGATTACCTTGGTTACCTGTAGCCAGGTGTGAGTTACCTGTGGTAATACCTGGTGTGTACATAGAGCGGCCGCGGCCTCCAGGTAAGTGACCCCTGCAGCCTCCCTACCTGTCTAACACACCTGTATAGCACTTTAGTGCCTCTACATGGGTATAAATCGACATGGGCGACACCGGCCCTTTTAGGCTGTTTTAAAAATCGACGGACACAGGAAAATGGGGATAAAAATCGACCCACAGGGGTTTTCTCTAAGTTCTTATATACCTAAAAATCGACCCGATGCCACTGCCCTCCAGCTAAAATTCGACACGGCGACATGGTCAAAATTGTGGGTACCCATGTAGAGGCACACTTTAAGGAGGGCAGCATGCCTTAATGCATCATGTCCTTGGTCAGCATGATACTTGAATGCAGCCCTGGCGAGTAACTCGCTAGGGCTGCATTCAAGCATCATGCCGGGTTGATACACTCCCGAAGGGTCGGTATGATGCACCAATGTAGCACCGGGTTATAGGTACAAGATGCTGTAAGGGTCCGCATTGGTGCATCATGACGACCCTTTGGGAGTAGGGTCGGCATGATGCTTGATTACTCGCCTGGGCTGCATTGGTGCATCATGATGACAAATGTCATATTTTAGCGACATCCATCCATAAAGGGTTAAGGAGGGCATCATGCCTTAATGATGCCGAAAATTTGTTATCGACGCAGGCCAAGGTGGCCTGCGTCTTGGCGTCCTACGCAGGCCATTTCCCTTTCAGACAGGCCATATCAATATTGATATTTAAGGTGCCCATATAAACTTCATTATAACTGCAAAGAATTTTGAAAATATTTGAATATTAGACAACTTGACTAAAATTGCCCTAGTTTCGCTTCTAATGGGCCCATTTGAAAAATCCTTTCAGCAATGTGAAGCTGAGATCATGGCAGGCCATTCTGGCCTGCGTCCTAAGGCCCTACGCTGGCCATTGTGCCGGCGTCATTTCGGCAACACTGATCATGCCGGCCCTACTCCCAAAGGGTCGTCATGATGCACCAATGCAGACCCCTGTAACCTCCCCTATCTATATAACACACCTGTATGAGTGCACACCTGTGGGGCTGGTCGTCACACCTGTACGTCTACCTGCCTGCACACCTGACGTCCCACAGACCACAGTGCATGGACACAATTCTCAATTGAATTATTGGTCCAGGACCCCATCAATTAGAGAATAGAAAACGATGTTCTTCACGTCGAGACTAACGTAATGTCCGTCTGTAACTAACGTAATGATTGTAGCTGATGTAATGTGCAAGCTACAGACATGCCTTTGACCTAGTTACAGCTAGTGCTCAGCGTGCACTGTTTTCACTATAACGAACGGCACGTGACCTCTCTAGAGCAGCACGTGACCTCTCGTGACCTCTCTAGAGCTATAATAACGGCCAACCGTTTTATAATAGGTATTATAGGTTTATTGACACAATTCTCCGACAGAATCACTTGTAATAAACATGTATTGATCAAGCCTGACCCGAGCTGGCCAGCGTCATATGGAGCCTACAGCCGGTAATACTCCGTCAGGTTAACCCTTTAATGGCCGCAGCGTGTTTTCATGATGCTTGAGTGAAGGCCATTGCTGCATTCAAGCATTATGCAGACCCTGGAGGATTAATGCGCTCCCATAGGATCGGCATGATGCATGAATGCAACCCCGCCGATTAGACTCGCCAGGGATGCATTCATGCATCATGCCGACCAATAACAGAGCACATTAAAGCCCTGTGCTATGCTCTTTCTCGTCATGGATGCATGCATGTTATTCAGGCTTCTCCGCAGGATGAAAAAGCACACCGGATATTTTGCGTAAATTTTGATTTATGTCAAGTGTTGCAAGCTTAACGAAATCAGCAAACCAAATGTTTGCCTATAAGGGGGTTCAGGGTCACTCCTCTACAGAGAACTTTGAAAAATAATCATTGTCAATTAATTTTTCTCGAAAAATGTTGGTAGATTAAATTGGTCAAATTGGTATAACTTCTGTTCTAATTGGAGTATTTACAAAATTCAAAAACCCATGGATAGCTAAAAGCACAGGCGGTGATTCTGAGGGTACATGTATTACACACAGGTGGCAGTAAAAAGCACACAGGCGGCCCGCCTGTGTAATCCCTGTGTGCGGAGAACCCTGATGTCATGATGCAGCATCCTGCTGACCCCTAAGGAGTGTATCAATTCTGTAGTCGTCATGATGCCTGAATGCAGCACCCGTGTCCCGTGCCACATAATTGTATCACGATGACGAAGAGCAGGAATGACCGTAACATTAACTGATTAAGGCACTATGTTGTCCTTAAAGGGTTAATATGAAGAGGTGTGGACGGTGTGGGGGGTAGGCGGGGGGGGGGGGGGTTAGAAAGAGGCCAGGGTCAGGGAGTGGGTGGTGTGTATATTATACGGTTAGATCGGTGAATAGATAGGGGGATGATAGGTCTATACTGATGCTGTATAATACAATATGGTGTGTTCTTTCTTTAGTAGCCACGATGCGATGATGAGCCAACATGATACAGTCCCCTAATGCAGCCACGGCGACAATTAGTTTATTATATGTTGTTTTTTTTTGTTTTTTTTTGTGTTTTTTTTAAAGTTTATTTTTTAGTTTATTATATGTACTGGCAAATGAGTCCATCAATATTGATACAGTTGATATACATCCCATTTTATTTACTGAATAGCAAGCATACATATAATAGAAAGGAATTATTCCATTGCTTATAATATTAGAATTTGAAACAGTACTAAACTACTTGTAATGGACAGTGTAGTGTATACAAATGCATGAACATTGTGTGTTGTATAGTTATTTTGTACATGTAAACTACTGTAAAGTGTGCTTGTATAAAGCGGTGACAGAGGAGGTAAATGTGACTGCGGTCCAGATTTCCACTGCCCTGACAGATTGCCTGCGTACTACCAGTGGGCACGGCGCCAGCACCTCACCCACTCATTTCTCACTTTGAGGACCAACGGACACAGACGCAAAATTCACGCAATTTACTATCCACTATTCTTACCACAACTTTGTCTTGAGATGTCTCCCTTCCTTGCTGCATTGGTTTACCCTTACCGTACCGTCGTGTTTGAGCGCCAGGCTTTAAATAAGCGCTGGGTATAAACACCCCTCCAAAAGTATAAGCGCCGGGGCGCTTAGACACGACGGTACGGTATGTGGTAACTCTATGGGACCATAGGAGGCGCCTACCGTAAATTGTCGCGTAGAAGCCATACCACCAAGCTGCGGCGAGTGCTCAGAGTCACACCCAGCTTAAATTTGATACCAAACTTGCCTCTAGAATGCAGCATATACTAGGGTTCACATTCAGACCCTCTGCAGTCTGCACAGCTTACGGTATATGAATTGACAAAGTGGGGGGGGGGGGGGTGCAGCTTATACGTGAGTTTGGCTTATTTACGAGAGTTTACGGTAGGCCACAGTGACTGAGACCATGACAGTCTACGCGGTTGTGGAGTCCTATTGATGGCATAGAGAGATGTCTTGATGTGTGAGAGGCGTGGGTGTGGTTCCATACCTGCCTCCAATGGGAAACTTTCTCCTTTCATGACTTTTGCACAATCGGGCCAGGATATTTATGGGCCATATTTTGCTAAAGGATGTCATTTGTCATTGTGATTCACCAATGCAGCCCCGGCGAGTAACTCACCGGTGCTGCAGTGGTGCATCATGCAGACCCTTTGTGAGTGTCGGCAGGGCTGCATTTAGTCTGTACCCCCCTGCCGCAAAACTTTTCAGCACTTTGGAGTTTGGTGGACTCTTTGGAAGTGTCTGGTGAGTTACTCGCGAGGGGAGTTAGTCACCAAGGCTGCATTCAGTCTGAACCCCCCACTCCCTACCCCATCCCCTTACGAAAAAAAAGGTATTTCAAACGATATTGCGATCCGCTGCAACTTTTTGGTACGTGTACTTTGGTGTTTTGTGGACTCCACCCCCCTGGCCTTTTCACATCGCTGGGCCTGCCCCTGGTGTCAGCCTGCGGTTCAGCCTATACGTGTTGATCAGGGGAACCAGTTACATCCCCTTTCATCCTTACAGACCCTACCCCACAGACCCAGTGACGTCACAATGTGCCCTACTCTAACAGGGTCATGTCCCCTATAGGCACGTTCTGTGTACAAACCATACACCAGGATTTATACTACTACATGTATCATGATAAGGGTCTCCCAAGTTTGTACACACATTTTGACCCATGGTCCTGAGGCTTTTTTGTAAAGAGGGCCTGTACACAGTATTTCTCCAAAAAGTCGACTCCAGACCCCCTCCCCTACACACCCATCACCGGTTTCGGTGCATACCGTACATATGGTAAATTCCAGCATATACCGGTAACTCGCGGTTAGTACAGTGCTAAAATGTCGATTTTCAGAACCCAGGTGTTGGTTGTAGGATTTCCGCATGAATTTACGGTACTTTTGATGGAAGCCCCGTGGACGTGCTACTCAGCCTACTGTGTGACACACTTTTTGACCCCCGCTCCTGAGGCTTTTTCCTCGAGAGAGAGCCTCTGCGCAGAATTCCTCTGAAAATCGGTTCTAGACTCCTCCCCCCCCCCTCACGCTCAATCGCTAGCCTTGGTGTACACACTTTTAATGGAAGCCCTCTAGAAGTGGTAGTGTTATTCACTGAGTGACCCCACCCATGGCAGCATCTGTAAAGCTTCCCTGGTACTACGCCTCCCCCATAACTTCTATACATTGCACCCCCTTTACTACCGGTACTACCTGATACTAGCCTACCCACCCACCGTAGACAATAATTAGACAAGAATTCTTAATCCTGTGAGGGCTACATAGTACTTTAATGCACTTTGTTTTTAATCGTCATGAATTAGTAAGGCCAGTATTTCAGTATGAAAAAGTGTTTTTTGGTAGAAAAACAAAAAATCCTTCCAAAAAAAATAAAATTGGGTAGGGCTAAAAGAAATAGGGTCGCTAGGGATACCTGAACACAACTCTTTTTTTTTGGGCCTAATAACTGCCATGATGCTTGTATCATGCTGACCCAATGGTGTTCATACACTCAGGGTCAAATCGACTATTTAAAGCTATGGCCCGCCCATATCTGTCTCTATAAAGCTTCCTACATACAATGTATGATATCCACCCCGCCCATCCCTTTATATAACACCAAGACCTCGTTCTATACAGCAAACTGCAGTGCTGCCCACCGCAGCCCTACCTACCTACCTTAAAACCTCACGTAGAAGCTGTGGCTAGTACGCGAGTTAGATCGGCAGTGCGGCTTGTAGAATCTGCCCATGTTCAGGGTGCGACTTATATGCCAGTTTTGCTACTATGGTACAGTAGTAAAGTCACCGTAATGCTAATCAAGTGGCTGGTGCGGCTTATAGGATGGGCCCAAAGTCGGGGTGCGGCTCATACGCGAGTTAGGCTTATACATAAGGTTTTTACGGTACTATAGAGTCTACAATAGCGTCTATGTAATAAGACGTCTTGATACGTGAGGCGTGCCGGGCGTTGTCCCGTATGTGCCCGGCGGTGCGTGCAGTCCGTACCCCTCCCACCTCCCCACACCGGCCGGTGTATCCACAGTGCTACATGCACCCCCACAGCACAGGCTGCCTGTACACTACCTGTCCTGCCACAGCGATACACAGGAGGCTGCAGCTTTAATACCACTTGTATAGTCTTAGTGCTACTAGTGGATTATCTCCCCATTGGGATTAATACAGTGCAGGCCCTAGAGTCTGGGACTGGTTCTTAAGCCTTGCCTTGAGGGCTGAGGCCGAGGAGTGATTTGAGGAGGCCCATAACATTGGGAGTCTACAGTCTTAGCTAAACCCACTTGTATGGTGCCACTTTGGATTATCTCCCCATTGGAATTAGTACGAGCCATCATAGAGACTGGGACTGAGCCCTGAGTCTTGCATTGAGGGCTGAGGCTGTGAAGGTGATCTGAGGAGGCCCATATCATTGGGGAGTCTAAATCCTACTTGTATAGTGCTGCCTGTGGATTATATTCCCACTGGAATTCCCTCTTCTATAGTACTACTTGTGGACTATCTCCCCACTGGAGTTAACACTAAGTTCCTGCATACAGATAGTGCATCGAGACTGTGACAGTGCCTTTAGGGGTGATCTGAGGCCCCTGATACCCTACTACTGCTTGGAGGGGTGAGGCTGAGGGGTGGCTTCAGACCCCTAATATACTACTACTACTACTACTACTACTACTACTACTGCTACTACTACTACCACTAGGACCAGCACCATGCCAGCTGTCAGCATGTATGAGATGTGCTACATGCTCCCCAGGGACGTCCCTCTCAGGCCCTTCATCAAGTCCAAGCCCCTCAAGTGTAAGACCAGTTACACAAAGATAGGGATGTCATTGACATCCAATTTGTTTAGATTTCGATTATCACTATTTCGGTCTTGATTTTCCGATTACTGTAAATTCATGCATATAACCCGCGGGTTATACGCGAACCAAACCCTCAGTGCGGGTTCTACAATATTCCCAAAGTCTAGGTGCGGGTAATACTAGGGGGTTTTGCCAGTACAATACAGTACTAAAATCGCAATTTTCAGACCTATGGTGCGGGTCATATGGTTCTCTCAAAGTCGGTGTGCGGGTTATATGCGAGATGCGGGTTATACGCGGAATTTACGGTATATTGATTTATTTTGATATTGCTAACATAATTTTTATCTGCTTGAAAGGGGGTATTTTCATCTGTATATTTTCTTCCTTACACTTGAGGCCATATAGATGAACGCTTAGTAGCACTTTGGGCACAATCTGAAATAACTTTTCCTCAACATTATGTGTTCACAGACTCACAGGTTTGGGGGTTGGGAGGGTGTTTTAGAGCACTGCTAGTTAAGGAGTGGGAAGTTTGATCGATTGTTACATTACTACGACACTGGGTGGGGGGGGGGGGGTATTTCTTTTCGCCCCCTCCCCTGCAAGGCTTAAATTCATTGCGATCAACTGCTGTCAAGTTGTAGTAAGACCCCTTTTTTCGCTAAAAAGGGGTGACATTCGGGTTTTGCCATCACCCCCCCCCCCCCCATCCCCGTTGTTTAAAAAATGCCCCCCCCCCTCCCCTGACTACTTAGATTCGATTCACAGGGACTGTTTTCACGAAGGGAGAGGGGGGGGGTCAACATACAGGACATACAAGAAATATCTAGAAGTCTGGGTATGTGTTTACCAGAGACATATATTAAGAATTAGAGCGTGATATTAACTTGTTATGTGTGATGCAGCCTAGCGGTGCACGGGTCGGTAACCACCACGGTCACCGCCACATGGGAGGGGCTGGTTGAACGTCAATAATGTCTGATGTTATGAAACAACAACAACCTGAAATCAACATCAACAAAAAATCTAAAAAAACCACAAAAACACACACAAGACAGATAAGACCCAAAGAATGTGTGTTTTGGGTTACTCTCCCCTTACTAGCGAACCAGACCGTAGACATTTTTATGCAATATTTGGTTTAAAAAAAAATCAATTGCGGATCAATTACAGACCTACCTACCCTAGGTTTTGACACCATGTGACCTAAAACACACCTTTGTCCTTGGCCTAAGCACCACAAAACAGCAACATTATACTCAGACAATATAGTGGCATGTATGTAATCAACAACTTATATGGTCATACATGTGGGACGCACTGGGGTGTAGTTTAGTGCAGTTCATGCTCCGGGTACTTCACAGTGACGTCAGTACATACGTCACGACTGAATGATTCAGTATTGATACCTCCGTCCATTCACCGGGACCGAAGGCCGAGCGGGGTCGGGGTATTTCGTTGTTCCGAATTAATTATTAACCCATAACAAATGTACTCACACTAAATGGTCAAGGTCTGTGGTACAGTTGGACATACTACAGATAAACACTTTAAACATTCAGAACTTAGGGTTTAGTATCAACCGGCTGTCATAACATTTATCGATACTTAACCCATGGGTGACACCTAAGACAAAGGATTCGCACCATGGTTATTGACTCAGGGAGCCTTGCTCCTAGAGTCTTATGCGACGCCTCTGTGAGACGTTTTTCGGGGGAATTCTTTTTTTTTTCATTTTCCAAATTTATCATAGAAACATTAGGCCCATTGATCAGAAGTACACAAAATCGGATAATTGAAGTGTTTTCCTACCCAGTGATGCAAGAAACATTCTTGTGCCCCTACTGGAACCCCCTGAAAAAAATTGCTAAAGTAGACCTATCCAAAAAACATAATTTTTTCCTCACTGTAGACAAACATCAAAGTACTGCTGTAGACATTTCGTCGATTTCGGCATTTAGTGTTAAACCTATGGGAGATCTGATTTTTAGCAAGGTGAGACGCTTTTTGTCAGACCAAGAAGGCATGGGAAGAGATGTGTGGACGAAAATCGAGACTCTAATATACATACACCATACACATACACCATACACACACCATACACACACACCATACACACACACAATACACACACCATACACACACACCATACACACACACCATACACACACACCATACACACACACACTATACACACACACACTATACACATACAACATACACACACACAATACATACACACTATACACACACACCATACACACACACCATACACACACACCACGCACACACCATACACACACACTATACACATACACCATACACACACACCATACATACACACTATACACACACACCACACACACACTATACACACATTATACACACACACTAAACACATACACACACACTATACACTCACACCCTGAGTCTTTTGTGATTAGGATCACACGCTAGATTTTTTCGCATACCCGAGGGTTAAGTCAGATGGACTACACCTGGCCAGGTTTCTCCCACATACCCACTGCCCACTGGTCATCGACTCGATGTATAACACCTCGTCTTGACCCTGTGGGGCAGTGGGTATATGGAAGAACCGTGTCCAGGTGTAGTCTATCTAACACGCGTATACTGGTACATCTTTGCCTTGCATGCAACCAACCATTAGTGATGGATGCGAAACTGATGTTTGTGTATAACAAGTAATTACATGCGTATCAGGGATTGTTGTGCAGAGGGGTAGCACTCTCACTATTCACTTACCACTCGGCACTCCAATAAATAGGCAGGGATGTGATTCCTCCTACAGTTGTAGGATTTCCTACACTTTTGAGCAAAAAAGTCCACCCTCATGGTTTGTCCAGATCCACTGAGATATTTTTTCAGGGGGTGGGGGGGGGGGGGTCTGTTACTCAAATTGTCACAGGCTGAGCAGAATATGTGACAGAATGCAGCAATTGGCTTTTAGATTTTCAAAATCTTCCTGGGGCCATGCCCCAGAACCCACCCCCTCCCCCGCTTGCGACAATTGGAAAGCAACATTTCACTCGAGGGTTGCATTTAGTGTTTTTAGATACTTTATATTGAGACCTAAAAATTTTCCTACATTTTTACGATTTTCAAATCACATCCCTGATAGGGCTCAAATTAATTTTGAAATCTCTAACCCTTTAGGGACGGTGTGATGCCACAAGGTTCATGGTAATTTGTCGGCATGATGCACTAATGCAGTCCAACTTACTGGTGCCGCATTCGCGCATCATGCCGACCCTTGAAGGTGTATCGATGCTGTATGTCCAGCATCGTGTATGAATGCAGCACTGATGAGGTACTTGCCAGGGCTGCATTCATGCATCTTACATGAGGACAAAAGGGAACAGTGTAATAGAGCATTCTGTGACCCATAAAAGTGTTCTTTTGGCATTTTATTTCAATGGTCACTAAATACTTTATAACTAAATGAATTTGATACATTTATATTTGTGAGTTCCATAGCCCGGTTCTTATATTGTGTTTCAAGTTGTTTGTGACAAAGGATTCTTGAATGCAGTACTGGCGACTCACTTGCCAGGGCTGCATTCATGTATCATGACGACCATGGGCATGATGCATTATACTGGTTGATAAATGTTCTACATTTATATTTGTGAGTTCCATGGCCCGGTTCTCACATTTTGTTTCACGTTGTACATTTTAATAATTATTTAAAAAAAATTCACATCATCAACTTGTAATCAATGTTTTTTTCTCGGTACCTTTCAGGTGGGCCCCAGATGACGGGACAGCGCCACACGCCCCAACCGTACAACGGTCCGGCCGCCAACCACAGTCAGTTCCCAGGGGCCGGGCTGGGACAGCAGCGTCCTATGGGCACCATG
Organism: Harmothoe impar; assembly: GCA_947462335.1. Lineage (NCBI taxonomy): Eukaryota > Metazoa > Annelida > Polychaeta > Phyllodocida > Polynoidae > Harmothoe > Harmothoe impar. Next base: position 71,441,145 of record OX381706.1, read on the forward strand.
CCACCCCGCCCCGGCATGCAACCCCAACAACCCCCCCACCTCCAGGGTCCACCCAACATGGGTATGGCCCCTAACGGTCCTTACAACCCCAGTGGGGGACAGATGGGAGGCCCTCCCAGGCCCCAAATGCCCGGCCAGCCGCCGATGATGAACTCCATGCCGCCTAAACCAGGCATGATGCCCCCCAAACCGGGCATGATGCCGCCTCCCATGGTCGGAGCCCCGCCCACGTCACGCCCGCAAGCACCGCCGCCGATGGTCAACGGAGTGCCTTCTAGTCAACCTGGGGGCTTCGGACCTCCGCGCCCGTTCATGAACGGGCCTCCTACCAGTGCGCCGAACATCCCGGGTGGTTTACCCCCGCCCCCCTCGGTGAACGGACCTCCCCCGCGCCCCGGACCTCCACCCCCGTCTATGGGGCAGCAGCCGGGTGGCTCTCCCGCCGGGATGCGGCCGGGGCAGACCCCGCCGGTATCCGGGCCCTACGTGGGAGGACAGCGGCCCCCGGGCCCCCCACAGAACATGATGGGTGGAGCGGGTCCCCGCGGCCCCCCCGGCCCACCCCCTCAGATCCGGCCCCCCCAGGGGGGGTCCCTGCTCCCCGGGGGTCTGCCGCTACCTCCCCCACCATCACGTGTTAACGGAGGTGGACCGCCAACTCCAGGGGCGCTACAGCCAGGGCAACACTCAGGTACGTAGTATTTAACTGTTAACCCATGTCATGTCGCTAAAATGGGGTATGTATGTCGTCATGATGCACCAATGCATCCCTGGCAAGTAACTCGCTTGCGCTGCATTGGTGCATCATGCCGACCCTTCAGGAGTGTCTCAATCCCGTAGGGTCGGCATGATGCATGAATGCAGCCCTGGCGAGTTACTCACCAGTAACTCACCACAGCTGCATTCATGCATCATGATGACCAAGGGCATTGAGACATTATGCCGTCGTTAAACCTTCAAAGCCCCAACTCTTGCTACTTCTATAGCAAGAGTCGGAGTGGACCAGTACTTTGAGCCTTATATAGGCGAGCTGGTGCTGAATTGTGCTGTAATGCATTATGCCCGTTTTGTCGTCATGATGCATGAATACAGCCCCGCCCAGTCTACTCGCCAACGCTGTATGAATCTTTCATGACGACAAAGGCCACAATAGCACATTAAATTATATACAAGATTACATACATGTATATTATACCAGAGTATTTCGGTGAATTACAAAGGCTGTTTAAACACAAAACAAATCAATGGTCAATAACAAGTGCAAAAAGAAGTTGGCAAATGTTTGTTGTAGCATTGTATTGTGGGGTGATTGTGTGTGATTGTACCAGATGATTGTATGTGATTGTACGTGGCGGATTGTGTGACTACCGAGTGATTTATGTGATTGCACCGAGTGATCATGTGTGATTGTACTGAGTGAGTTTCTGTGATTGTACTTGATGATACAGATACTCAATTACCCGGTTCTGTAAGTGCCCGTCCCTTTAGAGACTGAAGGTAGAAAATGTATTAGACTTTCACTACTTTATAGACAATTAGACTTGCATATTAGAAATACTAATAATGCCAGTAAGAATACGGTACCAAATGTATTCCTAAATAGACGGAAGAAGTGTGCTGAACTCAATGTCCATGCCTCCTACCTCTCCCGAAAACGTAAAACTTTGTGTATAAGCCGCTGCTTGTATGATTGTACGTGGATAAGAACCCTAGTGCGGCTTATAGGATTTGCCCAAAATCAGGGTGCAGCTTATACAAAGGATTTTGCTAGTATATTACAGTAATAAATTAGATCCCAGATGCGGCTTATATGGTTTCCTCAAACTCTCGGTGCGGCTTATAGCAGAGGTTTTACGGTACCAGACCATATTCCAGGGGTATATTAACAGTGCTGGGTCGGCACGACTGGGGTGGGGTGGGAATAGACCGGGTAGTTTTACGGTACCAGACGTGGGGTATATTAGCAGTGCTGGGTCGGCACGACTGGGGTGGGGTGGGAATAGACCGGGTAGTTTTACGGTACCAGACGTGGGGTATATTAGCAGTGCTGGGTCGGCACGACTGGGGTGGGGTGGGAATAGACCGGGTAGTTTTACGGTACCAGACGTGGGGTATATTAGCAGTGCTGGGTCGGTACGGCTGGGGTGGGGTGGGAATAGACCGGGTAGTTTTACGGTACCAGACGTGGGGTATATTAGCAGTGCTGGGTCGGCACGACTGGGGTGGGGTGGGGATAGACCGGGTAGTTTTACGGTACCAGACGTGGGGTATACTAGCAGTGCTGGGCTGGGAATACATGGACCAGGTAGTAGGGGCCTACTGCCACGTGTACATAGCTAATGTACAGCACAGAGGGATCAGGGGCTGGCATGAGGCCAACTAGGTGTGCGAGGTGAATGATCTACCTCACTATAAGGATGAAACCGGCTGCAACTGGTTCCTGCAAGTACACCGATCTCGTGAGAGCTTGGCTCTAATCTCGGGATGCGGCTTATTGCTGAAGAATCATGCTGTGTGTGAGTCTGGTACCTGACTAAACCTCACGAGAAATTTAGAGATCAGAACTAATAATTATGGCCACGCACACACCAAGCGTCCAGATTGTTTTGCCTCGCTAAATAAATGTAGTCTCGGCCATTAAACTGTCGATATTGTGCGCATATCATTGTGTACATGCATAATCGAAGTTTTACCAAGGTGTTTAAGTCTGTAAAGATGGAATAGTGCTTTTATGTATTACCGTATGCCCTTTGTTATTGCTTCATTTATTAAAGTGTTACCAGTCTCGGGCAAAACATTATTTTCAGTACCTAGTGTTGCCGAAAAAACTTTCTGAACGCAAGCCAACATGTCGTAAATACAATTAGATCCTGATATGATCATAATTTGTCTTAGGAACTGTTACCTTTTCCCAGGGGTTTCCTTTATAAATTGTACACAAGTAAGCTGAAGTAAACATCACATACACCTAGTGGTCTGCATATTTGACCCACGTAAATCAGCCACAAACTGGTACATAGTACTACTACTCGAGCTGCTCGGAGTAGCTCAACCTACTCACACCAGGGGGCAGCAGTGTGCAGAGGCCGCCACATTCTGAGCAGAGAGCGATATGCGGTGCATTGTTCTCTCTGATTTGTCCAAGCCTCCAGCAGAGGCGTCACTCTCCTAACATAGTTTCGGTGTAAACTCCAATCCAGTTGCATATATTATCACACATGAACTGCTGGTGGCGCAATATATGGCTTCAGAGATGGAGAGAACATAATCGTGATGGGGTTGATATATGATTGAGGGGTCAGCATGATGCGTGAATGCAGCTCTGGCGAGTTACTCGCTATCGCTGCATTCATGCATCATGCCGACAAAGGACGGCATAGTGCATTAAAGGGCTCTCCAGTCTGTAGAGGGCAATAGGTGCAGATCCAGGGGGTGGGGGGTCCAGGGGGTCTTCCCCCCTCCCCCCCCCCCCCCACCTTTTTTTTTGAAGATTTAGATTTAGATCTAGATTTTTCGTATGACGCGGGGTATATCACAGTGCGACGCATTTCGATACTTAGGTGTTTGGTGGAAGCCCCCGCCGTATTTCAAATTGCTGGGTCCACCCCTGACCAATGCTAGGTAGGCCTAGCCTACCACTATAGGGTTGGAGTTACTGGCAGAGACAGTAGGGGCTGGTATAGTGTATACACTGATCCCGGACACTGCTGGTAGAATCCAGTTTTGTACCGGAGCCCGTCGCGGGACCGCTACCGACTGGATACAAGGCTGTAAACAAAGCCTCTCGCACGGCGGGTATTTACGAGTTGTGGATGTATACAAACAGCACTCTGGTCTCTGAAGGAGGCATTACCTTACCGCTAACCCAACAAACACACAATTATAACCAGCCCGGTGCCTGGGGGGCCTACAGGCTCTGCTCATTGTCTTCCTAAATACACATCATCAAGTACCGCCTCTCTCCCCAATACTTGTTTGTCTGATTACTATGTTTTTAGTGGGATCATAGCACTCCACTGTTCTGAAGCTCCAAAAGTTTGAGGGCCGCATAATGCACTAATGCGCTATGCACTTTGACATGAGGCATGGATGCCCTGAAAATTTACTCGCTCGGGCTGCAATTATGATCATGTCAGACCACTCTACAAAGTTGAAACACTCCCGACAGCATGGTGCATTAATGCAACACTGGCAAATTATTCACTAATGCTGCATTTGTGCATCATGGCAATTAAGCATGAAAGCTTAAGGCACCATGCTTCAATGGATTAAATCTTAGTGAGCATTGTATGTGTAGAGTCTAGCAGAAGGATAATGCCAAGCCACGTGGTAGCATGGTATTCACATTGGTGGGTGGTATGTGCTGTAATGGGATGAAGTGAGAGAGAGGCTGTCGGCAGGAGTCAGGAATCATGGGTAATGAACAGGCCTGGCTCCCGTTCCCTTATCTCGGCCACATTCACCTACCAACACCCACCACCAACACTAACCCTTGTATGACGGCATGATGCATCAGTGCTTCATTTGTTGTCATGATGCACCAATGCAGCGTTGGTGAGAAACTCGCCAGCGCTGCATCGGTGCATCATGCTGACCCTCTGGGAGTGCATCAACTCGATAAAGTTGGCGTGATGCATGAATGCAGCGCTGGTGAGTTACTCACCAGTGCCGCATTCTTGCATCATGCTGACCAAGGGCATAGCGCATAAAGAACTACTAGTATGCTGCTCTTAACCTTTTAGGGCCGCATAGTGCTTTAACGTGGTATTCCCCTTGTCGTCATGATGCATGAATGCATCGTACTGACTCGTATAATTGGCTTTGGGACCTTGTCCCCAAAGCCATTTACACCACTGACCACAGAGTGTCAGCTTTTCGACAAGAAAAGACTAGCATAGGCCCCCTTGTTCGTTGTTAGATATAGCCCTAGCTGGCCCTTAAACTTTGCTGAGGACTGGTATCCCCATGTGTCCTTGTAGGCATGTGCAAGACTAATTTATCCTAGATCTTGTTTTCAGTTACTACATGTAGAACCAATGTACCTTGTGGTAAGGCCTAGACATCTTGTGAACAGCCATATTTTGAGTTCTCTAATGTGGCTGTCAATGGCAAGGATAGGTACCAGCCTAATAACTATTGACTCCTATGTCAAGCCAAGCTGTCAATGTCAATGCCAATTCCCATACTATGCACATACAGGACCTATACTAGAAGTTGAGTGGGTCCAGGGTGGCTCTTGAAATCACTCAAGCCCGCCCAAAGACAAACTGTGAAGTCCAACATAATTACCCCTCCCCCACCCCACACACACATGCACCAACCCTGAAATAATATTTTACAGTCTTTAAAGTTAGGCCATCACAAGTCCTCCTTGTGCCCCCTCCTCCTCCCTGTGCCTCCCTGTGCCCTCTCCTCCTCCTCCTGCATCTGCCCTCTCCTCCTCCTGCCTCTGCCCTCTCCTCCTCCTCCCTCCTTTCTCTGCCCTCTCCTCCTTCCTATGCCCCCTCCTACTACCCCATCTACCCCTCCCCCCCACTCTGCCCCATTTTCCTCCTTCCTATTACCTCCTCCTCCCTCTGCCTCCTCCTACTACCCCACCTTTCCCCTCCTCCCCCCCCTCTGCCCCATTTTCCTCCTTCCTGTTACCTTCTCCTCCCTCTGCTTTCCCTCCTTCTGCCCCCTCCTCCTCCCTCTGACTGCCAAGATGGCTGCCGAAAACTCAAGATTGTCTGATTTCCTTGTGTGATACATGGATAATAGGGTTTTCTGGGATATAGAATCCATTTTCAGGCTCACAATTTCAATCCGGGAAATTTCCAAGATGGCTGCCAAGATGGCCACCAAAAACTCAAGGTTGTCTGATTTCCATGTGTGATACATGGATAGTAGGGTTTTCTGGGATGTAGAATCCATTTTCAGGCTCAGATTTTCAATCCGAGAAATTTCCAAGATGGCTGCCAAGATGGCCACCAAAAACTCAAGATTGTCCAATTTCTTTGTATGACACATGTATAATAGGGTTTTCTGGGGTGTAGAATCCATTTGTAGGCTCAGATTTTTGATCCAGGTGATTTTCAAGATGGCTGCCAAGATGGTATTTGCATAGGCATCAATGGAGGTGCATTGGTACCTATTTGATTCCATTGGCACATATTGGATTCTATTGTTATGCCATACATGAATTGCATAAGAACCCCAGAAACACCAAAAATTATAAATCTATGCCCCCTCGTTTTCTCACCTGTAGTTCATAACAATCCTATAAAACCCAAAGCCACTACGGCTTTGCCGTAAAATCCTTGAATTTGTCCCCTTGTTCAAGCATCGTACCGACCGACACTCTCGAAGGGTTGGTATGATGCACCAATGCAGCGCTGGCGAGTTACTCACCAGGGCTCCCTTGTTGCATCATGATGACAGGCCATCCTTGAAGGGTTACAGGCCTAGACCCGGGAGCTAGACACAGCGTTATCCGACAGGTACCTGAGGGTGTGTGAGCACTTTGGTGATTGGACACACCAGGGTAGTGGGTGGGTGCAGGTGTCGGGTAGAGGGAGGGGTGTGGCCCAGGGGGGGATACTCTGATCTGAAATGGCTACCCACCTACAAACTACCCGCGAAAGCGCTAGTGGTAGGTCTTAAAATAAAAGGGGGTGGTGAGTTTGAGTTGGAACATTTTTTATTTGGCAAAGATTTATCACAAGTACACAGGGCGTTTTTCAATCAAATGCCAAAGAAAGGAAGAAGTTGATACAGTTTTTACACACTCTTGGCAACCTCAGAAATAGGGTTTGGTAACTCTACAGGAAGGGCAATTATTGGGTCATAGTAGGGAGTTAATGATTTAAATAGAGGTACTAAACAGTTATTGTCCAGGTCTACTGTACTATTTGCATCAGGAAATCAGGTTGTAATACAGTCCCTAAAAAAACAGGAGTGTTAGCCCTTGTAATGAATCAGAGGGCGGTCCTCTGAATAAATGAGGGGCGATGGTTTGGCAGCTCTTGTTTTTAGGCGGGCGGTAGTTTTGCTGTCGGCGGGTACTGTCATAGAGTGAGTACCCCCCTGGTGGTGTGGGGGCTAACTATAGCAGCTAAGGTGAGCAGCTCATAACAAGCATGAGCAGCTCACCCAGAGCCGGCAGTGCTGCATCACCCGGAGCCCGTCCCCATGTGTATATCTCATGTCCCTTACCCTACCCTACACCACTACTGCTACCACTACCAGAGCTACCACCACCACCTCTACCATCCCACCATTACACCACCACCACCCTGAGCTGCTCCCCACAGGCTAACAGGGCTGACCAGCAGACATATGCTCAGGGGGTTGAGGGGTAGCCTGGTGGTCATGTAAGGAAGCAGTGGGAGGTGGAGTGACCTGCTCGCCGGCTGACCACTATCTGCTCACACTAGCCGCTCTATGGTAGGACGAGCAACTCACGAGTCGCTCAGTCACTAGGAAATACTACCGTGGGATCCAGCACCTACTACAAGCAGGGGTTTTGAGGAGCAGTTGGGACAGCCTGGTTATGTATGGAGACAAGTGGGAGGAGCAGTGACCTGCTGGTCTGCTGACCACTCCCTACTCTCGGAGCAGCTCTATGGTAGGATGAGCAACTCGCGAGTCGCTAGATCACTGTGTGAGTCACGACTGAGGGATCCACCTATGACCGTGTCCTACTACTATCTACACTAGGCTGATGTATAGAGGCATTAGCAGCGACCTGCTCAACTGCTGACCACTATGCACTCACATTAGTTGCTCTAGGGTAGGAAGAGCAGGTAGGGAGTCGCTCAGTCACTCGCCCTGGGAAATACTACCAAGGGATCCAATACCTACAACAGCTAGGAATTTTGAGGAATAGTTAGGGCAGCTTTGTCATGTATGAAACTAGTGGCAGGAGATTGTTACTCCCAATATCCACTCACGGTAGCTCCCCTACCGTGAGCAGCTTGCAATGAGCTCAGGCGCTAAGTGAAATACTGCGGCGGGATCCAGCACCGACAACCGGCTCCTACTACGGCCTACACGAGGATCTCGTACTACCGACTACACGCGGCTGGCAGGGGTGTTTACTGCTGGGATGGATGTCCATCAAACACTTTGTCTCGGAATGTGCCAGGTGTGTAGGAGAAGGTGCTGAGAGGGGAGTCTGGCCGCTGCCGTGTACCACGCGACCATGCCACTAGCCGCATGCTGCTACAGCCTACCTGGATGAGATCGGAGTCTGTCGGCCAGGGTGTACGATGCTAGCCGCGGGGTCTGACATTCTACCTAGACGTACAATAAAACACAGGTGTGAACATTGCCGGTAGTGCTCAGGGAGTAGAACCATCGTCTACAGGGATGAACGTCTAACGAAAGTTTTCCCTGGACTTTTTCAATATTTTTAAATGTCGTGAAAACCTGGGATTACCTCTAGAAGACTTCAATTTATGGGCCTCTATTTGGACACCTTTCTATCCCGGTCACTGGTACAGCCTGCACACGTGTTGTGGTTATGTCAGTCTCACTCTCTCCATGTGATATTTAAATCACACCAGGCGCCCATGGATAGAGTAAAGTGTATGATAAGGCAGCGCTATCAATATTTAGCGTACAGTATATGCCGGCAGGAATAGTGTCAGTCCAACTCTGTCCATCTGGTATTTGAATTACTGATACACAAAGGCCTTGGATATTTCCTCTATCATAATGGTGGATAGATCTTGACATGCGTCTACAGCCAACCTGTACGTACAATAAAACACTGGTACTGCCATGTAGCGTGCAATATATGCCAGCACGACTCGGGGGCTAAAACCATTCTCACCAGCCTCCACCCATATAGTAGACATGTCAGTCTATCTATGAGATATCTACATTACCACAGTGACCCTTGGTTACCTCAGGGAGTAATGTCAGTTTAACTCTACCATTGTCAAAGATGTGTATTACACTATAGGAGGCATTATAAATCTATAGTTAAATGTGTATTACACCAGGATGCCTTGGATATCTCCTCTCTAATTATGATAACAGTCTCGTGGTGGACAGAACTTAGCACACAGAGATACCGGATGATGGATACCCACATCAGACATCACCTAAGGCAGCACTCACCTCAGGGAAATCATTCACATCAAGGGACCAAGATTAATGTGATACTCACCCGTCAACCATTCCACATTACCCTCATACATTTCCCGTCTACAAGACAGTGGAGTGTAACATAGTGTGTTAGTTGTAGGCTGTAGGTGGACCCACCATGTGTCTGCTACTGGCCTATGCCCTCTTCATGCAGAGTAAGAGTAAGTGGTTTTTTAAAAAAAAGAAAGTTTTTTTTACCCACATAACTTCCCCAAACCACCTCCTATTGAGCCTCGGCCTCCCTTGTTCTATATAGCACTGCCACATGAAGCAAGGGTTCTTTTACCTCCCACATCACACAGACATGAGAAGAGTGGTCATTTTGTCCACCACAGCAGAAATACAATAACACAATATTAAGGTGGATGCCCCCACCAACTTTAACCCATGCATGGACTCTTGTACAAGGCTACACACCGATGGTACCCAATTCCTTAACCCCCATGCCTTTAGCGCATACCGTATTCGAGATAATAAGCGCCCTAGGCGCTTATGGAATTATTTTCATGGCGTTTTAAGTACTTAAGAATTTAATTGTCTCAAAAATCTGATATTTGAGCCTTCTTTGTTCTAGTCTAGAAGTGCCCCAAAAAGGGGAGGGGCGCTTATTAGGGGGAGGGCGCTTATTACGTCGAATACGGTATCATAAATTGGATCATCCCCTGGTAGGCTAGCAGAGGTACCACTTCCCCTGCATGTATATCTGTATTAGAGTGGCCCTGCAGTCCCTCAGGCTGCAGCCCCCGGTGTATCGTTGTGCCACACCCCTCCACCGACACCTGGGGTAGGGAGTGATCATTTTTTATCACCAGGGGGGGGGGGGGTTCGCACCCCCCCCCCCCGGTCAAGGGGTCAACATCTTTTACCAACCCCCCTTATGGGCGAAAAATCAGCATGCGCGGGCCCTTTGAGGCATAGTAACGCGCTGTTTTTTTGGCTCAAAACAGGTTACTTTTTTTTTACCCCCCCTGGCAGAGGGGTCCAAATTATTTTGCCCCCCCCCCGTTCTTAAAAAATGATCACTCCCTGAGGCACCTGGGGTAGGGCTGTAACCTTTGTCACCCCACGACCTGCCTCCTCCCACTGACACTAGGGGGAAACACACACACAAAAAACACAAACTTTAGTGACAGGGAGGGGGAGGGGACAAAGCAAACACATAAAAACTATAATGACAGGCAGGGTTCCCCCCGCCCCCGCACACAGCCAAAAATAATTTTCTCATTTTAAGAATATAACAATTATAGTAATATACTCATAGGGTGGACAAACGGCAAGTTTAACAATTCTAAAATTTGAAAAAAGAAGTATTTGATTGAAATAAGACTAACATGTTTGGCTGTGCACTGCATACATAGATCCCTCAGACCCTTATAGAAATGAAATGGTGGTCATGGAGGTGGGTGAGGTGGGGGACACCTATCTCAGATCCCTCTAGGACTGAGCTGGGGGGGGGGGGGGTAGCCTAGGGTAATTGTATGTCTGAGATAGTGTCCAGATGGAGTTTATGACATTGGCTGCAGCCCAGTGGTATGCTGCCATTATAAACATGGGAGTGTTTACCTTCATCCCTCCTCGTAGACAAAAGTCTGTCTCCGGTCTGTATCGACCACGTGTACCGGTACGTGTACATACCGGTACGTAACATGCGGGAAGCCTTGACTTCTGCATTTACCCCGGTACTAGATCGTTAGGATACCGGTATTTAAGGTACCAAAGTACCTTGGAAGACTAGATATTAGACTAAGTACAGTGAAATCTTGTTATAAGGAGGACTGATTATAAGGAACTTATTGTTATAAGGAGCACGATTTTACAGCCATAATTTCCTATTCTCTCTATATTTAGTATCGGTTATAAGGAGCTTTGCTTAATTATACGGAGCAAATTTGCTGTGCCAAAAAGCCCTCCTTATAACGAGATTTCACTGTAATTGGGGATTCTGAGATCGACATAAGTCTGTCCCCAGTTTGTATCCCCCACTTGTACATAGAAGACATACTGCAAGTATTGGCCTCTACATATATATAGTACATCCCTAGTGTAAATCCCTAACATCGGTAGCATACTCACAAGATCCCAAAGTATTTTGAAATGCTAGAACTCAGACTTTGTAATTGTCGATCTTGAGATAATTCATGAAAGTGTTGGAAACTTTATCTCCAATAAGTATGTAACCTTTAGGCCATGCTCTTATATCAGCCCTGAGATGGTAACGTCCTAAGTAGCGGTACTCATAATGAAAAAATGACCGACTGCCTCAGTTTATAGGTGAGAGAAAAGTTGGTCCACTTTTTCCCAAAGTATGACACATCCTCGCGTTTTTAACCCTTTAGAGACAGCATAGTGCTTTTGTGCTATGCTCTTTGTCGCCACGAAGCATGAATGCAGCCCTGGCGAGTCTACTCGTCAGGGCTGCATTCATGTATCACCATATGTTGACCCTATGAGGCTCTCTCAAATGGTCGGCATGATGCAGCAAGACAATGCCAGTATTAAACTCACCAGTGCTGCACTGTTGCATTGAGACAAGATGCCGTCCTTGCAGGGTTAAACTGGGCCTTAGTCTGGACGTTATACCAACACGTGCTAACCAGGGCCACGTTCACATAGAGGACTGTCAGCTACCGTAATACCTCGTGTACATGTATAAGCCTAACTCGCGCCTAACCCTAGGAATATCCTATAAGCCTCACAGGGAGTCGGATTATGGCGACGTTAGTACTGTAGTACACATCGAATAGCATGTGCATAACCCGCATCCTGGGCCGATCCTATACCAAGGTTGCAGGTTCCTTAGTAGGGGGCACCATTGCTTGATCTGGTAACTGGCGAGATAAGCACTGATGCAGCAATCACAATGGGTACAAGATGTTACATAATACCCCCTTAGAATTCTGCAGTGAATGCAGGGTGTTATTTAATTGGTTGGTAATGCAACCAGCTACACGCCTATAAGCTGCACTGGCGATCTGACTTGCATACTAGCCGCGGCTTCTACACAAGTTTTTACGGTACCGGGTACCACATGTCCTACACGTCAGCTACTGCTACAGCTGCTCAACCACATCGCCAACCAACAGGCATGACAAGTTACAGCCAATTATGTGCAGGGATGAAAGTTTTCAAGTTTTTCCCTGGTTTCAAGTTTTTTGTCACAAAGACTTATATTTAACTATTGAGGACCTTTATCTAGGGGCCTTGATTTGAACATTTTAAGTTCTTTTGAGGTTGGTCACTTCAAGGATATAAAGAATATATATATGATCACTTTCAGCCCTTGCTTTGAGAGGAAGCACACACAAAGTAAATATCTATAATTATATACCCAATGTATATATATATTCTAGGAATTTGCGACTGGTCTTAAACAATAGTATTATACTGTGTATGAAAAAACCCTGCCAAAGTCATTTTAATATATCTCAACCGTGTGGTACAAAGTACCGGTAGTACCTATGTTGACAGAAGTGGTCTAGTTAACGATGAGAGAGATATTTGACAGGCAACATGGACAACTTCGGCTCTGAGTATAGGTGGCATAGGACCACCTACCGGGTATGTAGATTAATAGGCTAGAGGTAGGTCAGGCGTTCAGGACTTACAACAGTAACATCAGTAAGGTGGCAGGTGTGTGTCAGTGGGGTTGTTGGACCTAGAACACCACCCAGGGTTAACCCTTAAAGATGGGTTAGGAGCTAATTTGCGGTCGATTTTTAGTTTTCATTTAAACAACTTAGATGTGTCCATCGTGTCCATATAAGGATGTATGTAGCTTTTTAAATCATTCTGATACATATAAACCCATAAAATATAGAGCAAACCATGGTCAGAATAGGTCAGGGGACCCGTCACTATTATAGAGAGGGGTCCGCTGACCTGCTTTCCTCTATATTTTGTGCATTAAATGTCATCAGAATGATTTAAAAGGCTAAAAGGCTACATGAAGCATGGATGTCAGGGCTGCGTTCATGCATCATAGGGACAAAGGTCATAGCACATTATAGCACTATGGGGCCGTTAAAGGGTTATAAGCTGTACAGAGAGAGTGACTGGTTACCATAGAGCAGTGGGAGATGGAGTGAGGGATGTGTGTGTGCAGGGGCTAAAGGCCAGGTAGGGGAGAAGGGTTGGTGTCAGGGCTAGAAGCCCACCTATGGTTTACCTATTGCCTGTCAAATGTAAACACTGGGTGCTAAGAGTAACGTGTAGGTACAGGTACATCTTCTGTCAGATACTAGGGTCAGGGCTCTATGTGAAGTCCTGTGTGGAGGGGCTAAAGGCCGGTTAGGAGAGAAGGTGTGATATCAGTGTTATAACCCTACCTATGGGTTACCTATGGCCTGTCAAATGTAAACACTGGGTGCTAATAGTAACGTGTAGGTGTAGGTACAGGTACATCTTGTGTCAGATACCAGGGTCAGGGCTCTATGTGAAGTCCTGTGTGGAGGGGCTAAAGGCCGGTTAGGAGAGAAGGGTTGGTGTGTCAGTGTACGAACCCGGGTAGGGGAGAAGGGGTTGGTGTGAACCCTACCTATTGGTTACCTGTGGTGTGGGAGATGTAAACACTGGGCTCACCGCACTAACCCAGAGTAACCTGTAGGTGGAGGTACATCTTCTATACCTCTAGTACATCTTGTATATAGTGGAGGCATTCTCAGACAGAGGACCACTCAGGAATTCCCTCTCTGAGGTCTCCACATCTCTCGCATGGGCGTCACTATCTTAAAAGTCTCGCTCGAGCAAAGATGCCCCTTTTCCTTTTTATGTGCAGAAAATTTCTACTTTTTCATTGGCATTCCTGTATTGAATCATGTTAATTCCCCTCAGAAAACTGACCAACATATCATTCATGGTTTCCTACTTTTTGTCGACCAGGGAGTGGTATCCTTCGGCCTACCTTCTTACTTGTGAAAAACTGAAGCTTGAGTAAGTCTCACCTGCATAGTCAGTGGGACGTTAAACTACACAAACAAACAAACAAAATCTGATCGAGATCCAATACCAGGTGCATACCTTTTCATACTTTAGCTGCTTGTGGCTACAGATGGCCGTACCCGCACAGAGAGGTACTCCCCATGTGGCGCCACACCTCCCTACAGAATGGCCTTGAGTAGATGGTTGTTTGTGGCATGTCTAACTCCCCACCATAAATACACCATGAGGTACATAGAGACGCTGATACCGTGTTTTGTAGCCACCTACCACGTGTACAGTGAGGGAGATAAGGGAGTGATCACTTTTTAACAACAGGGGGGGGTGGTGGGTTTCTGCGCGGAGCGTGCGAAATTTTTACCCCCCCCCCCCTCCCGGTCAAGGGGTCAAAATTTCTTACCCCCCCCCCCCCCCCCCTTAGGGTCGAAAATCTGCTGGCGCGCGGGCCCTTTGAAGCATAGTAACGCGCGGGCTTTTTGGCTCAAAACAGGTTACATTTTTTTGCCCCCCCCCCCCCAAGAGGGGTCCAAATTTTTTTGCCCCACCCCCCCGGTCAAGGGGTCCAAATTTTGTTGCCCCCCCCCAAAACCCACCACCCCCCCTGTTGATAATAAATGATCGCTCCCTAAGTGATATAATGGGGGCTCCCATGGTGAGAGACAATTATAGGACTTTGCCCAGATCTAATCTCATAGATACCATCTTAGTTTCTGTACTATCGTTTTTATACTGAGTAATACAGGGATGATGACACATTAAAAACATCTAGAGACTTAACCCTTTAAGGAACACATAGTGTTTTAATGTGCTATACCTATGTTGTCATAATGCATGAATGCAGCCCTGGTGAGTGACATCAGGGCTGCATTTGTGCAGCATGCCCGCGCTACGGGGTTCGCTCCACTCTGAATCGTCGGCATGAATGCTGCCCTGGCGAGTAGACTCGTGCATCATGGCGACAAAGGGTATGGTACATTAAAGCAGTTTGCAGTGCTTAAAGGGTTAACCTGGATGAGGGATGGAGTGTGTAGGTGAAGCTGTCAGACTGGCATGTAGACGTTTGGTGTAATCTGACGTGTAGAATGGATCGGTTCATGTTCGGAGTGTCTTACAAGTAAACTCCCTCCTACACCCACCTCCATGTGGGACATCACCTGTTAACCCGTTAAGGACGGCATGATGCATGAATGCATCATGCCTTGGCCGTCATGATACATGAATGCATCTGCCCTTGGTCGTCGTGATACAATAACATGAATGCATCATGCCCTTGGTCGTCATGATACATGAATGCATCATGCCCTTGGTTGTCATGATACATGAATGCATCATGCCCTTGGCCATCATGATACATGAATGCATCATGCCCTTGGTCATCATGATACATGAATGCATCATGCCCTTGGTCGTCATGATGCATAAATGCAGCCCTGGCGAGTAACTTTAATACCAGGGCTGCATTCAAGCATCATGCCGACCGTATGGCTGGAGAAACTCCCGAACTATTGGGATGATGCACCAATGCAGCACTGGCGAGTCACTCGGCTCGGTTGTATTGGTGCCTCATGATGATGACAAATGCCATCTTTTAGCGACATGTCATCCTTAAAGGGTTAGTAGCTCTTAGTATACATGTATACCGTCTACTGACAGGTCTACTCAAACAGGTGATGGGGGAGGCAGGGGGCCATAATGTCTGACCCTGCAGGAGGAATAGTTGGAAGCCTGATGTCTACCCCACTTCTCTAAGTGTAAAGTATATTACTTGTTGTGGGGTATTTACTGACTAGTGGTTGTAGGGGTCAGGGATGCCGCTTTTCATACTTTTGTAGGAATCCCTACTTTTTCGCTGGCAATTCTGAAATGAATTACCGGGTATGTTGATTTCCTACATAGAATTGACCAAAATCTTAAGATTTCTGACTTCTTATCTATCAGAGAGTTCGGGGGGGTAGGTGTATAGCAGTGGTTAAAGGGGAGGGGGTCCCCCACCCCTCACCCAATATTTGGTAAGACCCGATAATAAAATACACAAGATTCCCTCTCCTATTTGACGCATGTGTTTTAGTTGAATAAGGCAGAGTTCCTTACTATTCAACACTGGTTTTTAAAATAACATTCACAAACTGGTCTTTAAAGTGAACTGGGTGGGGCCACCATCCCGGCCATCATACATACCCCCCCCCCCCCCCGCCACCCCCCTATCACCCCAATAAGTTGCTTCCTATTCCACACCTGGACACGCCACATTAGGACTAGAACTAGACCGTGACTGGATGTGAACTGAGACGTCCTTGAAACGTCTCACTGCTCTGTGGTAATGAGATATTAATGGTAGGAAGGAGTCGGGGCAGGTAGTCTGAGAGGGCAGGTAGTCTGAGGGGTGTCTAATGTGGGGGAGTGGGTTAATGACCCCGACTCAACCCTTTAAGGAAGGTACGTTGATAAAAGATAGGTATTTGTCGTCATAATGCACCTATGCCACCCCGGCAAGTAACTCGCCAGTGCTGCATTGGTTCATGCTTCATCATGCAAACCCTGTGGGACTTTCTCAATCCCATAGCCATACGGTCGTCATGGTGCTTGAATGCAGCACTGGCGTGTTACTCGCCAGGGCTGCATTCATGCATCATGACGACTGAGTGCATGATGCATTAAGGCATCGTGCTGTCCTTAAAGGGTTAAGCTACTATAAAGTTCACACCAGGTCTTAGCAGTAACTGTACCATAGGTGAAAGTGGGGGCAGGGGCGGGGGGGGGGGGGGGTAGGTGGACTTTGAGGTCATTCACCTAAACAGGTCATGTCTTTAACTGGTGGATGTTTGTGTCTGTAATGAAAACAGAATCATTCCCGACATACAAGGAATGTTGGAATTTGATTCTGTTCATAAACTAGGGTGCATATCCTTTACGTAATTCACTTAGATACATGCAGCTGATAGTACTAACTTTTGATGTGATGTTCTCTAAATGGGTGTATGTATTAATAGTATGCTGAACGTGTGAGTGTGTATGAGTCCAGTATATATCGTGTGTGAGTATTGAGATGATCTGTGTGTATACCAGTCAGTGAGTAGTGAGCTATGTGTGTTAGCAATATGTTCAAGTGTGTGAGAGGCTAGATGTATATTAGCTCTCTCTAATGACCAGTGCCTGTGCACTACAGTGATGATATGTGTGTGTAAGTAGTATGTGTATAGTCTATGTCTATGTAATCATGAAAATGAATAACATTTTATTAAACACAAAAAAGTGAGTGTGAGTATAGCGTGTATAGGTGTACCAGTAGTAGTGACCAGTGTGTGGTGTCGTGTGTGAGTAGTATGTGTATATAGTCTAAGTGTGAGTATAGAGTGTATAGGTGATGTGTACCAGTAGTAGTGACCAGTGTCTGTGTGTATGTGTGTGAGTAGTGTGTGTATAGTCTAAGTGTGAGTATAGTGTGTATATGTGTACCAGTAGTAGTGACCAGTGTCTCTGTGTCGTGTGTGAGTAGTGTGTGTATAGTCTAAGTGTGAGTATAGTGTCTACATGTGTACCAGCATGTGTATAGTCTCTAAGTGTGAGTATACAGTGTATAGGTGATGTGTGCCAGTAGCAGTGACCAGTATGTGTGTGAGTAGTATGTGTATACAGTGTATAGGTGATGTGTGCCAGTAGCAGTGACCAGTATGTGTGTGAGTAGTATGTGTATAGTCTCTGAGTGTAAGTATAGTGTGTATATGTGTACCAGTAGAAGTGACCAGTGTGGTGTTGTAACTTGTAGGTCGCAGCCTGCTGCGGCTGCCCGTGCCCTTTAGAGGCCAGGGGCAGTACGCCACCAACGTGAACCCAGCGGGCATAACGCCGACCGACTCAGGTACCCGCGTCTTACTCACATACACACCGGGAACAAGGGGCCGCTTGGTGCTTTAAGGTGCTCTGCCCTTTTTCGGCATGATGCATGCATGCAGCCCTGGTGAGTTACTCACTAGGGCTGCATTCATGTATCATAAGGACTCAGGTAGGGTCGGCATGAAGCATGAATGTAGCTATGGCGAGTCTACTCATCAGTACTGCAGGAATGCATCATGCCAACCCTACGGGTTGATACACTCGTCATGATGCATGAATGCAGCCCTGGCGAGAAACTCGCCATTTCTGCATTCAAGCTTGATGTCAGCCCTATGGGGTTGATACTCCCTTAAGCGTCGTCATGATGCATTCCTGCCATACTGGCGATTTACTCGCCAGAGCAGCATTCAAGCATCATCACGACAAAGGGCATAGCACATTAAAACACCTTGCGGCCTTTTAGCACCAAAACCTTCCTCACCAAACCTCACAATATCCTCACCACTCCACATCACTTCACATCACACGTCAAGCACATCGCAGCTTCAATGACCAAACTTTCACACAGCACAACACATTCACATTTCATATTTCTGCAGGTTTCAGTTGACAGGTACAAGGGAGCTAAAGCTTCTCACAATTTCCAATGCTTTAAGGGGCTGTCGTCATGATGCATGAATGCAGCTCTGCGGCCCTCTGCCTCGGGCTAGTGCTGAAAGTACCTCACCAGGGCTGCACTCAAGCATCATACTGATCCTACAGGGTTAATGCACTCCCATAGGGTCGGCATGATGCTTGAATGCAGCCTTGGTGAGTTATTCGCCAGGGCTGCATTCATGCACCATGGTGACAGAGGTATTGACCTATTAAAGCATCGTACAGCCCTTAAACCCCCACCTCCTCTATAAAGGTCCAGAGGGCCGGTCCTTTCCCAGCATGGATTGCTACTGCAGGGGCAGCAAGTGTTTCGCCTTTAGAGGGTTAAGGTACCGAGGCGGTATCTACATTTTACCAAACCGGCCTCCATCCAGACTAATACTGGGTGTTATTGCCAAGGGACCCACCTCCCCCGCGTCCCCCCTGCCTCCCCCGCGTCCCGTGCCACCAGCGGAACAAATTAGGGACATAGCTCCTAAATTACCGAGCGTGACGTGCGTCTAAATACCTATAGATCTATATACACGGCTCTGTAAACCGGTGCAGAAAGTAAGGAACTTGCCAGGCTTCATTCCAACTTGCGGTACAATAACATTGAATTGTACGTTACGGGGCGTAAACACTGGATGTTGTTTTGGATATTTTCCTTTCTGGAATTTGTGTAACTGTACATTTACTATACCGTACCATGTTGGACCTGCAAGTAATAAGTGCCTTCCCGCTAATAAGCACCCCCCCCCCCTTACCATTTTAGACAATATAAGAAGCCCAGTTTCCACAATATTCTCAACAATTAAACTCTTACCGGGTACGAAAAATTTATTGGAGCATTCACTACTGCCTTCAAACATGGTGCCCAGTCTGTATGTGTATGTAAAATCCACTACAAACAAACTTTACGTAAGTTTGGCGTATTGAGTGACCTGGTCTGACCGTCTGATGACGTCCACACGTGCACTATACACGTCAGGTGTACAGCCTACCTCTAGGTGACCTCTGGGTGACCTCTGGGTGACCTACCGTATTCGACGTAATAAGCGCCCTCCCCCTAATAAGCACCCCCCCTTTTTGAGGCATTTTTAGACTAGAACAAGGGGTCAAATTTCGCGGCTTTGGGGACATTTAAACTCTTAAGTACTAAAAATGTCATAAAATAATTTTATAAGTGCCCTGGGCGCTTATTACGTCGAATACGGTACTACTACTAGTGTATTACTGTAACACCTCGCATTTAAGCCGAACTTGCGTATTAGCCACACCTAGGCTTTGGGAATATCCTATAAGCTTATATAACACAGGGGAGGGGTCTTACTATGGTGACTTTACTATGGTGACTTTACTATGGTGACTTTAGTACTGTGGTTAGGACCACATTAATATCGATATTGCTCCTATGATGCAGTTCACCCGAGGCGATTTTGTTGGGTCCTGGTCGGTAGTTACGTTCCCGCCCTGCACCATGTTGTTTTCTCGTCAAAAGTTGGTAGACCCACCCCCGACAGCGAAGCTGCTGGTGTACATCTAAAAACTTGTGCATTAGTCGCACCCCGACTTTGGGTTGATCTTGGATCGCACTGAGGATCGCACTTGTGTACAAGCCGCGGCCTAAACGCAAGGTTTTACGGTATGAGTTATCAACTCGTGTTCCCAATAGCATGATGTGTACCTAAGGGCAAGGATCCATCCACACGGGATCAAAGTACAACACCTTATAAGGACAGATAAAGTCTGCAGTAAGCCAGACTGTGCATGCTCCTATAGAGCTATGGTACCATATATGGTTTGCCAGATGGAGATGGCATTTTGGCCAGTTACAATGGGCTCTATCTAATGTTAGCAATGTGTGTTTGAATATTTACTAGATTATATCCATTTGTTCAAGGACCACCGCCAGTTTCTACTGATTCTGTTTCTATCTGAGGATTTCCTGCTTTAAGGGCCGCATAGTGCTTTAACGTGATATTTCCTTGGTCTGAATGATACATGAATGCAGCCCTGGTGAGTCTACACCCCAGGGCTGCATTCTCTAGGGTCGACATGATGCATTCATGCAGCACTGTTGCAAAGGCTGCATGAATGCATCATGACGACAAAGGACATAGCCTAAAGTACTATGCAG
Source organism: Harmothoe impar (assembly GCA_947462335.1). Classification (NCBI taxonomy): domain Eukaryota; kingdom Metazoa; phylum Annelida; class Polychaeta; order Phyllodocida; family Polynoidae; genus Harmothoe; species Harmothoe impar. Next base: position 71,461,822 of record OX381706.1, read on the forward strand.
CCCTTAGCTTGACGTTGAAGATCTGCAGGGTGTCGAGGAATATCTGCGGTTGCACTGTTTTTGCCCTCCTCCTCAGCACTTGGGCTTGGTATATACATGTATACATCTTTTTAGGATGCAAACAAATAAACTCACTACGACTAGGTACACGAGTCTGCCACACGTGTTTGATGTAACACATGAATGCTCTCGACTTTCCTGTCAAGCCTTGGCATAGTGTCTGTATATTTATTTTACTTATATCAAAGTATACAGACTGAGATTTCTACTGAAAAAGAAAGTTAGCTATTCTGTTGGACAGAGCAGCTGTGGAAGTGGTACATTTTGTACCACTGAACCCTGAGACCGTCTTGATCAGTAGATGCCACTGTCTATCTAACCCTTAAAGGGCCGCATAGTGCTTTAATGTGCTTTGCCTTTGTTGACATGATGCATGAATGCATACTTGGCGAGTCTACTCACCAGGGCTGCATCAACATCATGCCGACTGGAAGGAGTTGAGATACTCTTGTAGGCTCAGCATGGACTAACTAAGGGAGATCGGACCCAGGCTATATGCCTGGTACTGATGACTGTTAATGTATCATGACGCCAAAAGTCCATATTAAAGAGGTTAATCTATCTCCTATGCAACAATTCAACGATTCATGTAACTATATTCATCTCTCTTCCTCTTCAGAACCCGTCTCTCAGAAGTCGTCCCGGGCCCCTTCACCATCCCCAGGAAACCTCTCCGCCAACTATGATGCACTCGAAGGTAAGAACGGTTGAAGTATTTTATGATAATACATGTATGGCATTATGCCAGCCTATTTCACCGGTTCAGAGAACTGCTCGCGACGCTATTTATATTGCACAAAACGTTTAAAATAAAAAGATACAATTTTGGACACACCCTTTTCACTGAAAACAGATGAAATTTTTGAACCCCAACCCAGTGCTTGACATTTTTTGCTCCGACCCTCCACTATTAAAAACCTTATAACTGGTATCAAATATCAATACTGAAGACATAGATGCGCGGCTTAAAATATCCATTGATTCACCACAAAACTTTATTGTGGTTAGTTATACCTTCTGGGTCATGTAATCATCAAAATTTATTTGTCTCATGTGTCCCATTCTTGCCTAATTAAACCTTTAAGAACAGCAACATGCTTTAATGGATCATGCCCTTGGTTGTCTACATGCATGGATGCAGTCCTGGTGAGTAACTTGCCAGTGCTGCATTCAAGTATTATGCTGATTCTACAGGATTGAGACACTCAACGGGTTGTCATGATGCTGCAATACAGTACCGGCAAGTTACTCGCTGGGGCTGCATTGGTGCATCATGACGATAAATGTCATCTTTTAGCGACATGCCGTCTTTAAATAGTTAACATGGTTATATACCCGGCCCTAATGCTGACTTTCTATCTCCCCCCCCCCCCGTGTTATGGATCAGGTGGTGGCCAGTCTACACTACCACCATGGATGGCCCCGCCCACCCCCGAGACCTCCCCCACCGGCCCCCAGTACCCCGCCGGACAAACGCAGATGCCGGGCCAACAAATGGGCCAACAAATGGGCCAACAAATGGGCCAACAAATGGGCCAACAAATGGGCCAACCACCCATGCCGGGCCAGCAAATGGGCCAACCACCCATGCCAGGCCAGCAAATGGGCCAGCCACCGATGCCGGGCCAACAGATGGGCCAGCCGGGCATGCCCCCAGCACCCCCTAGTGTGCAGGATATGCAGCGGACCGGGGGCATCACAGGGAAACGACACTACCCGCAAATGGTAAATATGCCTTATAGTCTTCACATTGATAAGACTATTACAACTACCATAAAAATGTTCTCACAAGCAGACCACTCTCATAAGCCAAACCCCCAGATTAAAGAGAGATATGGAGGCCAAACTTGGGCCAATATACCAAAAAGAATTTAACTGCAATTTACTGATATAAAGACCTCTTTCATAACGAGCCCACCCATTTTGAGGAAACTTTAGGAGCCAAATTTAGGTCAAAGAAAATTATTAAGGTAGTCATTAATAAAGTCTTAGATTCTGATATATGCCATGAGCAAGCCATTTGAAACTTCAATATATAAGCAGATTAGTTTTAATATCTTATAACAACCTTTAGAATTAGTCACCTATCTGATAGCATGGCTGTTTGGACACATCCACACCTCGAAACTACCTTGGATCAAATCTTTAAAAAAAAAAAAAAAATTAAATAAAAAAATTAAAAATTTTAAAATTATTATTATTATTATTTTTTTAAATTGGGGGAGAAGAAAAAAAAAGAAATTTAGATTAAGAAATGAAAAATAGTCATTGAAAACTTGTCATTGGTTCCTGCAGGCGGGCCTCAACACGCAGGTGCCGGCGCCTCCCCCCACGTCCATGGGACAGCCGGGCCAGATGCCTCCAGGTCCCATGATGAACAACGCGACGAGCAGCCAGCCCCGCCCCGGCAGCCAGCCCTCCCCCGGGCCCTACAACAACGGGCCCGTAGACCCCAACAGCATGAACAACATGAGCAACTCCTTTAACAACATGCGGCTTAACGCCCAGCCCGTGACCACCCCCGACCGCCCCATCAACCTGATGCAGGAACGGGTGCTGATACCGCCCGACGGTGTGGAGCAGATGAAACCCGCGCTGCCTCACGACTTCAAGAAGGTTAACGTGAACCCTGAGTAAGTACCACAGTCAAGTCATAATTAGGACATGATTGTGTCATGCCTTGATATTCATATTGAATAAACCACAAAGTATCAACCCATGCAGATGTCTATCTCTTGACTGCCCACTTATCCATACCCACACATTGTGGAAAAATGTTTTAAACAACACATTTCCACTGTAAAACCTTGTGTATAAGCTACTTCTTGTATATAAGCCGCACCTTAGGTTTTAAAAATATTGTATAAACCGATTCTAGGGTCTGAAAAGTCTTAGATTAATACTGTAGTACACTTATAAAAACACTCATATCAACATGATATTTTGCGTTATTTCTCTGAATGAATACATTGCTTGGGCTTAATTCCCCAGGGTTGTAGCAACCCTTTGGGGTTAATCCTCTACATAAGGGTCGGCACTCCCCCTTGAAAAATTAACCTAAATCGTCATTTAGATGTACTCAATCCTCCATTAACATTTTGTTACAGAATATTCCGCTGCACCCTGTCTACGCTGCCACAGTCGCAGTCACTCCTCAGCAAGTCTAGATTACCTTTAGGAATTTTAATACATCCATTTAAGGATTTATCGGTGAGTCCTAAAGCATCCATAAGCGATGTACCATATACCTACATTGACTACGTGCTCATGCAATTTACCAGGCCCACATGATATGATTGACAATTAAGAGATTGAATATGCGAGAATAAAGATGGGTCTTTCTATAGATCAGTTCAATAATTTCCAAATATAGTTGTACCAAATAAATGAGGTCAATATTTTGGGCTGAAATATGCAAAATAAAAAGGGTCACTTAACTTTCAACAATTTTAACCCTGTATTTGTGTGTGTTTCAGCAACTGCCTGTGATCCAGTCGTCGGTGATAGTGCGTTGTAGGTCGTGTAGGACGTATATTAATCCCTTTGTCACCTTTGTCGACATGAGGAAATGGAAGTGCAACCTGTGCTTCAGGATTAATGAACGTGAGTACCGCAGTGTGACATTAGGGACTGGTCATTTGTTAACAAGGGGGATAAAATAATTTGGACCCCTTTTGAAGGGGGGGGACCAAAAAAAAAGTTCACCTCTAAGTCAGCGCGTTACTATAGCTCAAAGGGGCACTCACTTTCGACCTGGGGAGGGGGGGGGGAGAAAATTTTGACCTGCTCGAGCGAAAATCCCAGTATTAAAGTTACAATAAAATTGTTTGTATTTGCAGATCCTGGTGGCTTAAAAATTGGTAATAAAAATTCTTGTAGATGTTCCTTAGAACATTTTTTTTGGTTCTGAGGAATATAAGTTGCCTATTTTCTGTTTGATATTAGTTGAAAATTTGGGATATCCACTAGAATAAATGAATTGTGATCATATCTAATGTCATCGTAAAGATTTTATACATTACTAAATAAAAGCACATATCAATAATAACTAAAAAATTATATTGTTTCTACTGGCAGTACCTGACGAGTTTAATTACGACCCGGTCACTAAAACGTATGGCGACCCACAACGACGGCCCGAGATCCGCTCGGCTACCATAGAGTTCATAGCACCCTCAGAATACATGGTAAGTAGAAGCCATATACTCTCACTTTTTTTCTTTTTTTTTTCTCACTTTGCTTGTGCTTGCACATTTCCTCTCACAATATTGCGCCTTATTTAAAACCCATACATATGCAAATGATAAATTCTATGAGTGCTTCTTGGGAATGCTTGAGGTTGAAGTTTGAATTTATCTTTATTGACCACAATGTATACGGTAGGATTTAGTTTTTTTTGGTATCTTTTTGAACCATCCCAGGAACGGGTAATATACATTATCAAAAATACACATTTCTCACATAAAATTATTATATTTTTTAGACGGTAAGTGCTAACAGTTCACAAGACGGTTTGTGTTGTATACTCAACTAAATTAAAATTTTCGAATAAGCCTAAATACCACAATTACAAGTTTTACCTCCTCACACTCTTTAAATTTTAAATTTAAAATTTGTTATTTAAGATAGTTGGTTTTGGGGAAATATATCTATTGTAATATCTACCCATAGTGCCTGTAAGGGAACGTGGTTAACATAAAACGGTTTTCATAAAGGATGGTGTTTGACGTTGCGTTGGTACTTACTTCACTTAATCTCTTATTACTTAATCACCTATTCTGAGATTTCAACGCGTCTTTTTTTATATAAGGCATATTTATGGATGTTTATGTGAAATGATAAACCATGTGGGTGTTAATGAAAATATTTTAAAATGTACCTGTTATTAGGAAAAGCCGATTTCTTACAGTGCAAATGTAACGATGATACTGCCCACCAATTATTGCCAACATTTAAATCATGCGAGAACGTGTTTTAATACGCGTCACTTTTACCGTTTCCAGTTGAGACCTCCCCAACCTGCCGTGTACTTGTACGTCCTAGATGTCTCCTTCAACGCAGTATCAACAGGTGAGTGAAGCACAGACTTACATTCATAAATTATACATATACTGTAAATTCCCGCGTACTACCTGTGGGTTGTACGCGAACCAAACTCACCTTTCATTTGATACCAGACATACTTATATAGGGTGCGGGTTATACGAGGGTTTTTATCACTATAGAACAGCACTAAGATTTTCAGATCCAAAATCGGCTTATATGATTCTCCTAAGTTAGGGGGCGGCTTATATACGAGTTAAGCTTATCCGCGAGGTTTTACGGTACTGAACCTCATACCACGTGCTCCTTTCAGGCTACCTAAGCACGTTCTGCCAGACGCTGCTGGACGAGCTGGACCGGATCCCCGGAGACACCCGCACCCACATCGGCTTCATCAGCTTCGACAGCTCCCTCCACTTCTACAACCTGTCCGAGGGACTTTCACAACCACAGATGCTCGTCGTCTCTGATGTCGATGGTCAGTAGTCATTGACAAATTAAATTTTCTTTTTAAATCAATTTTCATCACCTTTCGAAGGGAGATGTTCACATCTCAGACCGGGTTGCAAAATTGTTTTCCCTGCAGACTAAAACATGCATTTTTCTGGGTTGGAGGTGAAAATGTCATTCTCTGAATTAAACCTTCCTTCAAACAACCCCTGTATGTTACACCAACAGTAAAGAGAAAAAAAATCAATTAGGGAATTGTCAGGAAATTTCAATTTTGTTAGGGAAAGATATATTTGTTTAATTTAAGAGAATATTATCCAGTGAGGGGAAATCTTTGAAATACCAAAAAAAAAAAAGAATTATAAAATGAGATGAACAACACCAATGCAGCGTGATATCTGACACTTGAAGTGACAAGTGCTACGCGCTCTCATTTTTTGTTGGAAATAAAAATATTTCAAAAAATATAAAAATATTTCAAAAATACATTTCAGACATCTTCCTGCCGTGCCCGGACAGCCTGCTGGTGAACCTCCATGAGAGTAAGGAGCTCATCACGGAGCTGCTCACCAACCTCCCCTCCATGTTTGAGAACACCATGGACACCGGCAACGCCCTGGGCGCCGCCCTGCAGTCCGCTTACAAACTGATGGTTAGTCGGTTACCGTATTCGGCATACCTTAAAGTGTAGCGCAGAAGCTGTTGTTTCTTTGCATATTAGACTCAGCTTTAACTTGAGAGAGGGCGGCTTATACGAGAGGTTTTGGAAGTATACAACAGTACTAAAGTTGTGGGCAAAAAAGGGCATACTGCATTGAAACACTGTTTGGCCCTTAACCCTTTAAGGACGGCATGTCACCTTTTAGATGCACCAATCGGCAAGTAACTTGCCGGTGCTGCATCAATGTATCATGCCGACCCTTCAAGAGTGTATCAACCCTGTAGGGTCGGCATGCTGCTTGAATGCTGCCCTTGCAAGTTGCTCACCAGAACTCGTCCTTAAAGAGTTAAAGTCAACATGCAACATAGATAGACATGTAAGATGTACTTAACAGGAGATAATCAGAGAGAAATACATTCACAATTTATAAACTCCCAATAACACAGTGTTACAAACTACAACCTGTACCATCTGCCTGCAGGGAGCTACCGGTGGCCGTGTATCAGTTTTCCAGACCCAGCTCCCGAACGTGGGACCTGGTGCATTGAAAAACCGAGAGGATCCAAATGAACGAGCGGGCAAGGTGAGCAAACGTCAAGTCTATGAATTATATACTACACATTGGAAAACAACAATTGCACCTAATTCTTGAAAAGTGCGCTGAACACATTATATAGATACATATTTCTATTATTAAGAGTCTACCTACCCGATAGGCCAAAAGAAAGATATTTTGGTTCCTTTATAGGCTCAAGTTCGGCCAAAAAAAGAGAACACAACTGACTTGTAAATCTAATAAATTTCACCAACAACAGTGTACCTTTTACAATAAAGTGGGGATAAACCCTTGGTGGGATAGGACATGTAATGCATGCCTTTATTTATTTGCCATCTACCATTTGCAGGAAGAAGTTTTTGAAAAGTTCACGAAAGTTGCAATATCAAACTCATCCCCCCAGACTTTAGTGTTACTTCTACCCCAATAAAAAGTCAACTCGTCTGGTTTTATGTGGAAAAGACATTTTTATAAACTCCTTATCTATTTTCCATCACAGAAGGTGCAACACCTTGGCCCGGCTACAGACTTCTACAAAAAGATGTCGCTGGATTGTTCAGCACAGCAAATCGCGGTTGACTTGTTCCTTATGAGCACGCAGTACGCCGACCTAGCCTCTATCGGTAAGCCACTTTAATCATTTAAGGATGGCATAATGCCTTAATCCATCATACCCTTGGTCATGATGGTCGAATGCAGTACTAGCCAGGGCTGCATTCAAGCATCATCATGACCCTACAGGGTTGAGCCACCGCCGAAGGGTCGACACGATGTACCAATGCAGCACCGACTAGTTACTCGCCAGAGCTGCATTGATATATCCTGATGACAAATGTCATATTTTAGCGACATGCCGTTCTTAAAGGATTGAGCCTAATCAACCCCTTTAACCTAAAAACACTTTCAGTTGTCCAAGATAAGGCCACATCAAAATAAGATTTGATGTATGCATTGATATCACATTGAAGAAAAGGTACGAGTTAGCAAATGTAATCGGTCGCCATTCAAACATGCTAAAAATGTATTTGGTTAAAGTGTTTCAGTAATATTTTTCTCTATTAAAAATAACTAGTAAATCCATGTGTTTATTTGCTGCAGGCTGCATATCTAAGTATTCCGGCGGCAGTGTGACCTACTTCCCGGGGCTGCACGCCACCTCCAACCCGGCCGAGATGGACCGACTAGAGGGCACGCTCCGACGCTACTTCACCAGGAAGATCGGCTTTGAGGCCGTCATGAGGATACGCTGTACACGCGGTGAGATGCACTTCTTTTTTCATACTTTTTAATCTGAAAAGAAATGGGGTCCTCATTGTTAAAGATGCATCAGAGATGCCACTTTTCCTACTTTTGCAGGAATTCCTACTTTTTGGCTGGGATTTCTGTATTTGATAACATCAATATCTTACAGAAAATTGACCAAAATCTCAATATTTCCACATTTTGTTGACGATGGAGTGACATCTCTGATACATGTACATGATATCAGATTTAGACAGATACCAAATTCCCACATGTTTGGATTCACCCGCAACCAGCAAGCGGCCAAAATGATGGGCGTAGGAACTAGCTACCTTCTATGACAACTCTAAAACTAAATTATATTATTAACCAGGTTGAACTCAAACCGGTGAAAGGGTTGTAGAAAAATGTGAATTTTGGAATTTAAATTTGATTCCCTCTTGATATACTGTGTACCTACACAGTAATTAAGTGGCACTCTGTAAAATTGTATTAGTTGAAAAATCCATCAATTTTCTGGTTTCTACCCCCAGGTTTAAGTATACACACGTTTCACGGCAACTTCTTTGTGCGGTCTACGGACCTGTTGTCCCTCCCCAACATCAACCCGGACGCCGGGTTCGGCATGCAGATGTCGATAGAAGACACGCTGGAGACGAATACCGCCTGTTTCCAGGCCGCTTTGCTGTACACCTCCAGCAAGGGTAAGTTACCGTTTAAGGGCCGCATAGTGCTTTAATACACTCAGACCAGTCATGATGCATGAATGCACTGGCTGGGTCCATGCATCATTCAGTGTTGCCGGAATAGCGCCGGCACGCCGGCTTTTGCTGGCGTAGAATCTTAATGGCCGGCGTAGGGCCTTGGGACATAGGCCATAATGGCCTGCTATGATCTCAGCTTCCTAATGGTGAAAGAATTTTTCAAATCGGCCAATTAGAAGCAAAAATAGGGCGATATTTGTAAAATTGAATATTTTTTCAATTTCTTTAAGTTTTTGCATAGTATAAAACAATTTATAATGAAGTTTATGAAGGTACCTTGAAATATCAACATTCTTATGGCCTGTGTGAGAAGGAAATGGCCTGTGTAAGATGGCAAGACGCAGGCCATCTTGGCCTGTGTTGAGAAAAAGTTTTCGGCAACACTGCATCATGCCGACACTATTCGGTTGATACACTTCTAAGAGGTCACAGCTGTAGTTATAGAGCTGTAGCTATTAATCTATAGCATAAAAAAAACTTACGGTAAATGGTTATGTGGGACATTTACTTGACAAATGAGCACATGTACCAAAAAGGGAAAAAAGAGATCAGCCTGGTAACAAATATGTTAAACAAATGATGAAAACAGTTGCATTAGACAAAAAAAAACACGACAATAAAGCAATATGATTTATCTAGAAAAAAATCCCACTAAGTGATGGGCGAGACAATGAAATATTGACACGTTTATTCTGTACGTCCCCAGGTGAGCGTCGTATCCGCGTGCACACCATGTGTTTGCCGGTCAGTAACAGTCTGGCCGCGGTGTACAGTGGGGCAGACCAGCTCGCCATTGTCGGCCTACTCTCCAAGATGGGTAAGGATCCTTTTTCACATCTAGCCCACTAAGGGCTGCCAAGTGCTTTAATGAATTATGCCATTTGTCATTATGATGCATGAGTGTAGCCCTGGAGAGTAAATCACCAGGGCTGCATGCATGCTTCATGCCGACCCTTGAAATTTGGGCCACGTTTAGAATAATTGACAAATAGACCATCAATACTACCTAAGGGTATGAAACGCTGCTTTACAAAGTATTGAAAATATGTGTAGAATTATACTGACCAATCTATTTTTCACCTATATTTGACATATACATATTGCATTGAATTCAAGATACTATAGACAGAGCACAATAGATTTTCACCTTCAGTTCAAGCACTCTGTATGCATATATTGTTGAATTCAAGATAGTGTAGGGAAAATAACACGCCTCAATTTCTTTCCTTTCCATTGCGTCTGCAGCTGTCGACAAGTGTGTATCACAATCATTGAGCGACGCTCGGGATGCTATGATAAACGCTTCGATAGACATGTTGGGTGCCTACGGCCAGACGCTGGCGGCCGGGCAGCGGGCGGGGCAACTCCCTGTCTGCTTCACGCTCAGACTCATGCCCATGTACGCCATAGCCATGCTCAAATACGTAAGTACTGGGGTCTTCATGTTATAAAGTAGGAGCTGCAACCCAAGGTACCGCTAGGGGCTATTCAAGTATAATATAGTCATCAATAAGGGGTACCGGGGTATATGGGGAATGATGACATGACCATGCTGTTCCTAAACTATACTATCGCATGAAAAGGAAAATGATGACAGAGAGGGTTGGGCCTTGAAAATGCCTGAAAAGTGGTGAATGGCCGCTAAGCTAGTTTCCCATGTTTTGAAACAGGTACATTTTTTCCCACTGCGATATACTAAAGCTAGCTTTAACTGTTGTCAAAGCAGAGTGTACGGAGGCCTTGAGATATCTCTTCACCCATATTCCATGGCATTTGCATTTTGCCTGCTTTGAGGAGGAATCCATAGTTTATTAATGTAAAAGTGATAATGTAAATAAATTCTTGAAAATGTAAATAATACATTCATAAAATGTGAAAAATACATTCATAAATGTAAATAATACATAAATAAAATGTGAATAATACATTAATAAAATGTAAATACTACATTAAGAAGATAAAGAAGCTGATATCTGACTGTCCATTTTCCTTCACTTACCCTATAAATATAAATGTATATATAAACAATAGATTATCTGATTGTGTGTTTTCCCTTCAGCTTGGGTTCCGGCTGGGTACGAGTACCAAGCTGGACGAGCGGGTGTTTGCCCTGGAGCAGTGTAAGACGTTACCGCTGTGTTACCTGCTACTAGAGCTGTACCCCGCCCTGTACCCCGTACACGCACTCGACGACAAGGTGAGGCTCTACTCTCAGTTTAACCTGTATTTGATATACCGTAAAACCTCGGCTATAAGCCGAATTTTATTTGGCGTTTTTATTTGCTTTAAGCCGAATTTTAAGCCCCAAACTCCAATTCGGCTTTTAGGCGACGTTTTAATAATGTAGGAACATAGTGAAAACTAATTTCAAACACTTTTGTTATACTAGTAAGCCGAATTTTTACTCCCAAACTCACATTCGGTTTATAACCGAGGTCGGCTTATGCCAAGGTTTTACGGTAATTAGCGCATACCGTAAATTCTCACATAGAAGCTTTGGATTGTATGCGCATAAGACTCAGCTTTGATTCGATACCAAAGATGCTTACCGTAAAACCTCGCCTATAAGCCTAACTCGCATATAAGCCGCACCCCTTACTTTGACAGATTATATAAGCCGCAGAGGGTGTCTGAAAATTGTTAATTTGGTACTGTAGTATACTTATAAAAACTCTCGTATAAGCCGCACCCTATATAGGCATGTTTGGTATCAAAAGAAAGCTGAGTCTGACTCGCGTACTAGCCGCGGCTTATACGCGAGGTTTTACGGTATGTAGGGTGCGGCGTATTAGAACGTTTTTGTAAGTACACTCACACACTCAACGACAGGATGAGTCATTAGGTTCTGGTGTTGTCGTGATGCACCCATGCAGCACTGGTGAGTAACTCGCGGGCCCTGTGTTGGTATATCAGCAGGGTATCCATCTTGTATGGTCGACATAATGCATTCATGCAACACTGGTGTGATGCATTTGTGCATTATGACGACATGCATTATTAAAAATCATTACCCTGCCCTTAAAGGGTTAAAATCCATCATGTCGGGTTTTCTGACAATTAAATGGGAAGAAATCTGCTAACTAAGGGAAGGTCTTGCTTAGCTAGTATCAGGTCACGGTTACATGCTGGCACTGCATTGCTCCATGGTGGCGACATATGTTCATTTAAATTAATACAACATGCCGTCTTTAAAGGGTTAGTGTTTGTAGGCTTTGGTTGGCAGGGGTCTTTTATCACGGGGCACCTAGGACAACTGGGGGGTTGCATGAATGATGCATGAATGCAGCCCAGGCGAGTAACTCGCTAGTGCTGCATTCATGCATCATGCCGACCCTGTGGGGTTGATACACCCTGGCAGGGTCAGCATGCGGGTGGCCGGCAGTCGTGAATCTGTTATTGAAGGGTTTAGTGTTGTATCGTAAAACCTTGTGTATAAGCCTAACTCGGGTGTTAGACCTTGGGAATATAAAACAAGCCTCACAGCGGGTCTGATTATGGCGACTTTAGTACTGTAGTTTACATCTCAAAACTCGCTTATAAGCCGCACCCTGACTGGGCCGATCTTATAAGCCGCACCGGCTATCTGACTTGCGTACTAGCCGCAGCTTATACGCAAAGTTTTACAGTACTGGCTGCTTGGTGGGTTTTATAGCGACTGTATAGTGCATTTTATGGTACCGACTGCTTGGGGAGTTTTACGGTACTGCTTGGTGGATTTTATGGTACCGACTGTTTAGTGGGTTACACGGTACCGACTGCTTAGTGGGTTTTACGGTACCGACTGCTTAGTGGGTTTCACGGTACCGACTGTTTAGTGGGTTTTACGGTACCGACTGTTTAGTGGGCTTTACGGTACCGACTGCTTAGTGGGTTTCACGGTACCGACTGCTTGGTGGGTTTCACGGTACCGACTGTTTAGTGGGTTTCACGGTACCGACTGTTTAGTGGGTTTTACGCTTGGTCTGAGTGCGCGCCTCCTGTCCTGCAGGTGGTGGCTGCTGCCGACTCCAACACTCCTAAACCCAACCTGGGCAACAACACTAGAAAACTGTACTTTTACGAACAGGAGGTAAGACTGCCGCTCCGTCCAATCCCTAACACTGTACCGTAGGTGTGCCAACCACGCCTCAGTTCCATGTGTAGAATTTAATCTCCCCTTCTTGCTCCCATATGAGACCTACCGTAAAACTCCACCTCTATAGCTTAGGAAAATTTTGTTTTGTAAGAATAAGCCTTTAAATAGACTTCTCTTTAAACTAATGTAATTAAACCCCGCCTTTAAGACGATCCCTTACTTTTGAAAAAAAAATCTGTCTTAAAGGCAGGGATTTGCGGTAATAAAACACAATAGGCCTATGTTTAGTCATGTCTGTTTCGATAACCCGCTATCCTCTCATCTATCTTTTGGGTCGTTCCCGTTGTGCTGGAATTAGCTCGCTTTGTTTTAGCTCGCTGCCCAAGTCACATTACAGTATCAGGAGACTTTTCGGTTCCCCGTGCCATCTTGTCTTTTTCAAATATATATTTTAGGCTTTGGATGTTGGATGTATAGGTTAAGTTTTGGTTTGTTTCTTGATTTTTAGTTTCTGTAACATCGAATGTTGTACTCCATTCCCGATCCATATCTGTAATCTGACATATTCTCCTGGATCTGCAATTGTGCATGGCATTTAGATTCACAAATAAGCTGTTGAAAGTTGCACATAATCTCTTAACTATGGTGAGTTGGTTGTCTCGCATTCTGCGCCCTCTTTGCCAGTGTCTTTATATGACTATTTTGGACAAGGCTAAGGAAGCTAGGCTCTATTATAATTAGTTTTTATTATCTAACTGCACTGTATATACAGCATACACTAAAGGCGTAAGTGGTTATAAAAGAGGGAATTAAGCTTGTACAGTGAGATTGCAGTACTAAGACTAGAGTTGGGTGTGAATTAGGAGTAGAGTAAGCATGTACAGCAATGCATGTACACCTAATCAGCTAATCTCAATCTGTTCAGTTCTGGTGCATTATAAGGCCTTACAACCATTGGATACTCTTTAACCCTTTAATGACGGCATGATGTCTAATTGTCTAAAAGCTTCACATTCATTTGTCACAATGATACACTAATGTAGCTCCAGCAGGTTACTCACTGACACTATATTGGTGCATTATGCCGAGCCTTTGAGAGTGTATCAAACCCATACGTTTTTCAGCGTGATACATGAATGCAACACTGGCACGTTACTCTCCCAAAAAAATGCATACTAATTTTGAAATTACCCTTTCACCCTTTAATGACGGCATGATGCCTAATTGCCTAAAAGATTCATATTCATTTGTTACCGGTAAATCCCAAAAAAGGTTGGCTTATCAGAGAGGTTTTACGGTACTAATTTTTAAAGTAATTTTGTTAAAGCAGTACGCTGCTCTTTACGAGTAACACCCCCTTTAACGTCACCTGTCCCCGTTGTACATCCACAGAACGCATTGAGTAAAGGCGACACATTGGTTGCCCAACCCCCGCGGCTCCAGTTGTCGTCGGCACACATCGACCGTCACGGGGCCTACCTGATGGACGCCGGCAGCTACCACTGTCTGTTTATAGGGGGCGCCATCAGCGACCGCTTCTGTCAGGAGGTGTTCGACGTGCCCAACTACGCCGCCGTGCAGGACGGACTGGTGAGTTGACTTTGTTTTACGTAAAACTTAATCTCATGTATTCAAACTATTGTGGGGGATCAGTAATGGAGGGATGGATCAGTGATCTCAGTCTCCAAGTTGTAGGTCCACAGGGGTGGCTCACTAGGGTAGTCAATACCCCACACCCCACCATACTGACCCAGTAAGGGAGTGATCATTTATTATCAACAGGGGGAGGGGCAAAAAAAATTGGACCCCTCTTGGGGGGGGGGGGCAAAAAAATTTAACTTGTTTTGAGCCAAAAAGCCCGCGCGTTACTATGCTTCAAAGGGCCCTGCACGCGAGCCGATTTTCGACCCTAAGGGGGGGGGGGGTAAAAAAATGTTGACCCCTTGACCGGGGGGGTGTAAAAAATGTGCACGCTCCGCGCAGAAACCCACCACACCCCCCCCCTTCCCTGTTGTTAAAAAATGATCACTCCCTAAGGTGGAATAAATGTAGTGGATAGGAACAGATCCGTGGTGTAGTGGCAGCATGCTGGAGAACCGGGTTCGATTCCTGGTGGAGCTAGGTAAAACCTTTTTCACCCATATGCGACCCAAACACTTTTGAAAAGTATTTTAGCTATTGTGAAGACTTGTGTCAGACAAAAACCTTTTCAAAAAGATGTCATCAATACTATTCTTCAATACCTAAAACTCATGTGGAATCTGATCTAAGGCTGTAATTAAAATCCATTACATGTTGTTTCAGACTGAGTTACCTGAACTAGATAACCCTACATCAGAGCGTCTACGTACCTTCATCGGGCACCAAAACGACCAGCGACCGTTCCAGGCTGGGCTCTGCATCATCAGGTTAGTGACATTTACCTGCACTTTTATTTACAAATCAAAGAATCTATTAAATGTGTTTTCCAAACTATCACCATAAAACCTCTTACATAAGCCGCACCCCGAGTTTGAGGAAATCCTCTTAGCCACACTGCCATTGGGATCTAATTGGCGTTTAAGCCGGTTTTTACAGCTTTTCAAAATAGATATTTGCCTAAACACCACAACTATTAATTTTTTGATTTAGATAATAATATGATGGAGACAGAGAAGCGAGAATTTTTCATTGTGAAATGTTGTTTTTAAGGTTTTAATGAACTCGTCAAGTATAGTACAAATGTAATACTATTCAACTTATCGGATATTTTCACATGGGCTTAGGTGGCAGAGCTGCCAGCCGAACCTGGTAAAAAACATGTATTCTAACACGTTTTTGCCCAGATAAAACCTTGTCAAAAACCAACGTATTAATAATTAAATGTTACTTTTTCAGAGACGACAGCCTGCAGCGTATGATGTTCCTGCGGCACATGGTGGAGGACCGCACAGAGTCCACCATGTCTTACTACGAGTTCCTGCAGCACCTGCAGAAGGAGGTCAAGTCATAGCCGCCACGACACGACACGACATGACAACCCGCTTTTATACCACCCCCCGCGCCCCCCGCAGACACCAGGACGCACCCAGCATGGTCCGCAGCTACACACGGTGCTGCTTGTACCGCGGGAACTTCTGTAGTTAATTATGGGGACTTCCTGTAAGAATTTCTGTTTATTTCCTGCAGGAATTTCTGTATTTAATTATAGTTATTGCAGGAATTTCTGTAATTGATTATAGTTATTGCAGGATTTCTGTATTTAATTATTGTTATTGCAGGAATTTCTGTAATTAATTATAGTTATTGCAGGATTTCTGTATTTAATTATAGTTATTGCAGGAATTTCTGTAATTAATTATGGTTATTTCCTGCAGGAATTTCTGTATTTAATTATGGCAATTTCCTGCTAAGAGCTGTTGACCAAAGATTTCCGACTCTTGGTCGAGCAGAGAGTGGCATCTCTTACATACAAGATTCAACAACAGAAACTAGTGTGGATGAAGCACAGTACTAAGCGGTTACTGTAGAGGCTACCAGGCTCTGTGTTATTGGCGTATGGAAAAACGGTTTCCTTTCTCTTTATATCAAGACGGTGAAAGAGTTGGATTATGTAAAGCTGATAGCGCCGCTCTGGTCCGGGCTGCGGCTCCCCGACAAAACTTGACATAGGTGTGTGACACAGTTGTAACGGTCGGCCTTTCACTCTGGTGGTTGTTACTCTGTAATAAGGACAAAAATATGTACCCTTATCTATGTCCCTCAAGCCGATGTGAAAAGACGCTTGGCCGAAGTTTGTGCCGCGTGAGTGGAAACCCAATTTTTTAAGCTGGGAATTAATATGGACGACATGTGGAAAGCTACTCTGGTCAGCCAATTAAGTAATTACATCCACATAGATTATTTCATTAGAGTGGAATGAGTGGAAAAATCTGTCGCTGGCAGAATGTGTCGCTAGCACCGAGATGTCTGTACCGACTCCATGCTGTGGGTCGTTTATCATTATCGTATAAAGGAAAGTATTACCTTGTCGCGACAAGATTTTAAAGTAGGAATTCTTCTTCAGGATAACGGTTATTAAAATGATTATGCACAGGAAATTAAGTAAAACAATTTATTATATTACGGTTGGGGTCAATTTATTGGATGGGACACCGGGCTGGGTAGGATATTATGTTATGTGAAAATATGAGTGTCAAAAGCATATCATGTTAACATGTGAACCATGCCAGGGTCGTCATCCAAATGAAGGACGGACTTAGGAAATTATAGCAAAAGATGAACTAACGCAAGATGGTGTGCAATAGGATGTTTCCCCTCTAAGTATTTCAGTTCCTGGTTTGCACCGTACTCTACCGTTACAGTTAAACCATGTGTAGTGAGAGCTTTACCCTGCCTGAGGACTAGAATCCTGTAGTAGAGTTTATATGGTTAACCCTTTAAGGACGGCGTCTTGCTTTAAAATAATATTTATCGTTAAGACGCATCAATTCAATGCCCGCAGGGAACTGCTTTCATATATCATGTTGGTCCGTCAAAAGTGTATCAACCCTGTGTGGTCGACATAATGCGTGAATTTAACAATGGCGAGTTACTCGCCAGGTCTGCATTCATGCATCATGACGACAAAAGGGATAGTACACTAAAGCACTATGCCACCCTTAAAGGGTTAATGAAGCCTTCAGTTTCCTGTTGATTTGACGTTTGATGTTAGACGACACGGTCAGACCCCAGCGTTCACCCTTGGCTACTCGCGGTGTGCATGTCGAGGTGTATCTACTTATACCAGTGGGACAGTGTTATATAGGAACTCCTGCTAAGCAGATGGTAAAGTGCTGACCATGTATAAATCAGCTTTAGCCACCACGTGTTAGTACTGACGGCGCCACACGCTGCTAACGACGACTTGTATTATATCCTGTGATGCCCACCTTTCTAAATGCAAGCAAGCCATGTAGTTTTGCTTCAGTTATGTTGTAAGGATATGTTGTGTGGGAGATATGGAGAATTATTGCCTTGTTGTAGTCCTTCAGTGTCAAACTCATGCTATTTGTGTAGTAGCGTTGTGCGCAGACTTTGTTTAAGTTAACCCTTTAAGGACACTATATTGTTAAAAGGAAACATTTGTCATAATGCACGAATGCAGCCCAGACGAGTAACTCATAGTTAGTCGCTGGGGTGCATCATGCCCACCCTTCGAGAGTGTATCAATCCGGTAGGTTTGGCATGATGCATGCGTGCAGATCTGCGTGAATGCATCATGACGAGCAAAGGCATGATGCATTAATGCACTATGCAGCCCTTACAGGGTTAACTGGGGTCGTTATGCAAGACGCACCTGCAGTGTATATTCTGCTTCTCCAGCCGATGTAAGAAAATGTGATACTAGGAAGACGGTTCGGTCAGCACTCGTACAACTTCACTAGACTTAAACAGAATTAACAATTGGCCTTGGTGGTACATTACAAGGTCAAACGTACCGCAGACCACCTTAAGCAGAATGAGGCGCGAGAGAATCATTAATGCATGTGAAATCCCTTTGTATACACGGTTAGACGCAGGAGGTGGCCGCACTCTGGTGGTCTGTACGACGCATGGAGATGGAGTTTGTACAAACACACCTTATTTGATTTCCCGCTAGAGATGGGGAAGATACATTAAGTAGCGTCTGAGACTTTTTAATTTACCCCCCAGTTTTATTTATTGTTAGGTGCTTTTGAGTTGAGCGTGTATGTATGTAAATGAGGCGGAAGGCTGTGTACAAAATCCGCGTGTAGACGTCGCACAAGTTCGGACTGCACGAGGCTGGATGTGTATTCTCTAATAGTTCAGCTATGTGGACTGGTTCATTTATAAGTGAGGAATACAGTCCGTTTATATATGTTGAGCTGTAAAATTACTGTTATTATAACCAGGCGATGCAGGCAGATCAAGTGGTATTCCTATTGTTATATGTAAATAAGTACCCTCGCATCACTTGTCGCTTTCTGCACATGGGAACTCACCACGAAGATGTGCAAATAGAAACAATTAAAATAGTAATGGATAATATAAGTTGAATCTAACTGGACAACGTTGTTCATTTTATAAATGGATGGGAGGGTAGGGTACGGCAGGGAGAGACGCCAAAACTATGTGTCTATAATTTTTCATTTCTGAAAAAAATCTAATGTACATTGCCCAACATGTAATAAAATGTATGTATATTTCAATGAGAATTGTCTTTGTTGTCGTTTACTGATATGAGCCCAACTTGAAATAGTGTTAAGGAAGAACAAATGGAAAGAACAATTATCAATGGCAAGGAGCAATACCAGAGTGAATTAAAGTTACTTTTTTAAGACTCCAAATGAGCATTCTCTGCTTGTCTAGCATATGAGTTACTCTCTTAATCTACAGTGATCCCTTGGAGTTATCAATCACGAAACTAATTTTGTCCATTTCATTGAAATTTGATATATATGGCGGTTGTAGTATGTCCTATGTTGGGTCTTAAGGTGGGTCAATATGATGCCATTTCCGTTCACTGCGCAGGTGCATTTTCTAGTTTGACCATAGATCACCAGGGTAGCTTGAGTTTATAACGTATCTTTATTGCACAAAGTGATTTTCTAAAGAATACGGTACATTCAAATGGGTGTAAAACACCAGTTATTGATTATACAGTTGCAAACAAAGTAGAGCAATAATATAGCATTTCTCAACTACCGGGTAGTTATATTCAGGTAACTGGGAGGTATCTTTGGGGACCTTTGTCTCATATTGGAACAAGTTATATCAAGTTGTTCTAAAATGGACAAAGGTGTTGCCTGACCGGGGCGAGAACCATCAACCTTTGGAAATGAAGGCGTGCATTCTGCCATTGTGCTATTGAGTCTGTGGTGGTGGCTATCATTCAGAAGTCATACATAACTAACCCTTATAGTACATTTCTATTTCCTTTCAATTTTCTTTTTCAATTGACAAAA
This sequence comes from Harmothoe impar, assembly GCA_947462335.1. Lineage (NCBI taxonomy): Eukaryota > Metazoa > Annelida > Polychaeta > Phyllodocida > Polynoidae > Harmothoe > Harmothoe impar. The sequence goes on from OX381706.1 coordinate 71,481,620, forward strand.
ACTTTAGAAATATACCAGGGACTATATGTTCAAAAGGGATTCTCTAGTGATAGAACATTAAAACCTTTATCCTGACAGAGTTATATAGATATCTAGCTGCTTTTCAATACTATTTTATGTACATATGTGGCAAAACACTATATACTCCTATTATATGAAACACTGACTTAAGGCTTGAATATCTCCGAGAACAGCTTGGGACCCTCCTATTTTCTCAGCTTTGTTGAAAGTGTATGCTATTATGGTCTTATGGCAAAAACCTGATGAAAATCTACATTTTAGCTAGATTCTAGCTACTTTTCCACCATGGGATTGACCCACCTTAATGTTGTTTTATAAGATATTAAAGCACAGAAAGACTGAAAATAGCATAAGAAAACACCTGGTAGACATTACATCCATATCTAAGGTATTTAACACCACCAAGGAAGAAGATATATTGAAATTCCTCAAGGAGGCTCAATCGCGGGACAAAATATGAAATATAGGAAAAACGAAAATACCAATTTTTTTTACAAAAGTACCAAAAAAGAAAAAAAGATGGGGGTTGGTAGCTTGGTGAGTTGGGAGGTATCACTCCAGAATCATGGCACATAGTTATATGAGCTTGGAGTCCCTTTTGCCTAGTGACTTCATCTTTGGCTGCCATCTCCCATGCTGTGGTAGACTTACAGCATATCAAAGGCCTGTCCCTCTCACACCATGTCTATGTGGTGTCGGAGGTTAAAGAACCCTTGCTTCGGTAAATGTGTAGGAGCGGGATTTCTATCTCTTGGCTCATCTCATAGATTCGATCATCCTGGATACGATCACCCTTGGTAGGCCTTCGGCCTATCATCACTTGTGAAAAACTTAAACTATTGGCAGTCTGGAATGCAAAATGCAACTTGCCCTCCGGACGTTGAACTACCAAACAAACAAACAAACAGACAGTACTGTAGGGTATCATAAATCATTTATTCACACGCATTCAAAGGTACGCCTACTAAATCGGGCACACAAGATATTCAAATAATATAGTCTAAATCATCTAATTGTGTCTAAATCCACTTAAACATCATGTCTTGTTTACTCCGTACTGTTTGAATTTCCATTTTCACTGGGCGTTTCATGAACGTTGATAGAAGTCTCTCGGTGTAGCCGAGAAGAAAGTACATTTTCCTGGGTGCCAAAGACTGACTGACCAGCCCTGCGATGACCACCAAGTTATGGCGCCTCTTTATGATGACTTCCGAGAGGAATAATCTATGCCATGTTCCCGCTATAAATTTGCGGATGAAGATATCTTCTGCGGTAGTCTCCGCGGTCTTTTCTGTCTCCTGATACAGGTTACCTGTGGGAAAGATAAACAGTCGCATTATAATTACCTGTTAACTGCAAACTGTTTGGAATAAAGTTTATCCGTCTGTTTGTTTTTATAGGGGGAGTGTAAAGTAACCTTTCTATAAGTTGACTTCTATAACCACTGATCCATCTTTGTGTGAAGCCCTTTGTATATCTCTTTTCAACAGAAAACACAGTTAATATACCGTTATTGTCCGTTAAATCGCAGTAGTCTTAAAAGAGCACATGGTAAAATTGTATTTTGTAATTGATATCAAATGGCTTTTCATACCTCACCAATATAAAAGTCTCAATCAAACGCGGGGGATAACTTGTGGTTGGATGTTAGATACTATTACTAGGAGCGCTTAGAAAACGGGTAATTACGGTTATTATTTCCTTGAAAATAAAAAGTCCATAGTATTCATAGAAGGCGTCTTACTTGTGTTGAATGAGTTCCATCCTTTCCTGACCCCAATATAGTAGGGTGGGTTGGCCTGCTCGTAGGTGAGTCCCAGGCTGCGGTTGTTGGTCACCTTGTAGCAGCCCGAGCGGATGTTCTTGTTACACGCGGCTGTCGTGCTGACACACCGCACCGCCGACTGACGGACAGCGACTGTACCCAGCAGCACCTGGGTAGACGAAAGACAGCTGTTGTTAAAGGATACTGACCAAAATGTCATTTGTTTAGATGATAAAATATCCCAAACTATCCAAATGTGGACAAGAAAATGCAACTTCATTAAACTCTTAACATCAAAGGTAAATTGAGCTTTTAAATTTAGCAACCTCTAAGCACATAACATATGCTGCCCCCCCACACCATGTGCACATCACATTTGTTTGTCCCTCCCCCCTACCCCTTTGGGGATACAGACGTCAAACATGTTTGGTATCCTCTGATCCGATCAGATGATCGAGACATCTGATCGAGACATTCCGTTTGCGGTGGCCTTTAGACTAAAGTTTAGTGACATGGGACATGAGGAATTTAAGAGATAGTGACATGGAACATGTACATTCCTCTAGACCCCCAGTATAAAAGCTCTTTGCCAATTCTGAAATGTAGGACGTCATAATTATAATGTATTTCGTACATTGGAAATCAACTCCTCAAACTTGGACAGGAATTTGCCCTCCCTGCAGGGGAGGCGGGGAGGGCGTCAGGGGGACAGGGGGCCCGTCCTGGGGGTGTTCTGTTGGCAGGGGCACTGTAGGGAGGGGCTGCTCCGAATTCCTGCCTTTTCACCTCTCCTGACTAACACCCCTCTACTATATACAGTATACACTACAGTGTTACAGACTCAGGAGAGCACCTGTCAGATTTTAAACAATTATTGATTTGTGTTGTGTACATTCAACTAGACAAGGGGCCCGGGCATCGGCTACCAACTGCAGCCAACCATAAGAATTCTCGGACCAGGGCGTTGCCTTCCTTTACGATTCAACCACTCCCTGGGCCTAGCCGGGACTCCCACCCCCTCCCCTTTCATTTGATTTGGCCGGTGTCCGACTCCGGGACCGGGATTTTGTCCTTGCCCTTGAGCTCACCTTTTCTCGACTAAAATTAATTCCAGCCATTGATTTAAGGGACGGATTAGAACATTGTACCTATGTAGCCATTCCCATATGGATATAGTACGGGTTGGTGCTTGAAATAATGTAGATTATTATCTTAGAATGCCGAAAAATATGAAATAACTTGAACATTTCTACAATACACTACCTGTCGCATGGGCGCGGCCATCTTGTTTGGACCTGCGTACATTTATTTCCGGTTGTCAACTTCCTTTGACGTCTATGACGTAGCTCTCCATTGGCTGATCTATTTCTGAATGAAACTTAGGAAAATGGGCGTTTATTGAAATAAACTGGTACTTTCACACCACAATACAATGTTTACCTGATATTTCATCAACTCTTGAGGTGATGTGTATTAGGATACGTCAACGAAATTGTGTTTATTCCCCCAAAAGTACGATTTAGTGTAATGTTTTGACTGCTAGGTCTGAGTGACTCCGACCAATCAGAGCGCGTCCTGAGACGACTTGACACGCTGGAAATGATGACATCACAGTCGGCCATTTTGGTTTCGTGTCCGTAGGCTTTTGGAAATCGACCCGACGGTAAGGATATTTGTTTTGCCATTTTGAGACATTGTAAAACGTAAGTATTCATTCATCGAGCTCTGGATACTAGAGCGAAAGTCGATAACCCAAAGGCACAGGCCATTAGGTCCAAATCTGAGGCGGGGTCTGCGATGAAAGTAATTTATTGAAGTCTGTTTACAGAGACGACACAGGCTGACGGGGCTCTGTGTTACGTCGACAGCTACGTGAGGCTCGGTCGTCGTGACTCAACCCAACCCAACTGTCAGCAGAAAAAAACTGTGACAGATGTCGAAACGACGTTGTTATTGACATATTGTAGTGCTCAATGTGGGTGAAGAAAAAATGAGACTTTTGGAGAGTGAAACCACAGGTGTGACAGATGCAGTAGCATGAATTAATTGACAGCTAAAATTATAAATAAATAAAATCAAGAAGTCACTCTATAAATCATTGGACATTGGAATTTACACTTGTGTACTTGACCTTATCATCTATATCAGTGAGGAGAGAACAAGCTTATCTCGATCTATTCGCTGTGATGTTAGCATATCAATGAGTGGACTTTCCAACTGAAATACATTTTCAATTGGTTGGGTGTGGCTTCCAATGGCAATGAAATATGTAATGATATGATGTTATATATTAAATGTTTATATAATAAAAGGAATAAGACACACATCAAAATAACCCGGAAGGAAGGGGTCAAATTTAACAGCAGGGATTGATGTAGAGCAAGAGATTCTACACTCCCCCCCCCCCCCCGACTAAATCTCCAATAAACAATAGGTTTTCAGTAAGACTATAGCCTCAGTATAGGCCTAGGATATGTTAATCCAGTCACAAACCTCTGATAACATGACACAATGATAACATAGACCTACAATATGCCATAGATGATAGACCCTGCCCCTGGTGATAGAGAAGCCCATGGGTAACATGTCCCTAATCTACCTGTAATAGACCTACCCCTCGATCTCAGAGGCTAAGGTGTAAGGTCCAAGAGCTTTTTTATTCTACAGTCTATGCATCTATTGTCAGTATTGATTATCTATGGTTTATACCACTGTAGAATCTACTACTGTTAGGGGCTTGCAATTGATTCAATCAGTGTGTATTGGCTTAGAAAAGGATACTTTTCCTGTATTACTATTGAATTACAGAATAGGAAAAGCCGAATAGTATTTGACTATTGATATAATAACCCAGATTATGTGTATGATTGTCTGCCCCAACATTTCCCCAATGGTTCATTATGCAATGTATAACATCGACTATTAAAGTTGTGGCTGGTATCAGCTGTGCTGGATGTTAGAACCAGCTGTTTCATGTTTTCTCACTTTCAAAACATGGTCAAGAAACTCACATGTAGATATGCATGCACTTGTGTTACATGATTGTTAGTTGTTTGAACTAGATCATCTCATCTGGTTTCAAAATGCCTCTAACTAAAAATGTTATCAAGTCCTGTTATTTTAATTTTGACTGAAGACATTTATTCCTTTATTTGCAGACAGGAACAGCAACATGTTCCTCTGGGATTGGTTCGCGAATGTCCTAAACTTTTTAGGTAAGTATGGATTTGGATGTGTAGATAACAAATGATCTATCTTTAGCCTCATTTATGTGAGTGATGCTCAACAAAATCTCACATGTACCGGTAATTGACTCAGGGAGCTACTGCTCCCAGAGTCTTATGCGACGCCTCTGTGAGACGCTTTTCACTAACTTCGGCCAAAAAATGTATATCAATAAATCTCATACAAACAAACAATATGCACCAATGCCGTCTTGCATACTTTAAATTGAAGTGTTTCTCGTCAGAATGGTTCAACAATTATTCAATTCAACCTATTGCTTCACGGTCAAATTCCAGGTCAAAGTAGTGGTGTCAAAAATAGGACACTTTTTCAGCATTGTAGACAAACATCACAGTACTGCTGTAGACATTTTGTCGATTTCGGCATTTAGTGTTAAACCTATGGGAGAAAAAAAAAAAAGGTGGGTGAGACGCTTTTCGTCAGACCAAAACTCCTCAAAATCGGCGCGCCAAACCAGCCAGGGATAGAATGTGGACAAAATCGACAGACGCAACACGGCCCATGTACGCATGCGCAACTGCACAGACACTTCCGGAACACGCCATTTCAGCTCGGCGAGAAGGCAACAACATTTCTACCTTTCTTCCCGCATATTTAGCGTCATCTTGTCTTCAGGACAGAACATAAAGGTGACATGAAACAGTAGGTGAGACATACATAGTATAATCGTTCACGTATTGTATCGAAAACATAAAATATAGAATACACACCGGCCGGTGGCGAGTCACCGCAACACGGATGTACCGGTGTATCATTCAAACATAAAACAAGCTCTGTCACAACACTTCTTGATTTCACTCACTGTCTGCAAATCGAATCTCCTGCTCCAAGTGCATTATAAGTGAATGCTAAGTGCATTTTCACTGTCTTCTTTTACAATCTGCTACCCGAAAGACCTAACGTATTATGTAATATAAATGGCAGGGGCGAGGATGATCATGTAGAGCGAGGGGTAGGATTTGTTGTCAAGGACATGGAAAAGGGGGCTGGGCTTTTTCTTGTTACAGTATTGCTAGGGGGGGGGGGGGCTTCTACTTCTGGGGGGGGGGGCTTTTACCCTATTGGTAGGTGGGAGGCTTTTCTTCAAAGGCGGGGGGGGGCTTTTTTTTTAATCTATTGGTAGGGGGGGCTTTTTTTCAAGGGGGGGGGGGCTTTTCTTCTTTTTCCCTATAGTTAGGGGGGGGGATTTTCTTCAAGTGATATTGCTGGAAATGTCGCAAATTTAGTACGGAAAGAAGTGGAGTACTTTGGTGACACTATATGTTATATTTGACCTAATTATGGCAACATTCTCTAAATTTTCCGGAATAAATAAAAACTCAGCGCCCTTCTCGAACACTCTTTCATGATAAAAAATTTATTGGGTTGTCTGGTTTCAAGCAGGACAGCGGGATACTATACCACCCGCATCATGTATTTGAAACTCCCCAAAACCGTCTATGTTATGCATGAATGAAGTGGAATAAAAACAGAAATCCACGCACCACTGTCAAGCACTGTTTCATGCTAGAAATTTTTTTTTTTTTTTGGTGCTTTGTTGGCTTTAGCGAGGGTAGGGGGGAACTACATGACCCGCATGATGCATATGGGAATTCCCAATACCGTGTATATGATGCATAAATGAAGTGGGACCAGAACAAAAATCCGCACACTCCTGTCCACCACTCGTTCATCATGAAAATAATATTTCTTTTTTGGTGCTTTTTTGGCTTCAGCCAGTGTAGGGGGGAACTATATGAGCCGCATGATGCATATGGGAGTCCCCAAAACCGTTTACATGATGCATAAATGAAGGCTGAAAATTCAAAATTTTCCAAATCACCCCCATTTTCGCCCGTTTAGCGCACCGGTCTTCCTACTTTGGTGTTTTCCTTTTCGGTAGATTTTAAGCATCAAAAAAAGGTATCAGGTCAAATAAGAACACTGAAGTCAAGTAAGGTATCAACTGAAGCTATAGCAACCGATAACTGAAGGTGTAAGTGAAGCGCTACCTTCAATATTTCATCTGATATTGACCCAATATGTAGAGTACACCACATTTTTCCTGAACCAAATTCCATTCTATACACAGTGTACTAACGTTACATACAATTGCAGCAGATACCATGTCTTCCTAAACGCTGTACGATGGAAGGCACTGTGCAGATGGTAACTCTTTTTCTACACATCTCATCAGGTGAGTTCCTCTCTTTTTCTACTTCACAGTCTTTAGTACTGAAAAACATAAACTGTGACAGTTTTTTCTTCCAGTCAAAGGAATACTTTTTTGGTAAAATTTTTGAAAGATCACTGAATTTTTACAAATATTGTGAGAAATCTAATTTCAAAGCTACATGGACAATATTATTCCCATAACTTTATCTGGTGATATACATGGAAAAAAAATAGATCAATATTTCATTATGTGATACACTGAACCTAGCATGACACAATAAATACAACAGTATTTCTTGTGGCAGGAAAAAGTGGTGCAGGAAAGGATCGTTGGTGAGGATAATATTCAATCCAGTGCAGCAGTGATCGGCAACTTCCACCTCATCGTACTTGAAATTCCATACACTACTTCAGATGTGGATCTGCCCTCTATAACATCTACAGCATCCCATATTAAGCACACTGTGAGTATATAAAATGATATGTAAATGAAATGAAATATATTAATCTTATATTTAAAAGAGCAGACAAATATTACGCTATAGTATTCCACTGCATCCATTTTGATCAATTTCAACTGATTTGTAATCAATACAACTTAAAATAATATGTCCATTTCTATATTATAATGTTAGAATATATCATATCATACTTTGAATTCCTTTTTGTATTCCAATAACGTACATGATACTAAACGATTTATCATATAATGCACGCTTGCCACTGACAAAGAAAATATTTGATGATATTTCTGGACTTCAAACTCAAAAAAGCATCATAAAAATGCATAATGTTTAGGAAATTGTCAGGTAACAAATCAAAAGCTTTTCACCAAATCCAGATTAAATTGAATTCAGAATAAAAAATAATAGATTTCCCAAAAAAAAGACAGCTGTAGTGTGAAATAAATTGAACTTCTTGTGGATAATTCTACTCCAAAATAAATCTCAATTCTATACAATAAGGCAGCCAACATGTTCACTCACATCATAAAACTACTTTGCCAGTGACAAGTATAATTTTGGTACATCCGATAAATGTATTCTGTGAATAAATTGTATTGTAACGTAAATGACAATTGCATACAGGCATGCAATTCTTCCACTTTTATACAAATTTTTCAGTTCACAAGAAATATCTTTGTGACATGTACAAATTCAAAAAAAACATATTTTAACATAAACATAACTCGGGGAACAAATCTATACAAGGATTTGTATGATGTAAATCATCAAAAGTTTTCCCCAGATAATATTTCTAGCTCATTCTTGCACTTTATTTCAATCCCAAATCTAATGCCTGTATGTAGCACGTCACCATGTAATAACATTCCTACTATGTACAGACTCACACAAGAATGGCATCTCATCTGGCGAACATCATACGAGCAGATTGGTGTCAAGGGCATCGGAGATACGGTGACAACTCAGGAAAACAATGTGTAGGAATGTCACTCACTTTTGCTTTACTGACTATACAAATGCGCCATGTAGACATTACTCCAAAATTACTGAACCATACTCTAGATTTAGGAGATGAAATATATGGACAAATTGCAAATGAAGTGCGACAAGACTATCTCATGATAGATGAGATACCAATAAAAGTAGAGTGGCGTGATTGTATGTATATAATAAACAGTGCATCTACACATTTAGGAAACATCAACGATGACATTGACAGTATTGTCAACATAGTGGACAACTTCTTTACATCAAATGATATTCTCTTTTTTATCTGTCGAGAAAATTGTATTCTCCTGAAAAAATGGTCAAACAAATATTCCGTGTTTGACTCACACTCTCGAAATGAAGAAGGTATTTCTACAAGCAAAGGAAAAGCATGTGTCATGCTATTTGATGATACATTTACTTTAGTGCACCACTTGAAAAGAACCTCCGTGGAAGGATTCGAAAATCCAAACGAACAATATGAAATGGCTAGTGTGACAGTGGAATTAATTATAGGAAAATCTGAGTATTGCTCTCATCCGAAACTCACTTTCAAGGACAAAAATGTACGCAAAATACAACCTTCTGCTGCTACAACATCTAACATTTCCTCCCAAAATAAGCCTACATCTCATGAAAAAAATGTTGATATGCAACCTTCAACCTCTGATTCTAAAGTAAACATTCGCTCTACACCCTGGTCAAAAGAGTACAAAATCCCCAAGAAAACTAAAGTAAATGCACCAACACAGGATGAACAATGTTGGACAAAAGACAACGCTGAAACAGTTCAGTCACACATGAAGAAACGGAAATGTAACATCACTATTGATCAAGACACACTAGATCATGTGAAGAAACAAAAAAAGGACGCCGCAACTGCTGTATTTAAATCAAATGGAGAACTGATACAGATAGATGGAAAAATTATTCTGACAGAAACAAAAAGAAGTGACGCAAAACAAGAAGGAAAAAGTGCATCTCTTACCCAACCGAAAGGAAAAAAGACTATTTCATCCAGATTGATAAAATCAAGTAAGAAAAAGGAATCAAATAGTGCCAAGAAAAATTCAGGTAATGCATTGCCTGATCCATCTGGACAAAATACAGGACGTTCTTATGTAAGTCCACATATGATATTCAATCCAACATCCTGTCATATATCACAACAGAAATCCCATACCAGGTATACACAGCAAAGAAATGCTACATCAAATGTTCCAGGAAACAAACCAAGTACATCACAAGGTAAAAAACCGGAACAAAATAGTAGAACATCGAAAGACAGTAAAACTTCTCCTCGAAATGTTGGACAAAAGCAAAGAACAAAAAATCCTATTGACGTGAAAGAAAATATGAAACAGAAAGGAAAATCCTGTTGCCCAACTGATCCTAAACTGGTTGAAAAAAAAAAGAAAGTATCACAGAAAAATCGAAAATACCATGCAAGTCAGAAAGTAAAAAAGAAAAAGTTGACACCAGAGGAAAAGAAAGCACTGGCCAAAGAAAAGAGAACTGCAAGAAATTTACGCTACAGAGCAGAAATAAGAAAGCAATCACTAGCTAAAGACAAAAGAAAAAAGCGCAACGAGAAACACAGAAAACCTGACACTGTCGATCCTCCGGTCAATGTTTTGCCAAAAACAAAATCAAAAGGACAAAAGAATTCTTCAGAAGTTGACATCAACCCTTCCACTACCCTTCCCAAAAAAACCAAAGACGGACGTGTGAAAAACCAAAGGAAGCAAAAAGAAAACAAAGATGATACACCATTGAATGTTACTGACATACACTCTTCGAAAAATCCAATACACCAACCGAAGAATGTAAAAGAAGAGACAACGAAGGATACTTCTGTCGACAATTCGAAGAAAAAACAAAGTGATTCAAAGAAAATCCCACAGAACAAAAAGAGAAAACGACAACCTGAAAAAGACAATGTTTCCTCTGAACCACCAGTCAAAAAATCTACAGAAAAAGTCTCACAGCCACCAAAAAATTTGAAGAGAAAAACAGATCCACACGACGCTGCAGACAAGGAATCACTTCAAAAAGAAAAAGCAAAGAAGAAAAGAAAAGAAACACCTGAATATCATGGTCTAAGGACTAGAGCGAAAAATGCAGAATTGCGTAAACGAATGAAAGAACGCATAAGACCAGATGTCAAAATTGCAGACTTATACAATGACCAATTTGACGCAGAAACAAACCAAATTCAAATGGAAATGGCAGAAATAGAAATCGATTTCAGACTAGATGGAATATGCTATATATGTTCTTGTATTTTCAAGACAAAGGACATTGTACCACTGGATGTAGATTTATATCAAGAATACATCAATCCATATATTACACTCTCCAATTCACCTACAGCATGTAAGAAGTGTCATAGTTCTATAGAACAAGGCATCACACCAAAAATGTCATTCAAGAACGGGATTTACTTCCCACCAATCATTGAAGAATTGAATATAACAAGCAACGAGGAACGGATGATATCAAGAAGAATTGCTTTCATGCAACTTCGATTACTACATCCTGGTAGACAGAGTCAACTATATTCAAATGTAATCAACGTCGAATCGAGAGTTGCAGAAACTGTGTCAGCTTTACCTAGACAAGTACAGGATAATGGCTTCATAGACGTTCACATAAAGCGAAAGATGGAGTATAGACACGCATATAAAGAAATGCGGATACGTCCTACTAAAGTACTCAAAGCACTCCTTTGGCTTATGGAGAACAGCCCAACATATCGAACAGGAGATTTACATGTTGACAGAGACTGGTTGCAGCAAACGATTCTTTATTTGTCTCAAGAAAAGGAAATGGATACAATACATACAGAAGAGCTTGAACAATTTGAAAAAGAAATCGCAGAACAAAAAGAAATCGAAAGACAACAACAAATATCCACAGAGACGGATGAAGAAAGAAGAACAAGATTGAAAGAAGAGAGAAAACAACACGACGATGCCAACTTCTCAGAGGTAGATGAAAATGAAGTCCTACCATGCACTGATACACTGCTTGAAGACATAGAAGAATGTGAGGAAATAAATGACAACATGTGTCTTAACATCGCCCCTGGTGAAGGATCTAAACCACTATTTATGAATAGAGACAACAAGATAGAGGACCAATGCTTCCCAACCATATACCAGGGTCGCCCTATCGATGAAATATTTCACAACGTCACAAATCTTCAAAGATTCAGATGGGAATTGCTAAATTATGACTTACGCATAAAGTCTGTGCCTGAGCGTGTATTCGCCCGACAGAAAAAACAACAAAATGAAGCAATAAACAGTGCTACAAGCTTCTCGATGAAAATGATCACACAAAAGGAGAAATATAAGGCGAAAGATGTCCGTACAAAAGAGCAGCGAATACAATTGCATGGCATTCAAGACGGCAATTTTTATTATCGAAAATTTAGAAATAGTCCACCACAGCTTCAAATGCAAAAGAAAAATTTATTCTCCATGGTCAGACAGAAAGGAATCCCAACCTTTTTTGTGTCACTGAGCGCTGCCGACTATAAATGGACGGAACTCACCCAATCCCTATATAAGAATATCCACAACATAGACCTGACGAAAGAAGAAGCAGACAATTTATCTTTCGTAGAAAAAAGTGAGTTAATGCAGAAGGATCCGGTGACCTCTACAAGGTATTTTGATTATCGCGTCAAAAAATTCATCCAAGAGTGCCTTTTGTCACCATTTCATCCAATGGGAGAAGTGGATGATTATTTCTATCGAGTGGAATTCCAACATAGGGGCGTAGGACATATCCATATGATCATATGGTGTAAAAACGCACCAAAATATCAAGAGGGAAAAGACAATACTGCTGTGACGCAATACATAGATCGCTATATCACCTGTGATGGAAATCCCGGCAAACCGAACAATTCTTTCGTCCATTTACAGGAGCATCTACATTCAAAGACTTGCCGGAAGGGAGGCAATCCCATATGCCGCTTCAAGTACCCCTTACCTCCGTTGAATTCAACCATGATCCTGGAGCCAAATCTAGATAAAACAAAGAAGCAAGAACAACAATATGTAGCACTACAAGAATACCTGGATTCTCCAGCCATAAAAGAAAACACCACTTTGGAAGACATATTACAACATTTCAAAATCGATATGGAAGAATATATATTGATCATCAGATCAAAATTAACTGCACCAAAAGTACTTCTGAAAAGAAAACCTATAGACGCCAGAGTAAATGGTTACATGCGCAATTTGTTAGGAACATGGAAAGCCAACATGGATGCACAGTTCTGCTTGGATGCACACGCAGTAATTGTATATATAATCAATTACATCAATAAACAAAATAGAGGGCTAAGCCTGGCTTTGCAAACTATGATCAATAAGTGTAAAGATGAAGGAAAAAACATTCGAGACACAATCAAAGATTTAGGGCTGGTATATCTGAAATCAAGTGAAACATGCATTCAAGAGGCCGTATATTTGATTTTGGGACTCCCCTTGACATTCAACACTAAACAAGTCATATCAATCCACACTGCCAAATTGAATCAGAGAGCAGGAGTATTGAAACGAGAAGAAATGATAGAGGAATTAGATGGTGAAGATGAAGACATTTTCATCAACAGCAAATACACACTGTACAGGGACAGACCTGAATATTTCCACAATTTCTCACTCGCTGACTATTCCACTATGGTATCCAAGAACCGACTGAAAGACATTCCCGGAATAGTGAGAACACTCGGAGAAAAGAAGACACCGCTTACTTGGCGATACATTGACGAAACACATTCTTATAATATTATAAGGGAAAAAAGAATACTTCGATACTACATAGTGAAAAAGGAAAAAGACTCAGAAGAGTATTATCGAGTGTCACTGCTTCTCTTTCACCCCTGGATCATTGATCCTGAAACCTTTATAGAGGACCAGAACATCACATATGAGGAACGATACAAATCTCTCCGACCGGAAGAATTAAATGCACTAGAGATAAACAGGTCTTCATACAACGCTCTTGATGTAGGACATTTGGAAGGAGTGCACTCTCAATATATGGAGTCCATACAAAGTAACATCGCTCCAGGGACAGAGGAAGACGATTTACGCTGTAGAGAAAAAACAGGAATGTCTGAAAGTGACAAAGAAGATGGAACAGACAGTGAGGAGGATGAACCGAAAGACAGCGATTACTTCATACCTTTCATTACTTCATATACTGCTCCACGACCTGTAGCTCCATCACAGGGATCATTGTCAGCTCCAGTGTCAAAGATAATTGAAAGCAAGTGGCCTAAAGCAGAACTGTTGAACAATATCAATCAACTTAATTTCAAGCAAAGACAAATATATGACCACGTTATGAAACATATCAGTACAAACAGAGAACCAATGCGGATCTTCATAACAGGCTCAGGTGGAAGCGGCAAATCAAAAGTGTTGAATTGTCTAGATCAGTCCATCAATCGACACTACAACACTAGAAGTGAAGAAGACATGTCAAACAACACGGTGATCAAACTAGCATTTACCGGTAAAGCGGCATATTTGATCGGGGGACAAACGATTCACTCAGGATTAGGAATGCCTGTAGGGGGAACAGATGGTGCATCAGGTTATTCCAGATTAGGTGGAGAAGCACTAGGAGAGAAAAGAATGAAGTATCGCAACAGTAAGGTAGTCATGATAGACGAAATATCAATGGTAGGTGTGAACATGTTTAGAAAAATCGACCTAAGGCTACGACAAATATACGGTACACAAAAACTGTTCGGCAATTTACACATAATTGTGTTCGGGGACTTGTTCCAACTGCCTCCTGTCATAGATCCCCCAATATATAGAGAACAACTGAAGAACAAACAAGCACTAGATAGAAGCATTTGGAAAGAGAATTTCCATATGTTTGAATTAACAGAGTCAATGCGTCAAAAAGATGACGTAAATTTCATCAAAATTCTGAATCGAATTAGAACAAACACATGGCTCGAGTCAGATATAGAAGCACTGAAGAAAAGGAACTTGCCTCAAAAAAAAAACTGGGAAAAAAACAAAGAGACTCATTTGTTTCTTCATAATCGAGATGTGAACCTTTACAACACATATCGATATGAGCAACAGAACACCGAAAAATGCTGCATTCGCTGTAAAGATTTCTATCCCAAAGGCATGACACGAGCAAAGAAAAAACAAATAAAACCGCTGTTGAAAATACACAAAAAGACTAATTTCATTCCTTACATTTTGGAAGCAGCTCTAGGGCTAGATTATGACATAGTGTACAATCTAGATGTCAGCGACGGAATAGCCAACGGAACTTCTGGCATTCTGAAATATATGACACGCCAGCCTCAATACAAGAATCCCTGTATTCTATGGTTACAGTTTCCCGATGCAAGAATAGGTCAAAAATATCGACAGAAATATCAACATTTCTACACAGAAGACATTTCTCCAGAATGGATACCCTTCTTCATTGAAACGATGGATTTTACTTTAGAAAACACATACAAAATGACCAGGCGACAATTCCCGATGAGGATGTCATGCGGCAAAACAATCCACAAAGCGCAAGGAAGCACATACGACAGTATTTCAGTGCAAATCAAGAAACCGTACCAAGAAAATCTACTGTACGTTGCCATCAGCCGAGTGAAAAAATTGACTAACTTACATCTAGTAGACTTCGAACAGGATCAAATACTACACGACAAAGATGTTCCGAAAGAGATGGATCGGTTACGACAAAATCATACATTGACACTAAATTCACCTACATATAAATCAAAAGCATTGAATGTCATTATTTCCTATCAAAATGCTCAATCTTTATATCGCCACATCTCATGCATACGGAAACACCATGTTTCAACTGAAAGTGACATATTGTTAGTCAATGAAACTCACCTGATACAAACGGACCCTACATCTCCATATGAAATTGCTGGGAAAAAAATGATCCGATTTGACTGTTATCCACCACAAGATAAAAGACGCCCAAGCCATGGTCTGTGTATGTATATTTCAGACAAAATACAGAACACCGAATTCTTGAGTAACAGATCAAACCAAACTGAATTCTTGATAATGAAGTGTTCTATTCGGATTCGCAACACAAATGAAACACTCTTTGTTTGTGTATTTTATTGTCGACCCAACTCTTCCAGAGAAAGCAAGACTACCATGTTCACAAAAATAGCTGAGCATTACACAGCAGACGACAAAATCATCATGTTTGGAGATGTGAACGTAAACACACTGGACGATGAAAATGAACCATTTGTTGAACAAATAGAACAAATCACAAAATGTACCAATAGAGTGAACAGCTATACTACTCGTGGAGAAACATCTATAGATATGTGCCTCTCTAACGTCTCAAAAAATGTACAGAAGAAAGACATGATCCAGACTCATTACATTGATTGGTCTTATCACATGGCGTTATCAACAATCATTGAAAAAAATCGCTGGTAAGTTATACACTGTACAGTGTATTCTATTAACAAATTTATGGTGCTACATATGGTTTAGAAAAATAACTACTATAAATTCCTGCGTATAATCCGCGGGTAATATGCGAACATAACCTCTAGTGCGGGTTATACAATATCTTCAAAATCTAGCTGCAGGTAATACGAGGGTTTTTGAAACTATACAACAGCACTAAAATCGCACTTTTTACACCCCAGTTGCGATTTATAGACTTTTCCCAAAATCGGGGTGCGGGTTATACGCGAGGTGCGGGTTATACGCGGGAATTTACGGTAGTAAAAAAAATCTTGACCTATCACCTATGTATATTACACACATAAATTGCATTTCACCTTTTTGCCCCACAATATTTAATTTTACTGTGCAGATTAGAATCATCTGTTTCTGCATTTCCATTTAAATTGATGTGCTATATTGGAACATGTTGATATAGATAATATTCAATTCCATGTACCAAATAAAACAAACAGAAAAACATGAATGAAAATGGGTTGGTCATCTTTCTTCCTATTTGAACTGAAATACTTCCATTCCAGGACAATTACATCCTTGCAACGAAATCAGGTTTTTTCTACAACAAATTATTTTTACTTTTCCCATATGCATCGTCCACCGTATTGAAATACGGATGTCGAAATTATTTAACATATGTTAAACGTTGAAACATGACATTTTTATTACTTTTCAGAAAAAAAACTGCACAGAGGACATTCAAGTCAAGACACAAAATACATGATGGAATCACACTACACATGGTATATTGATATATCCTTTTACATGATATAACACACCACATACAGCCAAAACAAATGACACATTCACACAGTACATTTATATCTGTTATTGGCTGACCGGTCCTCCATACTGTTACCAGAAGGGCCAAAAACGACAGAGAGGGGGAGGCGCCACCTGGTGTGAGAGAAAGGAATCAACCACATCACATGACCACTTAATGTATGCATCACTCGGACAAGACGCCGCCATTTTGATGTGATCGCACCACACTGAGTAGAGTACCGACATATTGACCTGTACCGCTGCTTTTACATTACATCATACATCCAAATACTGCCGTAACGGAAATACAACACATCACTATCATAAAGCAAATCATAAAAATGGCCGAAAACGGAGGCAACTCACCAAAAATGCCCACCAAACCAGTGACACCTAGGAAAGTGAAACGGAGTCCCACTGCTTTACTTGACAGTGGCAGTGTCAAGGTGAATACTCTGTTGGCGTTCAAAACACCAACTACCGAAAACCGAACCTTAATGGCAGTTGTCACCGCTATATCGCCCAATCTTAAAGACCACGAGTACATCTTCAAAAAAAGGAAACGGATATGTCTAGTAGACACTACGGGCTCAGTTATCGCCTACGTTACCACCAAAGGCTTCGTCGCGGAATTGGGTGACGTTTTAGCGATCAAGGACTTCAATGTGGCGTTAAATCGCCTGACGCTCCATTCCAACACCATCATCGGCAGGTAATACATGTTTTATTATTTTTACATTCCCACATCACAAAATGCATGCACTTCTCCACCAATCTTTACATCAAACATATCAAACAATCCAAGAATTAACAAACACACAACAGCTGCCGCCACAGGGCACCGGCACTCTCACTTACTGGGAACTCCACAAACAGAACACGCGGGAATAAAGAGCTCCAACAGAAAAACTTTATTTTCGGTGAATCAACGATATTTCCACTACTTCTTCAGCGAAATCATATAGAAGAACAACTGAAGTATCATACTGACTGTAACATTACCATCGATTTCATCCAATATTTTCATTCTGACACTTTCTCTGAAATATAACAGAAAACGCCATTTTCATCATGGCCTTTAACACTGCCAGCAGTGTCTTCTGCCATTATGACCGATGGTTCAAAGCTGAGCCAATTTCACAATATCCTGTCGATTGTTTCGTTTGGATTCACACTGAAAGGCAACCAAAATCCGAAACTTTGATTGCACTAGAGGTAGCTCTAAGCGCTACTACACCGACTGGAAGATGTAGTCTTAACATCAGAGATGAATTACTGACTGAAAAAGAAAATTGGATGATACATATCACATCCCATCCATATTACATATCCATGCATGAAAGACTTGGAATTCATTTGAGTAATGAAATCAGAATGCTCAGAGCCAAAAAAGAATCCATCAACTTTGTCCCTGGTTTGGCATCTGACCATGAATTAAATGCCTTCAACTTCCCACCCACTGGCGATCCTATTTTTAAAACACCAAATCACGTGTTTTACCTAGGAGAACTGGACACTCACCATATGACAATGTACTTGACCAAAAATGAAGAGAAGAATGATACCAATGATGTCGTCCTTTTTGACATGTTCATAATAATGCAGACGAGCCGCTCCAGAGGTGCTCTGACGCTGAGAAGAAAAGTTTCATCTCCTACAAGAAACTGGGAAAAAAGGATTCTCACCTCCGTACAACTCAAGCGGTTAAGAAAGCGAATGCAGGCACACTACTGGCTAGAGAGAGATCTCATTGAAGACGAGTCTTTCAGCTTCTGACTAGACCATACAAAGATTGAAATAGAGCAGTTCCACATTTCCATTAGGTACACACACCATACCATTGTACTTTTTTTATTACAACAAATACACCCAAAGAAATAACACTTTTTTTACTTTTTCTCTTTGTATTTTGAATATATGAATTAAATGTTTGATTGACTTGTAAAATGTACTTAAATATTTATATGATATATAGTCCATTTGAAAATATAGATATATCAAGAACACTGAATCAAGCAAAAACATACCACATTAAATTTTACTTTGTAGGATAAACTTATTTCCTATCCTGGAGTACACTCTCATGTTTTTCTTTCTGTTATAGAATAAATATAACTGTTGTGATCACTATATACTAATATTATAACATACATTGAACTCACGGTACTTTGTTTGACATCTCTGTACAGAGGACAGAAGATAAAGGTGAGCGAGACCGATTTGGAGCTGGGGAGAGAAATGATGAAACAACCGATCAGAACCTACACGTCGATTCCTGATGTCTTAAAAACCAAATATGAGCAGCATTCTAACATCAGTCTGAAAGGATCCGTCAGTCGAGTAAGTAAAAAAAGTATTCTATCCTCCACCATACCACTGATCTCTCCTCATACATGATTCCAAATTTACATTTATCTGTCACAGCTGAATAAAAACATGCATTATTGAAATAAATGATAGGAAACATGTTTCAATGTAAATAACTAAGCAGTACATGAAATATGGAAACAGAAAGAACACATATTATCCAACTCTATACTCATCTAGTACTATGCATCAACAGACCATTCACAGTCCCTTGTCCCCTTCATGAAAACCAGTATTGATATAAAGAGGCTAGATGATATAGATTTCCGCAGAAATATAATTTTTGTCAAATTTTAAGACCCTACATCAGGGATTATTTCACTACATTTCATTTCAATCTGTCTGACATAAACTGACCAAACTTGTTTCTACACTTCAGGTGTCAGAAATGAGTGTCGTGAAATGCTCCGCTACTGTCCCTACACCCAGTGGAAAGCAGATTCGAAAAGGTAAATATTTCAATATATTATTATGTCGGTGTATTGGGTGACAACAACCCATGATCCCTTTATGTATAGATAAACTGCACCAGGGAAAAATTGAAACCTCGCTTCCCATATATCATGGAAGATGATGGAATGCCAAGGAATTTTAAAATTATCTGGAAAATAATGGAAATTCAAGTAATATGGTAAAAATTTGCTGTGTATCGTTGAATATATTTGAATGGCCCATTTCCTGCTAGTTTTTGTACTTTTTCTCTGGTGCTCAAGAGCTTTCATTTACATCAGTAGGTTGTAAATGTCATGGGAAATTTGATTTCCATCATTCAATATCATAGAAATGTCATACAATTCAAACTGAAGTTCTTGAAAAACCAGTAAGAAATGTACATCTTTACAGAATGACGTGTCCCATACCTATAGTAAAGTAATACTTCCATTTTACATACAAAGCCAAGTCCATATATTCTATTTCATATATGAAAGATCAATTTAATGACAACAACATACTTTGGATAAAAATATCTGAATTCTACATCAAATGACATGTTTCATACAAATGAAATAAAGAAATAAAAAATTTGTCGTTCACACAGAAATAGACGTCGAAGATACGGTGAATGAAAAAAAAATAACTGTGACGTTATTCGACGAGACTGCTATGCATGAAGTCAGTGTCGGATTCCAAGTTCTCGTGCATGATTCTCCGATCTACACGAACAAGGTGTTGAACACAAAGGGCGTCAGTGTCTATCACGCAGACAATCTGATTGTAAGTATGCTATAAATACAGAAACAGCAGATCACACAAAAGTTCATTCTATGTTACTCATTTCTTTATAGTTTTAAGGTTCAACAAATCAAATAAAATTAGATATCAAGTTCTAGTTCCATCAACCACAATACTGATACTCTTATCCCTACATCAACGTTCTAAACAAAATCCAAATGGATGATATACATTTTTAAATTTATGCACTGAACTGTAATATCTCGTCTACATGCAACATGTAAATAAAATGCTGCAAATTGGATTTTTCCATTTGCATTAGAAAAGTACAATCATGCATTTTCATTATAACATGTTGACTAAATATTTTCATTGACACACAATTATATTGATTTCCATTTCATTTTTCAGCTGATTCCCTGCACCACTGTGGTAGACAAAGTGTACATCACTTCATGTGAGCCATCCACCTCCCCAGGGTACATGACCCTCATCCTGAGAGATAAAACCAATTCCATCAAGCGAGAAATACATCAACAAAGACTGTTGAGAGGCATGGGACCAGGATTCGAACAATCTACTGCAGAGGACATAAGAAAAGTGTGTCCCCTTGAAGGCAAAGCTTCCATTCTCGGTGGAGAGGTGACAAAACTAGTGGTCTACACCATGACACAGCACGATCTTGATACAGCCATCAATTTCTCTCAGATATACGCACCTAAAGAAGACGAGCAATTGGACGATAGCATGCTGTCCCAACTCTTTGATCAAGACTTAGAGGAAGACTCAGAACAGCAATGATACAATGTATGAACAAAAGAGAGTGTCAACACATGTCAGGACAGATACCGAGACATAAGGACTATATTACTTTGCTATCATGCATCTCGTTGAAAGACAGACAATAACATGGGTGATATAACATGATATAATTCCTTCTTGATACTCGTCATCCTTGAATATATGTTCAAGAACCAAATCACAAAATTGAACAAGAGCTGAAAAAGCTGTACGTAAAACGTTTAAATACCATAGAGTATTCAATACTTGTATATATTTTTCACTAAAACTTCACGAAGAACAATTTGGTACAAGTGAAGTCAAAATTGAGAAGAAACGTAACATGCTATTACAGTAAGACGTAACTTCATGTCCATGTTCTATATCATGACACATTGCATATATCATATTTTGGCGTCTAAGTGACAAATCACAGATTCCTTTCCCAGATCTTTACGTTGGTTCAGATTGTTGACATATGTTGTTTTCTGCCACCGGTTTTGTGTTGAATAAGACACAAAGTGTAGTCATATTTGAAAAGACATCAAACTATTCATGTCGGTGCTAATGATGTCTTCGTTCTTTATGCTTAAATTAGGACATAAGAAAAAGGATTATTGACTTCATTTTATTTAACACAAGCAAAAACTTGCTATATTGTTGAAAAAATATATTGTGAAAAATATTTTTATGATGACATAAAGATGACAAGAATTGTATTTACATATTGTGCCACTTCTACTTGAAGTATTGTCTGCAACAAGTGGTGAAAAAATAATTGGATATAAGTAATCTTTTTCTGTATGCGGGGAAAAAAATACTACAAGATCCCCTTTTGTTTAATGATACGAACAGTTTCATGCTACCTATATCTCACTCGTAATATTCAACAGTTAGTACATGCATAATTCCACAATAGGTCTGTTGTATCATTCAGTGTATAAATACACGACACATCATATCGACCTAGTATACTATAAGATATTATATTTTTATTGGCAAAAAAATTTGTTGAAAGATGTTCAGTAATCAACAGACTGGACAATAAACAATAAAACTTGTTGTTTCATATTTACTATTGCTGTTGTTATTTTAGCACACGACAATTCATTCTATGATACAACATTTTCATTTAAAAAAATGATTGAACTAGTGCTATCATACATTCTGCATGACTACAAAAGAGCACCCATACCCTGAGTCTTTTGTGATCAACAATCACACGCTAGATTTTATTCTGTTAGGCTACATTAGTGTAAAATTACTACAATGTCCTTTACTGTTCATGATGTTAAATGCAAAAATATCGTGACATTCATATATCAGAATAAATTATTTAGTCACTTTCAATCTCCAACTTCCTATTTAAAGTTTAAGGGCCGCATAGTGCTTTAATGCGCTCTGCCCTCTCGGTATAATGCATGACTACCGTAAATTCTCGCGTATAAGCCGCGGCTAGTACAAGAGTCAGATCGCCAGTGTGGCTCATAGGGTCAGGGCGCGGCTTATACGCGAGTTTTAGCTACTATGATACAGTATTAAAGTCACCATAGTCCGATCACTGGTGCGGCTTATAGGATCGGCCTAAAGTCGGGGTG
Organism: Harmothoe impar; assembly: GCA_947462335.1. NCBI lineage: Eukaryota > Metazoa > Annelida > Polychaeta > Phyllodocida > Polynoidae > Harmothoe > Harmothoe impar. Next base: position 71,504,454 of record OX381706.1, read on the forward strand.
CGGCTTATACGAGAGTTGGGCTTATACGCGAGAATTTACAGTACCGTGGCTACAGCCATGGCAAGTGTGGCAAGAGTCATGTTGACCCTACAGGGTTGATACACTCCCCAAAGATCGGTATGAATGCAGCCCTGGCAAGTAGCCTCACCAGTGATACATTAATGTATCATGCCGACAAAGGGCATACCACATTGACGACCTATGCGGCCCTTAAAGGGATAATATCAAACTACTTAAAATGAACAAGTATCCGAGTGTCTGCTGTGTGTGTGTAGGTCTGTACAAGAAAGGTGGCAAGATCCTGTTCCTAGGACTTGACAATGCGGGTAAGACGACGCTGCTGAGTGTCCTAAAGGCCGGCCATATGGTGCAGCCAGTGCCCACTCTTCACCCCAGTAAGTCCCCTACAGCAGCTGGTACTGTCACACAGCAGAGTGTGCAGTCTTAGTACATGCAGTCTTTGCTGTGTGTTGGTACCCTGACATGCAGCCTGCCTGCACTAGTAGAGAGCTTGCAGCCAGACTTCCCACACCTACGGGCCCACTCACCCACTGCCACCAAAAACAGCCTGCCCTGCAGTTTGGCTTTAAACAAAGCTACTATTTCATTGTTACTCATATAATGTGGTTCCTTTGTCTCCCGACTGCAGCTTGCTTGGCAGTTGTGAGAGTGTGGCTGACTCGTCCACTCTACTCGGAGAATGAACCAATTATTCACTGAATACTTTGGTTTAAGCTTTTCCTCTTTATTTGAGTTGTGACTCCATATTAAAATATTAATTGATAACGTTTTAATAATGTAAATAATACGGGCAAATCACTCAACAGTCGCCACCCCAATACAAATTCATATCACAAGACTTTAAACTTTTTGGGTTAATTATTTTCAAAATCATTGCATACTGTGACTGGTATTACTCAAATTTTTACACAAAAAAAAAGAGAATAAGATGATGATGATAGTAATGATAATGAGAGAAAAAAATCGGGGAAAAATAGGATCACATGGGCTGTGAAGTGATCTGCACGTGATAGTGCCTAGCTCTACAGGTGGTTTGATTGTTGAGTGACCTTTGACCTGGGGTGGCCTGCCACGACGTGACCCCCTAATGGCATGGTACCCGACCCTAACCTCCATGCACGGCATTGTTGTTTCTATTGCCACAGGCCTCTACAAAAAGTCTGGCAAGCTTGTCTTCCTTGGCCTGGACAATGCCGGTAAAACCACATTACTACACATGTTAAAAGATGACCGGATGGCGCAACATGTCCCGACACTCCACCCAAGTAAGACCGACTAGCGTTAACATGGCGGCCCATTAATATGCTTAGCTTGTCTCATGTCTGCTCTGATGATAATACTTGAATGAATGATGTGATATTTCCTGGTATTTTTCAAAATACATGTAGTGGGTTGTTTGGTGTTTTTGGCATGCCCTGTAAACATTGGATATTTTGATGGAATTTATGAGATCATATTTTATGTTAAATGGATTAGCATGTTAAAACAAAAATGTAGTAAAAGCATTCAAAGTTATCCAAAAAATGTAAAACTAAAAAGGGAATGTATTACTTTCCTGATCACATAAATATTGATATTTTACAGAAGTGAAATACTTCCCAAAGCGAATCAACAACTTTGAGACAAAATATTTGAATTCAAACAAAATATCTTGTACTTAGATCACACTATTCTTACAGAATTCCTTTAACACTTTACGTTGTACTTACAGCCTCAGAGGAGTTGTCCATGGGCGGTATGCGGTTCACAACTTTTGACCTTGGAGGTCATCAGCAGGGTAGGTATTAAGTGAAGTCAATTTCTCACACTTTTCGTTAAATTCGTTAAAAATCCGATCTTTTCTGTGGTTTTCCCTGGAGATAATTTTTTTTTAGAATTCTAATATTGAGATCTCAGAGTCTACCAAACTAATTCGGATCTGGCCTTCAAATAAGGACCCCCTCAGTCGTTGCCGATTTAGTGTCAGTAATTTGCCCGTCACAACGTTATTTTGCAACATGGGTGATATTCAACCATACTTACCTTCATGTTTTGTCATGTTTTTACTTGCAGCTCGGCGCGTATGGAAAGATTACTTCCCCGCCGTGGACGGCATAGTTTTCCTCGTTGATGCGTGTGATCGGGACCGTTTTGTTGAAGCCAAAGCTGAACTTGACGTAAGTACAAATACCTACAGTACCATTCATGCACGAGTTGAATATGCCGTGCCCTTTGTAGGCATGATGCGCCCTTTGCCATAGACTTGCTACTGCTGCTTTCAAGCATCATGCCGACCGGCACTGTGTTGCTCCATCACAACAACAAATTTTGCTTTAAGGCAACAGTTGTTAAGAGGTTTCTGAGCTTTGTGTTTCATCTAGCAAAATCAAAATCAATATTTTCTTGTCGCAAAAATAACTGTGTTAACTTAATAAGATCGATGTCAATACCAACGCATTTCAATTTATTAGTATCCGGTAAGTCTCAAGTATATTCAGTTAATATTTAACATGTGTGCTTGGTATATATCATTTTGACCAAGTATATATGATACTGTAAAACCTCGCCTAACTGGCATATTATCGCACCCCAACTTTGAAAGCTGGGCATCAATTGAAAGCTGAATCTGACTCATGTACAAGCCATGGCTTCTACGCAAGAATTAAGGGTGCCAGTATTGAATAGTTCAGAAACAAATGTACCAGGTATCTGACATTAGGGTAGATTCACCATGAGTCGGACACATACCCTAAGACGGACAGTGGAATTTTAAGGTTATTTGTGTACAAAACGACTTCAAATGTTTGATTTTTGAAAAGAATAACACTCAAACTTAACCTTAATTTACAAATAAAGAGCTTAAAACGCTTGGATAACCACAAAATCAAGTGTCCGTCTCAAGGTATGTGTCCGACTCTAGGTGAATCTACCCTACTAGATATTGAACATCATGTCAAGGGTTTGGTCTTTAAAATGTAAAAACCTTCCCTCCTTCAGAGTTTACTGACAGACGAGCAGATTGCCAGCGCCCCCGTGCTGGTTCTAGGCAACAAGATTGACGTGGCCGGAGCCGCCAGTGAAGACGAGCTCAGGCACTTATTTGGAATGCACGGACAGACCACAGGAAAGGTAGGCACCAGAAGAAATAGATGAAGGAGTTTTGGTCTGTTGGCTGGGTTATTTCACGATTTAACCATCGGGCCATATTCCATAAGGTCGTAGGCCGAGTGGAATGCGGCCAAATGATAAACAAATGGAATCACCCAGGCAACAGACTTTAAAAAAATGATTATTATTATTTCTTTTTTAACTTTTTCAATTCAAATAATCAGAAATATGAAGGGGGGGGGGGCTAAAGTAACATTTTTAACTACGTACAAATGTAAACAAACTGGCATAATGATGACGTCACATGGCCGTAATATATAGCTGAGGGCCAGTTACTTAACGGTTTGGCAAAATAAGCAAAATAAGGTCGCTGTTTGTATTCAATAAAAAAAATTAAAGCCATTAAGTTCATATGAAAGATATCATCGCTCTCACAAAAACAGCAATTGATTAAAACTTTTGTCTGGTCTAAGGAGGAGTTTGGACAGATTGAGGTCTTGAGCTCCCAAAAAGCATGAAAAGGAGGGAGGTATTCACTTGATTTAGTACTGAAGGAGTAGTGGTAGGGAACTTATTTCCTCATCCTAACCGATTTTCGTCTGTGTTTGTTTCAGGGCACGGTGCCGCAGAACGAGCTGCACAGTCGTCCCATGGAGCTGTTTATGTGCAGCGTACTGAAGCGGCAAGGCTATGGGGAGGGCTTCCGCTGGTTAGCTCAGTACATTAATTAAACACGGCCCCAGCGCCACCTTTAGGACATCCCCACGTTAGGAGTGACAGCAATTTGCGATCATCATCGACATCATCTAGGTCATCATGAATCATCGTTTCATCATTCGTCATCATCCAGCGCCTTTCATGATTCATCTTCCTACCGCCTGGTGGTGCTGAGGTAGTGAGAGCTGTGTCTGCCGCCCCCGTCACGACCGGCGCCTCGTCACGACCGGCGCCTCGTCACGACCGGCGCCTCGTCACGACCGGCGCCTCGTCACGACCGGCGCCTCGTCAACCCGCTATGGGACGCATAAGGCTTTAATAACAGGCTTTACCCTTTGTTGTTATGATGCATGAATGCAGCCTTGACGAGTAACTCCCCGGGTAACTCCCCAGTGCTGCATTCACTTCTGGATACAGGGCTGAGGTGTGACCTCTGTGCTGCATTTACGCATCATGCTGACCTTTCAGGAGTGTATCATCCCAGTTGGGTCTGAATGAATGCATCATGACAACAAGGGGCATGGTACATTAAAGCCCTGTGCGGGCTCTAGAGGGTTAACACTATGTCCTAGAGACTGCCGGGGTTGGCGTTCGGCCGTTGACACTGGGGTAACGCTGGCATGGCAGCACTGCCGGACGGTGAGTGCGACAGACAGGTTAGGTCTAATACACTGGGAATCTTCTTTTCACCAAAGTAGGGAAGGGGGTTGCAACTTATACATAACAACGGGTTGGAGTTTCCCAGAAAGGAAATCATGGAGAAATAACCCATAGAGACAATAGACTTGGTTTGATACTGGAGAATGTCTGATCATATCTGCTGATTTTACGCAGCTACTCTCACCGACGCTGTCTGTCGTTGCACCGACGCCCATCACGCTGTCCAACTTATCTACTTGATTTGTTAACGATTAAGATGAGTTCCAGACCAGAATCATAATTATTGCTTCCATCTAAATTGCATTACCACCGCACAACCGGGGAGCGATTAACAGAAAATGAAAACCGTGTGTAAATTCATGCGTATTATTATCAGTTTTTAAACTTTAGATGGACTAATCCACTCTGTAAGCGTAAAATTATTATTATAGCGTGTTTTATATAGAGATACATGAGCTGTCATCCCTGGCGGGAAGCGAAAAAAGAGCCGAGGGGTCGCCAGATATGACATTGCAGAATGTGATATGACATACACTTATTGCCATGCACGTATATTTTCCATGGCCCAATTTTGTTTAGTTCAGCCTTCAAAGGAGAAAAAATCCTTTTAATAACTTAAGTGCACCATGCCTGAAGATGGTGGATGAGTCAGTTGTGGGAGTTGTGGTTGAGATGTAACTGCTGTTGGGTTACTCTATGATAAAGCAGCTGAGGAGCGGTTAGACCATCACCACCTCACCTACACTGGTGCCCTCTGCCTTGTAGGTTGTAGGGTGGAAGCCATCACATTGTGTCATTATAAAAATGTCTAATTTAATGTACAAATTAACTAACTCAAACATGGGGAGAAAGTATACAATATCGGCATGTTTCAATGCTGTTTATTCTAAAGCCCTGAGTGTGAATTAATAAATTATGAATGTTATATTAAATCCACCAGAGTACAGAGACAACCTGTTAGGACAGTGAGCCATACAACCCTTTGAGAACTCTAAATTTCTAGAGACCAATACAAGACTTGTAGCCGCCTCCTTGTTTGCAGCCCCAGCCCTCCTCTGTGATCGACCAAACAATATAAAGATGCACACAGTCACCCTACTCATAGATTAGAACCAATATGCTGCATGACACACTTAATGTTCAACAGGGATTGATACAAGTCGATAATTAATAAATAATTCTATCAATAATGAAGGTTTTTTGTTGTATTTTATTATTGCAGTTTGATATGTACAGTATATACAATGGCACCGCCCAGACACTTGCTGGGTCCGAATAAATACATAAATTCAGGATTATGAAAATAATATAATAAATAAATGTTGGTCGTGAGAGCACCGCTTACATTTAAAGAGTACTATGTGATCATACTCCTGTGTTTGAACCCGTCACACATAATAATCCCGCGTACAATAAGTAGTATCACAGCAAATCAATCTTACAATAATAATGAGTGTCCAGCACACAAAATGAAACAATATGGTAGAGACTGATCTGCTATGTCTCATAGTAAACCTGCATTGATATAGAGTCCTCAGCAACGTTACACCTTTCGAAGAAGTCCAGTCCATATGACCAAGATACATATATTTACGAATGCAGCATGTGTACATTGATTATGCTATGTCAACCCTTTGAAGGCCGCATAGTAATTTAATGCACCCAGCCCTTCGTCGTCACAATGCATGAATGCAGACCTGGCGAGTACTTGCCAACATTTCGGGGCGTATCAAGGGTCGGTAGTATGCATGGATGCAGCCCTGGGAGGTAGACTCGCCAGGGCTGCATCATGCAGACAAAGGGCATGTCACATTAAAGCACTCTGCGGTTCTTACAGGGTTAACCTCCTTTAGTCAGTTACACTTGTACCTGTACCACACCTAACCACGCGCCATTCTGGCAGCGCCATTCTGGCACAGAATGGCACTTGTAAACCACACGATGACCTTGACCTTGGATTTTGCCGGGTTTGGACCATCCCCTGTGTTGGAACAAGCGAACAGGAACCAGAAAGTATGATGTGAAAACTCCCACTATACATTCTGGTTCCTGTTCACTGGTTCCAAGCTACCAGCAGGGATTACCCAAACCCAGCAGGGTCCAAGTTCAAGGTCATAGTGGTGGTTACCAGAGTCTACCTGTTGAAGGACCTGGGGACCAGAGTGTAGCTGGTGTGTGAGTGGTGGTGGGTCAGAGGTCACAGAGGTCAGCGTGCCTGGGGCGGTCCGTGCTGACATGTAGCCCACTTCTCCGTCTCCAATTAATGTAATGTCATTATGCTGAACACCACTGGTCACACTTAGGGTAGATTCACCTGCAGTCGGACACACACCTTGAGACGGACACTTGAATTGTGTTTGTTCATGCATTTTAAAACTATTTATTTGTGAATAAGGTTAACATTTAAGTGTATTTTTTTTAATCCACCAGAAATCCTATTTGTACATAAAAGGCCAGGGTATGTGTCCGACTCATGGTGAATCTACCCTTTAAAAATTAACCCACCCAGTGGGTATAGAAGGTTTAAGTACTGGTCCTCGCTCCATTCCGATCCATCTTTAAAGAAAGGCACCCATCTGCAGAGGTAGGCCAATGTACGTCACGTGCCATAACATATGGGTTGAAAAAAGAAGAGATCCCATTTAAACAAATGAACTGTGCTTGTCAAAATCAGCTGAGAGACGCTCTGTCCTTCTTGTGCCTCTACATGGGTAAAAATCGACACGGCGACACGGCCCTTTTAGGCCCTTTTAAAAATCGACAGCCACATGAAAATCGGGGATGAAAATCGACCCACAGGGTTATTTCTCTATGTTCTTATGTAGCTAAAAATCGACACGATGCCTCTGCTCTCCTGCTAAAATTCGACCCAGCGACACGGTCAAAATTGCGGGTACCCATGTACAGGCACCTTCTTCCAAGAAGCTGACTGTCACTCAGTAATTCACCACACCTGGGTCTATGTGTGATTAATTAACCCTGTAATGGTGGCATGTTGCATAAAGCAGCATTTATCAGCATGATGCACTAAGGCGGTATCCTGCCGGTGCTGCAGCATGGTCACTTGGTGATCCCCGGGAGTGTCTCAACCCATAGGGTCGGCATGATACATGAATGCAGCCCTGGGGAGCTACTCGCAAAGACTGCATTCATGCATCATGACAACAAATGCTGTATCACATTAAAGCTTCACATGGCCCCTAAAGGGTCAGTAGTCTCTGATTAATTAGGATCTGCGGCTCTCCCTCATGTAGTGTGCCAGCCACTTGAGCGCCTTGCCGTACCCTTGTCTCATCAGGACGCTGCACGGGAAGATGGCGATAGGACGCCGCCCCTGGAGCTCCACAGTTATGTCCTGGAAAATAGAAACAAAAGATACGATCAATTAGTGTTGGGAATAGATGAATGAGTAGCGTTTTGATTATTAATTTATGATGATATTGAATTATTTATACCATGTCCATGGCCTTGATCTTAAATACATGTGTAATGCCATGCGACTGGACTTTGTATGATGGAATTTGACTGATATGCAGGGCGTGGACCTTTTCCCACGGCGTTTGGGAGAGGGGGGGGGTAAAAATGTTTGCATTTCTTATCCTGCCCATCCCTAGCATTCATGACAATAAATGGACATCGTAAATGAAAGTACTATTCTGCTGCGCTTTAAGTTAAAGGGTTGACATAATGAATATGTGTGAAGCAAGCTGTAGAGACGTGACCGTTAACCCTAATGTGCCTACCTGTCCGGTGGTGTTGCCTGCCAGATTGAAGTACCGCGCGATATCCAGGTCGTTAGCCGCCCCGGTTATGTCGATCTTGTTCACCATGACGGCGATAGGTGTCTCTGACAATTCCTCCGTCATGAGCAGCGCCTATTAACAGAGCAAAAAATAAAATTATACATATAAGTTAAAACACGGTGATGAAAACTTATTTCTGATTGAACTATAGATGTCCAACAACTTAGTCTAGCTTTTGTTGCGCCTTCTTTTCATCCCTAACTTTATAAAAATATATAAGAATGCAGTTCTGGTGAGTAACTCACCAGTGCTGAATTTAAGCATTATAAGAGATGCCACTCACTGGGTGAAAAAAAGTAGGAAATCTTTAGATTTTAGTCAATATCATCATATATGAGATAAACGTAATATATGACAGAAATTCCGGTAAAAAATAGGAATCACTGCAAAGGTAGGAAAAGTGGTCTGCATTATAGTTGGCATGATGCATAGAGTTATTGAATGCAGCCCATAGCTAGTTGACTCGCCATGGTTGAATTAATGACGCAAAGGGCATATCACATTAACCCTTTACGGACGACATAAAGCATTTATGCATCATGCCCTTGGTACTTAGGGGCCGTCCATAAATGACGTCACACTGGAGGGGGTGGGTGGGTGTTGGTCCGGGTGTGACAAAGTGTGACAGGGGGGTGGGGGGGTGTCAAGCCCAGTGTGACGTCACACTTTGGAAAATACAAATAAAACCTATTTCAAAATGTAAAGCTTTAATAGAACACTTAGTGAATATGTTATTGTCACTTTGGACAGTGTTCTAGTGAATACATGCTATTACAGCACCCATTAAAAAAGACTTGCATAATTTGACTGATGGCTGTGTCTCACGAGATCAGGCCAATGTGAAAGTCCGGGTGCATTCTTTACCTGGGTGTAATCAGTGTTGCCGAAATGACGCCGGCACGCCGGCTTTTGCCGGCGTAGAATCTCAATGGCCGGCGTAAGGCCTTAGGACGCAGGCTAGAATGGCCTGCCATGATCTCAGCTTTCTAATGGTGAAAGAATTTTTCAAATCGGCCAACTATAAGCGAAGAGAGGCCCATATTTGTAAAATTGTTTTTTAACATATATTTTTTTCACTTTCTTTAAATTCTTGCTAGTATAAATCAATTTATAATGAAGTTTATTAAGGTACTTTGAAATCTCAAAATTTTTATGGCCTGCGTGAGAATAAAATGGCCTGCGTAAGATGCCAAGACGCAGGCCACATTGGCCTGCGATGAGAAAAAGTTTTCGGCAACACTGTGTAATATTTGACCAGTGTGATTTAAATCCATTTAAGTAACAATTAAACTGTAAAAAACCTTTTGGAACAAGCACTTGGGTAAGAATATATTCAATACATGATATTCTATTGCTTAGCCTAATCATAAAGCATGTATGATCTTCTATAGTAGAACTCTGATAAGATACCTAACTCATGCATGGGGGGGGGGGGTGTCTGCACATTTGTGACATAATTTTCTAGGGGGTGTTGGCTGATGCGTGACAAAGTGTGACAGGGGGGTGGGTGGGTCTTGAAAATGGCCTAAATTAGTGTGACGTCATTTATGGATGACCCCTTATGATGCATAAATACAGCCCTGGCGAGTAACTCACCGGGGATGCATCATGCACCAAGGCCAGGGCATGATGCATACATGTATGCAGTATACCGTCTTTAAAGGGTTAGCGCCCTAGATACTGTCCTTAAAATATTAAAGGGTACAGTTTGATGAAGACACACATAACCAGCTTTATACTTACGTCTAGTTCTGCCTTAGACTCCATGAACCTGTCCCTGTTGTTGGCGTCTATGATGTAGAGGATGCCGTCAGCCACCGGGAAGTAGTCCCTCCACACCCGCCGCACTGCAACATGGGACACATACTCTCACAACGTGGTATAATGACCCTTTAAAGCCCCAGCGCCCCTGTACATGTATATAGGGCTGAGTACCTGTCCCGGCTCCACTCCGACTGCCGCTGGAGGGGTACCGAGAGCTTCGCCTTTAAGGACGGTGTAATGCATGCATACATCATGATCGTCATGATCCATGAATGCAGCCCTGGTGAGTAACTCGCCGGTGTTGAATTAAAGCATCATGCCGACCATACCAAAATCTCAAATTGACTATTAAAAAGTCAGAACTTAACTCTGAGTACTAACACTAGTAACAGCCGAAATTGTATATTTTTCCCGAAATGTTCAATTGACTTATTATTTCAAAGTAAAAAAAATTGACTTATCATTTCAAAGTAATTTTTTTTTTTCAAGAATTTGACCCCAAAATTAGGTTGGTCTATGGATTTCTCACCTTGTCTGTGCCCACCGATGTCGTACGTCGTGAACGTCACACACCCACACTGAAGGGACTCGGAATCTGGAATAGGATTATGAATGCAGGTTAGGAATGAAGTAAATTAGGCACATTGATTAGGTCTAACCAAAGGTATAGTCTATGGACATAGGTGAAAACAAACAATTATTCTTATGCACGAATGCAACCCTGGTGAGTTATTGCTTACCATGACTGCATTCATGCACCATGACGACAGAGGGTGCACACACAGAAAACGTGAGAGTCATTGTCGCTAAAACTACCCTCACCTGAGGGTCAGGCACTGCCTGACTCTCAGGTGAGGGTAGTTTTAGCGACAATGACTCTCACTTTTCTGAGGGTGTGACTATATTAATGCTACTCGGCCTATATTTACTAGTGCATTATTGGATGCATTATTATGGCCCTTTAAGGACGACGTGTTAATAAAAGTTGCCATTTGTCGTCATGGTGTACCAATGCAGCCACAGTGAGTAACTGGCTGTTGCTGCATTGTAGCATCATGCCAATCCTTCGGGGGTGTCTCAACCCGTAGGGTCGGCATGATGCTCGAATGCGCCACTGAAGTGTTACTCGCCAGGGCTGCATTCATGCATCATGACCACCACGGGTGTGCTGCATTAATGCATTAAGCTGTACATAACGCGTTAGTGTCAGACCTGTAGCACCACTTACAGGCTTACTACAATTTAATAGTCAGGGAAAATAATTTTTGAAAAATGAAAAACAAATTCTAAAAGAAGTACTTACGGGGCAGCCAGGTGGGTAAGGGTTGTACCATGCGGTCATCCTTTAGACGTCCTAATAACGTCGTCTTACCAGCGCCGTCCAACCCCAGCATGAGCAGCGTCCCCTTCACACCCCCTGAAACAGGCATATAGAGGTCATTATTAGGGAGTGGTCATTTAGTGGGGCTAAACAGGGGGCTGGTGGGTTGGGGAGGGGCGTTACAAATGTAGCCTAAATGTTGAGCGTATGCTACAAACATTAAAACCAGCAATTACCAACCACTATTCAATAGCATGTATATGGTATGTAATGGTCTATTTAAAAAAAAGTTGTAAGCGAATTAGATACTTACAAAAGTGGTCGACGATCCTGTGAAGCCAGTCCCAGATCCTCTCAAACATGGTTGGTTTTATCCAGAGGAAAAATCCTACTCAAATATGTAAATGTAGCTTCCTGATATTGATGATGGTTATATCCTGCCAGGAAGTTCCTTATAAGCAGGTTGGAGATGTCTTCTTATCCAGTAGGTGTACCTCCAATGTGTTATGTTCTCCTCCCGTTATGATCCCTTATGGCTGTGTATATGACTGAGAGGTATGAGATCCTTCACTATATATATATATGGTATACCTGTGTGGCAATGGATGTCTATTCCGAGTGATCACAGAACCTGGAATGGTGTTTATCATCAGAGTACGTCATATTTATATGGTAACATGCAGGGAACGCCCATGTGGGGCTGGTTGGCACCGACCACGTGTTCGGGCTGTCAGTGGCGGGAAGGTTGTTACCACATGTTGACATCAGTGACGTAGGGCGGCACACGTGGGGGCTGCCACGTTGGCCGTCCACCATCAATGATCAATGATGAAACATTACAGGTAGTCGGGTACCAGCAAGGACACCTAGTGGCTCGTTTAGAAACTAACGTCTACCTGTTGATCTTATCCCTGGTGCCTATACTAGTCTTTATGCATCATACTTCAAAGTAGGGCAAATCATGTCGATGACCCTGATATATTTAGGACACTATTATAAAGTATATTGAATTGCTGACCGGATAACATTAGAAGTGTACCACTGGCGGCAGTTACAACACATAGAGAGATATTAATTTCATGGGTCATGGAGAGACGCAGGGAGATACAGAGGTGCGTCATGGGACTATACATAGGGACACGCTATGTTCGGCTGTCTTAAAGGGACTTTCTACTTGTCGCAGCATTATGGATTTTCTATTGACTTTTGCATATAACTCAGGATTATGTTGGTTTGATGTATTATCTAATAGAAAATCAAAAGAAATTGCCATGTCACGGTACAAACTTTCATGATATGACCATTTGAACAAAGGAGTACCTTAATTATTGAAATGAATAGGAAAACAGCCTTTTCACATTATCTGTCATGGATAATCCCCTTCTTCTATTGGTATTGCAACCAAACCTTGTGATTGTATAATGGACATCTATACAAAAAATTTAGGACAAATAAAACAGGTGGTCATGGATGAAATGAGAAAGGCATGAATTTTGGAAAAACATTTCTTTTGCCTTAACTATAGGATCCTCTGTATGTCCTAGCAGTGAATATTTGTGAACAATGGAGGTATACTGTCCAAACAGCAAATATAAATAATTGATTTAGGGAAAGTATGAATACAACTTAAAGAATACTTTTCATGAGCCTCGATTTCTGCCACCAGGTGGCTTCTGTGTAGGAACTAGCAATTCCCTTTAAACTAGTTTAACTTAAAGTGGGCATATCCGATTTTTTTCCCAAACTAACTAACTTAAATGCATTCCAAACACTGTAAATGTATAATATTTAGAGAAGAGGTCAATTGAATGTCATAAGTGGGTGTTAATAGGTCACAAATAGATCAAATTTTCTCCAACCATGGGCTTTTCTAGTGTAGGCCTATTTTCAATGGGGGGGGGGTGATAAAAGCGTGCAAGCTTCTTTTTTTTCAAAATTGCAATATATTGGGCAATAAGATATAATTAGAGCATAATAGGAGGTAATTAGAGGAGTGGAACAGGTAGGAATTCAAATATATGATTTGTGAACATTCTGGCTCATTTTTTGGGAACATTTTTTTTTTGTGTCACAAATGGGATGTACGAATGAAAATGTAGATATTTTTGCTGGTACAATGTATACATTTTCGCGGAATTCATAGAAAACACATTTTTACCTGTATTTATATTTCTGAATTTCTGAAAGTTGGCACTTGAATGAAATACTAGCTGTATAAATATACACACAACCAATCAATATCTAGTTATAGTAGCACTTGAATTGGAATTACATGATAGAATCCAGTGATAGTTCTCCTTTAATCAGAACCCAGTGATAGTTTAATTGAGATCCAGTGATAGTACCTTCAAATTTAGATTCAGTGACAGTGCCTCTCTAAGTTGGATCAAAAGATTGAGTGTGTGAGTGACCTCACAGATGACTTAGGTTAAGCTGGATTTGTAGCTTATCATGTACTTAGATATAATGTTCCCTTATAATCATTCATTGGTCAATTCTGGTATCCGAAATGAATTCCTTGTTAAAAAGTACCCTCAAGTCATGTGTCATACATGTATGTTATTCCATATCAGGCCAGCAGGTGGGTGTGGTTGAGCAGGTGGGTGTTGGAGAGCAGGTGGGTGTGGGTGTGCAGATGGGTGTGGTTGAGCAGGTGGGTGTGGGAGAGCAGGTGGGTGTGGGTGTGCCAGTGGATGTGGGTGACAGTTGCAGGCTGCGGGCGTGTACCGCCTTCTGTCCCTATCAAAAAGCCAGTCGATCGGACTATAAACGGTGAAGATTTGGGTGGTACAATTTCGCTAGAATCACATTATCACATGACATGTACCACTTTATGTATGGGAATTACTTTTAGCATCTTGACTTCATATTAGCGACTCGTGGAGTGGCACGTAAACAATCAAATATGTATAATATCTAATCTATAAGGGGGGTGAACACCAAAAGTTAAACCTGAAAAACATGGCAATAAAGCAATGAGGTTTATCTTTAAAAAAAAAGCAAAAAAAAGAAGCTCTGCTCACATTAAGATCTAGCGCAGTACAAGAAGTACCAGTAGCGACACCGTGGGCATCACGGCTGGAACAGGAACTATACGGGACTAGCGCATTAGGCTATGGAGGCCGCCATATTGGCCCAGAGCAATGCATTGTGGTTAGGCCCCCGACTCCAGAGCAGTGCATCATGGGTGAATTTCTTATCAGCACCTTTGTTCTAGGTGTGAGGGGAGGGGGTTAACCTGATAAGGAGATAGGGGTTCAGCCCCTGACTACCTGAAATACCAAGATGGCTCCACCCTTTGGAGGACGGTCGCAAGAGGAACTAAAATATTTTTCTTGTGTTGCTCTGTTCTGGTAACTTTAATTCAAATTTAATTTAAACGTGTTAGATGGTTATTTATTGTGTGTTTGAGGGTATTTCCACTGTACAAGATGGCATTTCTGTGTGTGAAGAGAGAAATGTGGGGGATTTTGGCAAAAGTAGTGATTTCTATCTTTGCTTTAACACTGAACCCTATGTGCCTTTCATTTAGAGGGTAGCAATTTAAGAAAACTTAAGAGTTTATGGAAAAGAGAGAAATCAGTACCTGAAGATCGCAGCCCAATTTCAGGGTGAAGGAAAGACATTTCAGATTTCTTTTCGAAGGAAACATTTGTCCTCTGATCTTGCCTGTCTCTCCATGGTCTTATTTAATGGCTGTGGGCCATGGACATTAAATGAGAGCACTTCTCCCATGTAACAAAAACGTCTTAAAACATGGTTCAGTCGTTTAGTATTAGTCAGTTTACCCTGAGTCAATGATAGTGCCCCCTTAACTAGTAGGAAATGGCGTCCCTCAACAATGTCTAGTGACTGCAGCACTTGAATTGGAAAAACATAATAGTTCCATCTCAATAAGGATCCACTGAGAGTTCCCAATCAATTAGAATCCAGTGATGATCGACCTTCAATTAGAATACAGTGGTGGTTCCCCTATAACTAGGATCCAGTGATAGTTCTCTTTTAAATTAAGATCCAGTGATAGTGCCCGTTTAATTAGGATCCAGGGATAGTTCCCCTTTAACTACAATCCAGTGATAGTTCTCCTTTAACTACAATCCAGTGACAATGGACCTTTCATTGGAGTGAAGAGTCAGGGACAGTTGCTACTTACAGTGTAAGTAGTATAAGAAAATGTAAGTTAGATGTCAGATTGTGACGAGTGCCCTGATTAGGACCTTCTTTCAATATACTACTCACAAATTTAAAAGTAGCATCTCCCTGCATGATCTCCCACCCTCAAACTAATTGACCAAAATCAATAAAAAAAAAAGTTTACCTACCTCGATGCAAGGTACACTGTAAAAAAAATTCCGTTGAAATAACGGAGATTCACTGGCAACAGAAATCTCCGTTATAAATTTCTTTAACAGTGATTCTCAGTACCGTTGAAATAACGGTGATTCACTGGCAACACCGGGTGCCGGACTTTCACCGTTATTTTTACGGTCACCGTTTTTCCCAAAGTCACCATTATTTCTACGGAACTGTGAATCACCGTTATTTTAACAGAATACAAAACATCACTGTATTCTGATTCAGTGCCTAAACAATAATTATAATGGTATTTTGTGTAATTTAACTGATTTGTCCCAGTGTTATTCAGTTCATTTATCCCCCTATACCTAACTCCATGCTCACTATGGTTCCAAACCCAATTTGGTACCAATCAGAAATATCATCTTAGTTTCAAGACTTCAGACCTAATCATTAGGAATTAGTCTATGAAAGCCTTATAGAGTGCTTCATGACACTTTGTAATACCAGTACATGAGCAGAAGTCACTCTAGGATGGCTACAGAGCAAACCTTACAGCTGTGTCTGTATATATATTCCTTATCACCACAAAAATGGTGTTCCTAGCATCTAGGAAAATCTCTTCATGAACCAAACTGCCACCTGGTGTGATAAAACTGAAATCAATTAAACGTAGCTTCACCGTAAAATAAACTGTGTTTCACTGTAAAAGTCACCGGTGTCTCACTGTACTGGATTACGGATATTTGATTAAGTATAATTGATTGATTTTACATTGCCTCACCGTAATCATATGTTATGATGAATCACCGTAAAATTGTACACCGATTCTCCGTATATTCAACGGAATATTTTGACAGTGTATACCCCCTTGACTACCTGACTACTCACTGGTTGCGTACATCAGGGTAGTACTGTGAACGTAGTTATATTCACGGGTATACATTTTCGCGGATCTGGCATAAATAATAATTTCACTGATACTTGAATTTCATTTCCGTGAATATGGCGAAAATATATGCACAGTGAAATACTGTAAACGTAGATATTTTCGCGCAGCTAAATTTTCGCGCACCTAGCACCTAAAGGCATTTTCGCGCAATCATATTTTCGCGCAGCTGCAATCAGGGGATCCTTAGGTACATGCCAGTTTTTACGGTTTTTCAATCGGACAATTATTAAGGGTTTTACAGCCAAAAAATTATTGTTCAAATATTTTGCCCCCATGCCCCTTCCAACACAGATAGGCATCATATAAGCCAGTAGTATAGTATGTATCGGAACGGGACTATAGTATAGTACTGTTTATTACTCAATCGACATGCAGCCAATCAGAGGCCTCCATTTGGTCACGTGACCCGTTGCCATGGTAACGTGACCTACTTAGGGCTCTCAGCCAATCAGAAGCCAGCATTCTGGGTGACCTACTGACCTACTTAGAAGCTCTCAGCCAATCAGAGGCCGGCATTCTGGTAACCATGGTAACGTGACCTGCTTACGTCACGTGACCTACTTAGGCTCAGCCAATCAGAAGCCGGCATTCTGGTAACTAGGGTAACGTGACCTACTTAGGGTTTGTTTGTAAACAACACCACGTGGCTCTCTTGTTTGTAAACAACACCACGTGACACGTGACTGTTTGTAAACAAACAACTTATATATAGAAAATAAACACAACAAGTTCCATGTTATGTTAAAATTATATTTTCAAAAAAAAAAGCACATCTGTTACAGCGTCTATGTGTAACTACGCGCGTTCTCATTCAAACACTATAACACTATCATACCGTAGCAGCAGCAGGTAGGACTGGAAGAAAAGCAAGCGCACGAGCAGAAGCGACGACACCAGTTGCACCATCCGGCCGTCGCGTTGGTAGCCCTACTACTCGTCGCGCGTTCAACTGGAGGTTTAAGAGTGACAAATGACGATTCTTTGTCGACGCAACTGCTAACATCAGCATCGGCAGCAGCATCGGCAGCATCGGCAGCAGCATCGGCAGCAGCGGCAGCAGCAGCGGCAGCAGCCTCGGCAGCAGCGGTAGCAGCAGTAGCAGCAGTAGCGTGAGCATTAGCAACAACAGCAGCAGCGACAGTAGCAAGGGCGGCAGAGCGGGCACTAGCAGCGTTATCAGCGGCGTCATCGGCAGCCGCAACAGCATCAGCAGCAGCAGCGTCGGCATCGGTGGCATGAGTAGCTGCATCGGCGGCAGCAACAGCAGCAGTCACAGCCGCAGCGGCAACAACAACAACGTCATCACAACCAGCGTCACTAACAGCCGCAGTAAATGCAGCAGTAGCACGCTGAGCAGCACTAGCAGCAGCAGTAGCAGAGGCTACAGCATCAGCTTCACATTCGCGCGCCGCTTCGTCATTCCGCTTCATGTCACGGTAGCAACTTTCCATCATGGGGATCTGCAAATTGAGGCGCGGTGCTGGTGGTGGTAGTAGTAGTAGTAGTAGTAGTAGTAGTAGTAGTAGTAGTAGCGTGAACGATGATGACGATGCGGAACACGGTTTCACTCCCCCTTATATACCCTTACTCCCCCCCCTTTTTTTTCAAGCCACCGGCCAGCTGCCCCCTCACGGCAGGTCTTTAGATCAGCCTTAAGTCGCTTACTACGCGGCTCATCATCCCTCTAATCGCATTTTCCAGCCGCCGGCCGGCTGACTGCTGACGACAGGAGAGGGTGATTTGTTTTTCTTTAGATTTAAGCCGCTTACCACACGCACACCCTCTAGTCACAGACAGAGTGACAGAAAGGGAGGGGGTCGCTTTGTTCACGCTACCTGTAGTTGTTTTTCTATACACACGCTGAGCCCATGACCCGCTAATCCTTTATACAGGTAACATGCGTTCAACTAATTACTCTATTGTATGACAGTCGGTACACGGATTTAATTTTAAACCACCTTCCCATCTGGATCCATGTCTGGCGGGGTGGAAGGATCCAGCTGAAAAGCGTGATTAGGGCTTTTGTTTCTCTTATGATAGCAGCAGGTCAGCATGCGACAGCTGAAAATGTCAGACTCGCCGCTCCTATAAAAGACTGAGATGCGTCTCTCTTTCCACACACCCTTCTACCATCGCCGCCGACACCGCCACCGCCGGCCAGCCGACCGCCGCCACCGCCTGCAGTCACCGCCATCACACCAGCAGGGAATTTCGAGCTGAGTCTGCTTATTGCTTTTTTTTTTGTTTGAGCTTTTTGTTTTTTAAAAATTTTTATTTTCACTCAGTCTTTTTTGTTTCGGAGGAAAGAAATATGGCGCTGCAGAGGGCGCGAGTTTCTAAAAGACGGTCGCGCGAACAAAGTGCTCTCCTCAACTGCCCGGCTATTTTTTTATCTCAAAGGAGAGAGCGTCACGTAGTTGAGGTTCACGCTTCTCTTGAAGCGTACCGAATTCTCGAGAAATGCAAAGCTGAGCGCCATCGTCGTTATACAAGAGCGGAAAAGGAAAACGTAGCGACATGGCCGAGAGCCGTCTTCTCAGAACAGCATTTACTCTACTATTGCATAACAGCTGCTCTCAGCGCCCCCACTCGTTGGGCGTTTCATGAAAAGAAAGAGCGCCGCTACTCTCCTCACCCTGCCTCCTCTTATAAAGTGAGAATAAGTGCTATGAAACGATTCGACAAGCCGATCGGTTTCTTGGGAGCGACTGCAGCTCCCACTCGGTGGGCGCGCGTTGTGGCCGACGTGAACACGGTCTCTAAACGTTTCGACGTCGTCACTTGTTATCCCGCATATTGCAACGCAGCCGAATTGAAGAAGATAGGGACGCACTATTTTAAACCATACGCTCCAATATGTATTTGTCACCGCCGCGCTCACACGCCTTATTGCTTTTTCGAGACGATCGTGTCACAACACAGAAATAGAAAAAAAAACGGCAAAGCGATGAGCTTTGCCTAAATGATCAAAAAAAAAAAAAAAAAAAAAAAATTAATCTCCTCCTCCTCCTCCTCCTCCTCCTCCTCCTCCTCCTCCTCCTCCTCCTCTTCTTCTTTTAAAAAAAAAAAATAAATATTTGTATCAGACTCCTCTGGAGTCTGATACAAACATTTATGACTATTGAGTGAAAATAGAATTTTATCGCAAAAAAAAAAGAAAAAAAAGTCACTTCTGCCGCCGCTACTGTGACACCGGCCGGTATCAATAAAAAGGTCGGCTGACTTTTCTCCACAACCATTCACTACCGACCGTTCGAGTGAGAAACACAGCAGACAGTCAGACACACAACCGCTCTCTGACGCGTCCTGAAAAAAAACAAAAAAAAATGTCCAGTAGTAAAAGCAAACTCTTCACAGAAATTCATTTCGACGCTCGACTACAAGGACCCTTTAGTTGTATCATTAGCGGTCCGTCGGGTTGTGGAAAATCGCGCTTGGTGGATCAATTTCTGAGCGACGTGAACAATTTGGTCACGCCGCCGGTGGAAAAGACTTTTTACCATTACGGCGAGTGGCAACCTCTGTTTGAAAAAATGCAAAATCAGTACGGTGTGGAATTCAGAGAAGGTCTTCCTAGCAAAGAGTCTATAGCGGGAGACGTGGAAGTAGCAGAAGACGCTTTACGACCCCACACTCTACTGATATTGGACGATCTGATGAGCAGTTCCAATCAGCAAGTGGTAGCCGACATCTTTACTAAATACTCGCATCACTGGAACGTGAGCGTCATATACATCACTCAGAACCTATTCCAGAAATCACCCGACTTTCGAACTATGAGTCTGAACGCTCACTACATGATCGTTTTCAAGAACCCGCGCGACATGGGGCAAATAGCTAGTCTGTCTCGCCAGGTGTTTCCGTCCAACGCGGCGGCCCTCTCTAGTATATTTACCCATGAACTCAAGCGACCTCACTCATACCTCCTTCTGGACTTCAAGCAGTCAACACCTGACGATCTGAGAATACGCTCCTCTTTGACGTCCATACACTCTCAGCTAGTGTTCGTACCGCTAGACAAAAAAAAGAACAAGAGAAAGCAGTAGCAAAAAAAATGTCTTCTCATCTACTCGAAAGACACTTTGGTACTCTCAAGCACTTAGCTAAGTGCTCGCCAAAGGACTGCTCGCATCTAATAGACTCTGGAAGCGACGATCTGATCGCAGCGTTAAGTGAGATCTGTCACAATTTACTGGTAGGGAACATCCCGCTCAGCGACAAACAACTGGACAAGCTTCGAGAATCGGCTGACGTGTTGAGGGAGGTCGGCAAAAAATCTACGCCCATCAAAAAAAAGAGACGCGTCTTGGTACAAGAGGGAGGTTTCCTCATTCCGGCTCTCATAGGGATGGCCTTACCGCTTATAAAGAGCATTCTCCGTATATGAGACACCTCATTCGACACCTACTCGCCGACAGCACCACCACCACCACCACCACTACCGCCACCACCAGCGTCATTGCCACCGTCGTCCCCATGACGGACTCAGAGCAGCAACAACACTACAAACGTTTAGCGCTCGTGGATCCTGAGACGCTCTACAAATCATCACGAGCAGGTCTACTTCATCATGTGCCCGCTGCTGCTGCTACTACTAGCGCTGCTACTACTGCAGTCGCTGCTGCTAGTACTTCTACTGCTCCAAACCTTCCTCCTCTTCCTGATGAGCGCACTGAAAAGAACGAGAGTTCCGCTCCTGCCACCGCCGCCCGCCTACCTGCCGACATGTCCTATTACCACAAGCAGGCAGAACAGTCCCTTCATCCCGACGCGGCCTTGCACCAGGTGCTACAGTTTATCTACAGGGACTTGGATTTAGTGTTGAACGACCCCACTTTGGAATCGCGCGAGAAAATGTTGAAATACCGAAGGTTGTTGAATAGATTGCAATTTTTTCTCGCGAATCCCCACAACAGCAACATCTCTTCGTCCTACTCTTCTTCGCCCCCGGCTCACCTCCGTCAGTCTGCTGAAGAGGCCAGCGCGTCCCTACTCGAGCGGTTGGTGAACCAAGTTCCCAAGAGGAATCGCACTCGGACCGTGGCGCTGTACAAACAATTGGAGAAATCCGGTGTGATCAAGTGGAACGAGGACGGTGCGGTGCGCGAGATGTCGGGTCGGAGAATACCACCTGAGCATCGCATCAACATAGTGGACTTACTGAACGACGCTGCCAGGTTCAGGAAGACGGCGCCCAGACCGGCGGGCTACTCGCCGTTCACGAAAGCGCTGCGCGAAGCAGTTCCCACAGACTCCTTGATCGGAAACCATCTGTATAAAGCGAGCGGACCTGGCCGAAGTTTGGACACACGGCTTGCTGACAGAGGTCGGAAACGACCGAGCTTCGACTCGGAAGAAAGAGAAGCAGCAGCAGCAGCAGCAGCAGTAGCAGCAGCAGACTCTTCTCTCCAGGTGGACGATCAATCCTCTGACGACGAGGAGGACGACAGTGAACTTTTCCAAACTCCGACTTCCTATAGGAGCGTGGCGAGTAAGAAAAGGAGAGGGCGCAACCGCCTAGCGGCGAGCTCGTCGTTCACGCCCTCAACAGGCCCACCATGGGCAAACCAGTGAAGAGACTGACCAAGAAGGAAAAAGAAAAGAAGCGCGTAGTAGCTAGATATACCGACGTCAAAGCGCCCTCCAGTTTCACTAGCGTGACTAAACTCCAGAAACATCATTTTCGCCACCTGAACCCGGCCGTCATCCGAGATGCTTTAGTGTCGCTGGACGCCTACACTAAACATAAACCCATTCGGAGAAAATTCGCAAGGAACAAGACTATAACCGGCGCAATCGATCAGCAGTGGCAGATAGATCTGATGGACATGCAAGCTTTGGCGTCTCACAACGACCGCTTCCGGTACGTGGTGACGGCGATCGACGTTTTCTCTAGGTACGCGTGGGCCGTTCCCATTAAATCCAAGAGCGGCGCTGATGTCACCGAGGCCTTCCGAGAGATGACAGGCACTGGCGAGAGACGACCGCGCACTGTTCAGACAGACAAGGGGAAAGAGTTTTTGAACAAGATCTTTCAAGATCACTTGAAGAGCGAGGGCATAGAGTTCTTCACTGGCGAGAACGACGACATCAAAGCTAGTCTAGTGGAGCGCTTGAACCGCAGTCTGAAGGAGAAGCTGTGGCGTTATTTCACACACAAGCGCACGTATCGCTATGTAGACGTACTGCACCATGTAGTGTCTTCTTACAATCGCACTCACCACAAGACGTTGAAAATGGCGCCGGCTCAAGTCAGCTCGGAAAACAGCGAAACAGTTTTCTACCGACAAGATCTCCCAACTAACAAACAAATCGACGAAATATGGAAAAAGAAGAAAAAAACAAAGACGTCCGCCGTCGACGTCATCGCTCCGGGTGACAGAGTGAGGATGTTGAGAACTAAAGGCGCCTTCGACAAAGGGTACGAGGGAAACTGGCGCGAGGAAGTGGTCGACGTTGCTAAGACGTTGGGAAGCAGAGGGTTCGAGCTGAAAGACGACAAGGGCGAGGAGATAAAAGGCGTCTTCTACCCGGAAGAGGTTCAGAAGGTGTACAAGAGTCGTTACGACAACAACTACCTGATAGACGAGGTGTTGCGCCGCAAGACCGTCGACGGTAAAGAGTTAGCTTTCGTACGTTGGTTAGGTTACGACGACAAGTTCAACGAGTGGATCCCCGTCAAAAAAATAACGTAGAAAAAAAAAAAAAAAAAAAATGAACATCACTCTACCTAGCAACAGCTCTATGGAGTATTATCCTGACAACAGCTTGACGTCTTTCCGAACTCACTTCGACTCGCCGCTCCTTCTGCCCGAAGCGTACGAAGCGGCTCTGACTGAGATCATCCTCCCTACAGAATGGACTAACGTGCACGACGACGACTTGATCATCGTTGTTCCTCTGCGCACCAAAGGTTCGCTAGAGGAGGCGGAATTCTCCGAAGGAAAAAAAACCACAGGTAGACTGGAAGAGAATGAAAAACGCGAACGGTCTGAGCAAGCTAACGTTCAGCTCAAAATTCCCGCTGAGCTGGAAGGAAGCGAGCTATGTAACGGTGGAAGAGATATCAGACACGTCGGAAGAGCAGCAATTGAAACCGGAAACAAAAAGGTTCAAGAGAGAGGTCGACTTGAGACAGACGAATGCCGTATACAAGCAGTTCTTGTCCCCGGCGGTGAAGAAGAAGACGATCAGCCATCAAGCAAGACAGATGATCGAAAAGATGGAGAAGGACATGGGAGTGCGCAGTTTCATGCCAAACATATTCGAGATACCTCCTATTTTCACCGGAAGCAACCACACCCTAATCGAGCGCTTGAGTGAGACGTTGCGAGATGACAGACTAGAGGGCGACAGCTTCTTGCTCAAACCGATGCGGATCTTATCGTACGACGCCAAGACGAAACGCGTCACCATCAAACCGCCGAGACACTGTGCTGTCCTGCTGAGTCAGCATCTCGCATGCGTTCTAGGCTTCGGAGAGAAGACGTGTTTCGCGTCGCCGACTACCGGCGCCTACTAGATGGATGTTTACGGGGACGTGCACTCTGTGTACATATACACCGACATGATCCAGGAGAGACGTGTGGGCGACATGCAAGTGCCGCTGTTGCGCTGCGTGGCGGTGGACAGAGGCGGAAAGCGTCGAGGTGGCGTGCAAGCTATCAGTTTTCCCCATTTGGATTATTTCCCCTTGAAATCCAAGAGGTTTACCGAGGTCGGCATCTATTTAAGAGACCGATCCGGTCATTCCATCCCATTCGGTAGAGGCGAGGTGACCGTGACACTTCATCTGAGACCTATTGAGCGCTGAAAGAGAGAAAAATGATGCGTCAACGCGTTCCGTACTTTCCACCCAGGCGCACCGTCGGCAGAGGGTACAGCGATTACTACAACGCGCAGCTGGGCAACGGCGTCAACGTGTACAGCGGGCGCTCTTTCCAGAGCGGGCACGGTTTAGGCGGCGCTCTGTTAGGTCTGATGCGCTCGGCTACCCCGCTATTGAAGTCGGTGGGAAAAACGCTGCTCCGCGCCGGTGTGGGCGTAGCTAAAGATGTGCTGGCGGGTCGGACTTTAAAGAGCAGCGTGAAAGACCGAGGCGCAGGCGCTCTGAAGAGACTGGCGAGTACGGCGTTCTCGGGAGGAAAGACGCCTGTCGCGTCTAAGAAAGGGTCGAAACGTCGCCGGCATTCTCCTCAGACGGGCGGTGGCTCTTGCAAGAGACGTAGAGGGGATGTATTCGACCGGTAAGCGCCTAGGCGTTCAGGTATAAATAAAAAGACTGGAGGCGGCCGGCGTCAGTCTGTCGGCCGCATGAAGAGAGAACACAATGGCTTACGTACACGAGAGCAGTAACGAGTGCGCGCTCTCTGAGCTCGACCTGCACACCGTAGCGCCGACTCAGACTACTATCTTAAAGTCGTCTTTCCTGGGGATAGAAACAAAAAACTCTTTAGAGGATGGAGGTAACATAAATTTCACCATCAACAAGTCGCAAGAGTACACAGACCTGAACGAGAATTACCTTCATCTGGAATGTCAAGTGCTAAAGGACGGAGCGGCGATCGAGGACACCGACGCGGTAGCTCCGGTGAACAACTTGGCTCACTCGCTCTTCAAAGACGTCCAAGTCTCCATCGGCGGTTTCAAAGTGTCTGGCAACACCGAGACCTACCCTTACCGAGCTTACTTGGAAGGGTTACTCAACTACAACAAAGACGTGAAGGACGGCGTCATGAGCGCCCAGGGGTGGCATGAAGATACGCCCGGTCAGTTTGACACGTTGACTGACGCGAATGCGGGGTACAAAGCGCGCAAGAAGCTAATCTCCAACAAGCGCTTTTCGCTGATGGCGCGACTGCACTTTGACCTGGCTCATCAACCGAAGCTCATCGTTGGAGAGACAGAAATCAATCTCACTCTGAAACAAGCGGCGCCCTCTTTCTATCTGATGTGCGCCGCTGACGGAGGCTACAGCTTGAAGATCTACAAAGCAAAGCTCTACGTGCGACGCGTGCTGGTGGCGGACGCTGTAGCGGAAACGCACGAGAGAGCGGTGATAGAACACGGGCCCTTCGACTACCCAGTGAACAGAGTGGAAGTGACGACCTACGCCATCCCTCAAGGTAACAGAGATCACAGCTACACGCACTCCAACACAGGCCAGCTTCCCAAGTCGATGATGATTTGCTTCCTTGACCACGACGCCTTCAACGGTAGCTACACCAAGAACCCGTTCGAGATGAAGCATTACGACATCAGCTCGCTTCAAGTGATAGTGAACGATCAGAAAGTGCCGAACGACGCCTACGTGCCCGACTTTAAGACCAAAGCGGCCGTGAGAGAGTACTTGGCGCTACACACGGAAACGGGGATGTACGAGGGCGCGCGCTCCTGCGGTATTTCATACGATCAATTCCTGAACGGTTACACGGTGTTCCCCCTCGACTTAACCCCAGACAGATCGCACGACGGGTGTCGCGTGAACCTTATAAGAGCGGGTCAGCTGAGGGTGGAAGTCAGTTTCCGCTCGGCGCTACAAGCGACAACAACGGTGCTACTCTACTTGGTGTACGACAACGTTGTCGAGCTGACCCGAGATCGACACCCCGTCACCGACTACCACATGAACTGAAGACAAGACGGCGGTACTTGGCGTATCGTATGAACACGCTTGAAATAAGCAGAGTGTTGAAGGAAAACGTTCACACAAAACATCGTTTCCTGGGCGTTTTCTCTTGTGACACTATTCCGAAGCACCCTATCAAAGACACTTGTTTCGTGAGCAACACAGATCCGCAACATTTACCAGGTCAGCATTGGGTGGCGTTTTACGTGTCGAGCACGGGTGAAGTGTACTACTTTGATTCCTTCGGCTTACCGCCGCTGAGTGCGGAGTTCTTGTCTTTCGTGGAACGCTCTGCTCCGTTCAAGTGGCAAAGAAACCGCATTCAACTACAAGACACTTCTGCTGACACCTGTGGACCTCATTGCGTTCATTTCCTAATTGAAGCATGTCGAACAAGAAACCCCAAGAAGTGCGTCATGCGCATGAGCAAAATCCCAAAGCTGAGCGACCGGGCCGTGAGTCAGAAGCTATCGATGATGCTGTTGTGACGGGTTGTTGCGATGGCGGCCGTTTCATGGAGGCAAAGATTCTCTGCCTTGCCGAAATGGTGTTGGATTTATCCAAAGTCGTGCAATGTCTATTGGAGAGAAGTCGTCCGGGGTGTGGTGGTGCGAGTGACGGCGGCGTGAGACTTTGCGGCCTGTTGAGTTGCTGCAAATCGAAGAAGCAAGCTAAAAAAGCATAAACTTGTGTGTTTTTTCTGATTGAAATGAAAATAAAGAATAAAATGAAAAGAAAAGAAATTATCTTGTTGTGTTTTTATTTCTATATATAAGTTACATAACTTTTTTTTGTTTGTTTGTTTACAAACAGTCACGTGTCACGTGGTGTTGTTTACAAACAAGAGAGCCACGTGGTGTTGTTTACAAACAAACCCTAAGTAGGTCACGTTACCCTAGTTACCAGAATGCCGGCTTCTGATTGGCTGAGCCTAAGTAGGTCACGTGACGTAAGTAGGTCACGTTACCATGGTTACCAGAATGCCGGCCTCTGATTGGCTGAGAGCTTCTAAGTAGGTCAGTAGGTCACCCAGAATGCTGGCTTCTGATTGGCTGAGAGCCCTAAGTAGGTCACGTTACCATGGCAACGGGTCACGTGACCAAATGGAGGCCTCTGATTGGCTGCATGTCGATTGAGTAATAAACAGTACTTAACTATAGTCCCGTTCCGATACATACTATACTACTTAAGCCTAATAAGTTTCAGGATGTGATTTCTCCAGCATTTTAAATTTGGTATTTGAATCTTTTCTGCAGTGCAATATAGAATGCCAGACATCATTGGAAAGCTATTTTTTTGGGCAATATTTTCGCGCACATCATATTTTCGCGCACATAGGTATGTGCGCGAAATGCGCGAAAATATGTACTGAGCGAAAATTAATACGTTTACAGTAAGTTACGACCACAGTATTAACATTTATTATTCTATGGGGGCGGACCACTAAGGGAGTGTTCATTTATTAGTTACAGGGGGGGAGGTGGTGGGTTTTGGGGGGGGGGGCGTAAAAATTTCCGACCCCTCCTGAGGGGGGGCGTGATAAATTCTGACCCCTCTTGAGGGGGGGGGGCGTAAAAAATGTAGCCCCTTTTTAGCAAAAACACCCGCGCGTTACTATAGTTCAAAGGGGGGTGGGCGAAAAATTTCGGCACCTTCGGCGAGGGGGGGCGCGAAACTTTCCACACGCTCTCGAGGGGGGGGGGCCATGAAAAAGCTTCATTCCTCAGCGCGAAATCTAACCACCACCCCCTGTAATTAATAAATGAACACTCCCTAAATTTGACGTTGCGACATGGGCATTCTCAGCCTTATTGACATGCAACATCAGGATTATAAGAAATAGTGACATGGGGCATGGACATTTCTTAAAATCAAAAGTTGATATGGGTATGCCCCATCCAGACCCCCTATTCTGCCACCTCTTCCCTACCAACATCCCCTTCTAATGGTACAAATGGGGGTAAACACCCCCTTCTAATACCTCTACCCCCACTTGTACGAACACCCCCTTCTAATACCTCTACCCCCACTTGTACGAACACCCCCTTCTAATACCTCTACCCCCACTTGTACCAACAACTCCCTTCTAATACCTCTACCCCCACTTGTACCAACATCCCTTTCTAATGAGTCTACCCACACCCTTACCAACACCCCCCTCTAATACATCTACCCCCACTTGTACCAACATCCCTTTCTAATATCTCTACCCCCACTTGTACCAACATACCCCTTCTAATACCTCTACCCCCACTTGTGCCAACACACCCTTATAATACCTCTACCACCTATCTGTACCAACACCCACCTCTAATACCTCTACCCCCACTTGTGCCAACACCCCCTTCTAATATCTCTACCCCCACTTGTGCCAACACACCCTTATAATACCTCTACCCCCACTTGTACCAACAACTCCCTTCTAATACCTCTACCCCCACTTGTACCAACATCCCTTTCTAATGAGTCTACCCACACCCTTACCAACACCCCCCTCTAATACATCTACCCCCACTTGTACCAACATCCCTTTCTAATACCTCTACCCCCACTTGTGCCAACACCCCCTTCTAATACCTCTACCCCCACTTGTGCCAACACACCCTTATAATACCTCTACCACCTATCTGTACCAACACCCACCTCTAATACCTCTACCCCCACTTGTGCCAACACCCCCTTCTAATATCTCTACCACCTATCTGTACCAACATCCCCTTCTTATACCTCTACCCCCACTTGGACCAACACCCCGCCTCTAATACCTCTACCCCCACTTGTGCCAACACCCCCTTCTAAGATCTCTACCCCCACTTGTACCAACACCCCCTTCTAATACCTCTACCCCCACTTGGACCAACACCCCCCTCTAATACCTCTACCCCCACTTGTGCCAACATCCCCTTCTAATACCTCCATGCACACCCTTACCAACATCCCCCTCTAATACGTCTACCCCCATTTGTTCCAACATCCCCTTCTAATATATCTACCTCTACTTGTACCAACATCTTTTCTAATACCTTTACCCCCTACTTGTACTAACATCCCTCCTCTTATACTTTACCCCCTACTTGTACCAACATCCCCCTCTTATAACTTTACCCTCTACTTGTACCAACATCCCCCTCTTATAACTTTACCCTCTACTTGTACCAACATAAGCCGCACCCCGAGTTTGGTGCGATCCTGTAAGCCGCAGAGGGCATCTGAAAATTGTTAATTTTGTACTGTAGTATACTTATAAAAACTCTCGTATAAGCCGCACCCTATATAGGCATGTTTGGTATCAAAAGAAAGCTGAGTCTGATTCGAGTACAAGCCGCGGCTTATACGCGAGGTTTTACGGTAGTAAAAGATGGTCTAAAAAGTGACTTTGTGACCTGGGCCCCTTAATTTCGGCTACTTTCCGACCTCCAGGGGGGACCCCTCTGCACCCCCCAACATCCCCTTCTTATACCTTTACCCCCTACTTGTACCAACCCCCCCCCCCCCCCTAAATACCTTTACCCTCTACTTGTACCAACATCCCCCTCTTATACCTTTACCCCCTACTTGTACCAACATCCTCCCTCTTATACCTTTACCCCCCACTTGTACCAACATCCCCCTCTTATACCTTTACCCCCTACATGTACCAACATCCTCCTCTTATACCTTTACCCCCTACTTGTACCAACATCCTCCTCTTTTACCTTTCCCCTCTACATGTACCAGTGCTGATCAACAACATAAGGTTGCAGCTACACATCACAGATGAGTATATAATGACAGTGTCTAACTCCAGATGGCACTACTGGGCTCAATTAATTCACTGCTGGATTCTGTATACTGGGAGCTCGTTTTCTTATTTCGTTGGTTGGTTGCTGGGTTGTTTTACGCCGTAATTAACAGCTGAGGTCATTTCAAGGGTGGTTGGTTGGTTGTTGGGTTGGTTTACGCCCTAATAAACAGCTGAGGTCATTTCAAGGGCGGTAATGGTTATGAATCTAGGGATGACTGAAGGTAGAATTCACTTTTACCAAGGCAATGGTTCTTTTACATCCCTCACTACATAGGCACAGTGTGAGATGCAAGTAGGAACGAACTTACTGAGTCACTAGACGGCGCACATTCAGTGCGTAATCTTAAACAAGCAGGCAATTTGATGTGAAGTATAGTGCCAGAAAAATTGTGTCTAAAAACCAC
This sequence comes from Harmothoe impar, assembly GCA_947462335.1. NCBI lineage: Eukaryota > Metazoa > Annelida > Polychaeta > Phyllodocida > Polynoidae > Harmothoe > Harmothoe impar. The sequence goes on from OX381706.1 coordinate 71,534,891, forward strand.
AAAGGAACGTGTCAATGTCTTCAAGTCAGAAATGTTACAGAAATTACTGTGAATGTGATATGCGTTGTGGAGGGGGGGGGGGAGAGAAATGTCTGACCATTCTCAAAGATAACCTGCATGTGAGGGGGGGGGGGGGGGGCGCTATATAGGCCCTACCTAGGCCCTACCTAGTCCTATGTAGGTTTATAAAATCAAATATTCTCGGAAGGGTCACATAGGCCTACTAGGGGGCCATCCTTTTTTTTTTTTTTTTTTTGAAATGAACCTCATTTCATTTATTGAATTGATTTTCCGGTTCAAGTTTTGTTGTCCCCTCCTCATTAAATCTCCTCGAGATGTTTGATTTTATCCCTTACAAGCGGATGATCAGTATTAATATCAGATTATGAAATTATTATTTTCTTCTGAAGCTTCTTCGAAGCTGTATCATCTAGTCTCATAGTGAGTAATTAATATGCATTTTACTGTATGTTATCTCCTCGAGATATTATGCTTGTTATAACTACTGTACTGGCCATAAAGGCAACATTATAGATTTTAGAAGAGGACCTTTTGCTGCCTATTTTGCAGACTGCGAACGTCTTATCCTACATGAATGTACATCTTGATGATTCGGTGAATAAAAGTTTTCTGTAAATAATAACTTGTTCCAGTCTTCATCCGTTCAAAGGGGTTGTCCTTTTTGGGCCTCACCTCCACTTCTGTTCTTCTCTTCTCTGCTCAGTATTAATCTTAGTCTCGGTCTGCCTCTTAGCTCCATCTCCTATCCTAGGGTGGTTTTTTCCCCCTCCTCTGCTTCAGTAGTGCTGCTCTGCTGCCTTTCATGTCTGTTTTATACCATTTCTTTACCTTGGCTTTAAAAATGGCCTTGGATTCTGCTGTTTGGACTCCATAAGGGAGTTTATTCCACAGCTGCCTACCCCTGTAAGAGGGGCCCTTTTTGTATAGGGTTAGGCGGGGTCTTGGTACTGAGAAATTAGCTTTATACTCACTCCTCGTCCTTTTATTCACTACATGGCTTTTTATTTTCCTACGCTTCTTGTACATTAAAGACATGAGCAACTCTTTTCTCCTCTGTTTCTGAACCGGCGCTTCACACAGCTTATGTATGTCCGCCGTTGACTCCTGTCCTATCTTGACTCTTAATATACAGCGCAGTATCCTGTTTTGTGCTGACTGTATTTGCTTCCTTAAGGCTGCCGTGGTTCCATCAGTTAGGAATGAACAATAGTCAAACTGCGGCATGACTACTTGTTTGTACAGGGAGATGGCTGCATGCATTGGTATCATGTCACGTATGGCCCACATTTTAAAATTCAACAGATTCACCTGACCAAGTGATTTCTTTGCATGCTGTTTAAAAGTTAATGTCTCATCAAACACGGCTCCTAAATATGTAAACGTTTTAACCCTTTTCATTGATCTCCCCGAGATCTTTATCGTCCTTTCCTTAGGGCATTTCTTTATTTTCCTATGTGTCGCGAACCACATAAATTTAGACTTGTTTTCATTTATAGTCAGGCCTAACTTTTTACACCCTGTGTCCAGCTTTCCCAAGTCCTCTTGAAGAGTATCTATTGCTTCTTCTGGAGACGTATCTGGTGAATAAATTACCACGTCGTCTGCGTACATTTTAATCTTAGATTTAATGTCCATTAATTACATACGCATCAAGGGGGGGTGGGGGGGTCAAGCCAAATGCGTACACATGCGTACATTGGGGGTGGGGGGGGGGGGGGGTCTAAGACCATTTTGGCATACGCATTGTGTACACATTAGGGGTGTTTTCCTAGTCATTTTGGACTAAAAAGGGTACATTTTGGGGACTAAATACCCAAACAAAATTGTAAAATTTTCCGGGGGTCACACCCATTACACACTTCCAGAATCAGATGAGACCTAGCTACTTGTACATATGAATGACATTTACATATTTTCACGATAAGGCCACTCAAAAAAAAAAAGTTGTTTCTCATCACCGCGCGCATCATAAAAATCATGATTTGGGGAAAACTTTTTTTTTTTTTTTAACATTTATGATGAAAAATATGCACAAATTGCCAAAATATTGGCAAATTTGGTATCAAATTAAAGCTTATGCTGTCAGCAATGCAATCAGCTAGGTGTAACTTGCATTGTTACAACTTTTGCTGATCAATAAACTCCAAATTACTAAAATGTGAAAATTGATCGCGAAATGTCCAAATTTCCCTATGTAAATTGCCCCGAGTAAAAAAAAAAAAAAAAAATTAAATAAAAAACGCCCTCGTCATATTTTTCATTGCTTGGTGATGAGAAACAATTTTTTTTTTTTGTGTGGCCTAAGGCAGGGACAGATTTTCTGAGAGAGGCAGAGGAGGGGGCATCAAATACCAAAGTAACAAAAGAACCCGTTCCCCATTGAGTAGGTCTACCTCTTTTTACTTATATGCCTCCAATTTCCACCACTATCAATTCTACCCTTCAAAAAAATCACTGACACTGATACCATTCCGATGGGATGATAAACTACCCAAAGTAACACAATAAAACAAACAACGAACATACAACATCACTACTAGCAGGGGCGGCGGAACCGGGGGGGCAGGGGGGGCACATGCCCCCCAACTTTTTTGTTGGGGGGGCAAGACTATGTTCTTGCCCCCCCAACTTTTTCCAGAATTATATGGCTGTCTTACTGTACCATTGTGAAGCCTAAAGCTTAAATCGAAAAGAGCATTCAATTGTGCTTTAAAACTCCCCCAAAATGCACCATTTTACTACTGGATTTTCAAATTTTTCTTAGGGGGATGGGGGGCAGGGGCCAGGGACAATATGGGCGTCAGTTAGGCCCTAGTCTTGCCATTGCCCCCCCCCCCCCCCATAGGTATCCCATCTAAAGGTAGAATTCAATTTTTCCTGAGCCTACGGCCCCCATGAAGAATGTTCTTGTAGGCCTACTCAAAATGCGGGAGAATATACCATCTGGGGAAATATAGAATCATTCCAGAAGCTGATCCAGTAGAAAGTATGAGGCTTTGGGAAAACGTTTTTCTATTTAAATTTAGAACCAGTATGCGTGCCTTACTGCCCTTTAGGACTTAGGATGGGCCCGGGGGGGCAGGGGCGGGCACATGCCCCCCCATCCCCTAAACTCTTTTGTTGGGGGGCCAAGACTATGTTTTTGCCCCCCTCCCCCCAACGTTTTCCAGAATTATATAGTTTTCAGCGTTTTCTCACTGTGCCATTCATTATGGGGCCTAAAGTTTAACTCGAATAGAGCATGCCTTTAGTCTAGAACTTGCCAAAATGCACCATTTTACTTCTGGAATTTCAAAATTTTCTTCAAAGAGAAAGGTGACAAGAATTAGCAGGCTCCCATGAGGCCAAAAAAATGAAAGGGTTGTTTCAGGTAACATGGTCTAATATTCTAGGTTAGGTAGGTCGGACCTTTTTTTCCACTGTTTTTTAACATTTAATTCTAGGCTGAAAAGTAGGCCTACCACAAAATTTACTCACAATCGCCAGGTTTTTTTTCTAGGGTGGGTCCTGCTTTGCTAGGTATACGTAGGGTCGGGTAACCTGAAACAAACCTTTTATTTTATTTTTTTGGCCTTCCTGTCAAAATTCCTGTTTAGTGTCTACATTAAATAAAATCTCTTGTGGGGAAGGGGCATGTATTTTTCCATAGAAAGTATTAAAAAAAAGCTACAGAAGCAGAGGGGGAAATCCTATCCCTGACAACTCTAAAAATGCACCAGAATGCACCATTTCGCTTCTAGAAATGCAAAATTTCCTGGGGGGGCATGCCCCCAGACCCCCCTAGTGTTTCGCTGCGCTGCGCTTGCGAAGTTGCTGCGCTGCGCTTGCAACATTTGGGTGCCCCCTCTATTTGGTTTCTGGACCACTTACCCCCCCCCCCCCCCACTAGAAAAATTGTCAGCCCTTTGCCCCCCCAACTTTTAAATGGTTCCGCCGCCCCTGTCATCATCACCAACTAGAACCCTATATGAATTTCCGTACAGATTCAGTACAGAAACCACCCCCCTATTTTCAACTTTCAAGAACATTCCTTTTGATAATCGACCCCTATTTTTCAACTACCAAACACTAGAGTACTGAAAAGTATCGTGCCGTGACTTTAGGCAGATTGCAATATTATTAGAATTATATACCTAGTTTTTTTAATAAAATTAAAAAGGGGGGGTCGGACCCCCAGGACCCCCTTGGATCCGCCCTCCTGGTTCCATATGTATAGTGATGGGAAATATAACAATGGCTATCACTATGTAGAGGGGAGGGGCTATGTTTACACGCCATACCTAGGGGGGGGGGGGGGGGGTTCTAAGGCATTTGAGTATGTACGCATGGGGGGGGGGGTTAGGGAGCGTTCATTATTTATGGCAGGGGGGGGGATGAGCTATTCGTAGGGGGGGGCGGTTCATTTTAGGGTATTTCCGAGGGGGGGGCGGTTCATTTTAGGTTATTTCCGAGGGGGGGGCAGTTCATTTTGGAGTATTCATGTGGGGGGGGCACTTCATTTTGGGACATTTGTTTGGTTGAGTGCACTTCATCTTGATACCAGTATGTCTTAAAATGCACCAAATGACCTCTAGATTCTCTAGATTATCAAAATTTTCTTGAGAAAAGTACAAACCCCAACCACTTTTAGTACTGCAAATTCCCGCGTATTACCCGCATCTCGCATATAACCTGTACCCCCAACTCAGGAGAATCCTATAACCCGTTTTTGGACCTGAAAATCTCAATATAGCACTAGTATAACAGGCACCCTATATTGGCATACTTGGTATTAAATGAAAGCTGACATACAACCCACGGATAGTACGCTGGAATTTACGGTAGTTGTGGTGCTGCGCTGATGACAGTGGCATGTCACCTGGGCTAAAACTCACTCCTAGGCTTTATCAAAATCAAAATATGCGATCAAGATTTTAACCCCAAAATACTAGAGCGTGTCACCACCTATAAATAGCTATAAAGTACTATTGTCAACTGCAGGTCTTAATTGAGCACTAGTTTTGAGGGTTTGATATATTGTTTAAAGGGGGGCTAGCACGGACCGTAGCAAAGACTGGTACCTGCTTCATAGCAGCGCAGCAAAACACACGGGAACAAGCAGACCTATAGCGGCGACCTCATTGGTCAATCGGTGGTCACGTGACTTGCTTAGCCATGCTAGCCCCCCTTTAATATGGGTCGATCTAATGCCATTTCCGTTTACTGTGCCGTTTTCTGCACAGATGCATTCTCTAGTTTGACCATAGAACACCAGACCTTTATCTCATATTGAAACAAAGATTGAAATATTGATACTTTTACACTAAGGGATCGAGCCACCTTTAATAAACACTCTTAAACACTAACAAATAAATCTTTAATAAGCACTTGTCTTGTGGGTGGTAAAGAGTATTAAAGATTCAAGAGCGCCTATGCTGTGATTAGTCAATGAGTTGTGCTGGTTCCAATGAGTTTTAGAGGGTCATACATCATGGATCATTTCATATCTCAAACAAAACCATCCCTGCTTCCACCACTCATATGAATTGTGTCAATGTAATTGTCAATCTTTCATATGGCACACTGATTCCTCTCAAACTCAATGTAATTGTCAAACCAATGCAGTGTGTCATTTCTCATGTAACATTGATGTCCCTTACTTGCCATGGTGGTGCTAGCTGGGATTGGATGATGTGAAGAAAGTGACACTAAGAAAATGACCTAATAGCCATAGTAGCTCATGTCTCTAATATGACTCTGACTGATGATCGATCTGATGAAGACATTTTCCATGAAATCATGTCCAATTCAGACAATGAAAGAAACTATTTTTCAGAGTGAAGCTATGTAGACACTTATTTCGGAAATTAGAAAAGTTTAGTCATTGAAAATCTCATGGTAACTAGACCAGGACGTCATAACAAAAAAGGAAAGTTGGTCATGAAGTTTTTCTTCATTCCCTTGATATCTACATGCTAGATAATGGTGATCTTCTCACACATCCCCTGTCCCCCTGTAATAAAAAACACTTCGGGAAAATAAGAGAATGGCAAAATCTGACCCTTTCTGTGTCCAACCTCGGCCCTTTCTGACTCCAAAGCTGTGCCCTTTCTCATGCCCAAACCTAGCTTTGTCACCTAGCGGAAATATATTCACTGACTACAGGAAGAACACTGTCACCAGAGCCTGGGCTTCTCTAACGTAGCTCTTTCCAGTCCAAAGTGTCAGAGGGGATTGCTCATTAAACCACAGCGGAGGGCCAAGACAAAGGAATTCACACCTTGGTTATTTCCACTTAGACTCACATAACCTTCTAGCTGTGGTTTAAAATAGTTAGACAATGGTTATGAAAGGGTAGGTAGGATTAACCACAGCTTATAAAGCTGTGGTTAATTCTATTTACCCTTTCATAACCATAGTCTATCTATTACTAAACAGAGTTTCCTAAAAGTAAACAGGCATTTTCCAAGAACACCACCACATAGTGACATCATTACCACCTTTTGTGCATTCATATTAGGGATGTCATTGCTATCGAATTTTACAGGTTATCAGGTATTCACTATTTTGGTGTCGATATGTTTGATATATTATCAGTTATTAGATATATACAAATAAGAGACCTTTTTGTATATAAAAATATGTAATCTCTTTTCTCAAACCCTGAAATGTCCATTTTACCAATCCATTAACATTCATTTTGTCATGTATTTTTTAAAAGACCATAGATCGGCTTCTGATAGGGCTATTCGAAAAATTCTTTCAGTGTTGAAAAGCTGAGATCCGGAAGAATATGAAAATATTAGAATGAATAAAATCCAAGATGGCGGCGTATCGATACCTATAGATTGTAGATTCGGTTATTTGATACACAAAATATGGTGATATATCGATACTTATGATACCAATGCCATCCCTAATTCATATAGGTCTAGTATCAGAACGGCAGATTGTGAGCCAGCCCCAAATAGACAATGCAAATACAGATATGATCCTAATATCTTTGTGCCAAAATGCATAATTTCAAGTCTATAAATTCAATTTTAAAAGGTCTTTCACTTCTGTCCCAATCATCAACAACAGAACTGAGCCTTGATATATTTTGTGCCAAACTCACCAGATTGGACCATTTCAATTCTAGAATTTCAAAATTTCGCACAAACCTTTCCTTCAGTAAAACAAGTTGCAGCTCCAATCATCGCTAGGCCCTAGAGGCTGGATAATACACTATTGTAGAGTTCGTCTTTAGGTAATTCGATTAAATAAGGACTCGAACTGCAGTTTTCATGTAGAGATGCAAGAAACAGGATTTTATTAGCGTTCACCTGTACAATAAAGCTAGTCCTTGAGGTATATGAGGTTCGATCGGTATATGATTATCTTTCGATGCTTTCAATATGTTATACAGTCAGAGACCTGAGAAGGTCTGCCAGAGCAAGGGGGTGAGGACAGCTTATATACTGTCCGCTTCCGATAGGGGTGCCCCCTGGCTCTGGCCGCCCGAACTACCTTGTAGGCGTTCGATAACAATACTAATATTAGTGTCCCTACACCACCCCCCCCAGACATTACATACGCTTACTTTGTTTAAATATATGTACAATATTATATAAACTCATAGAACTGAGTTTATGTTAGTAAAGCGTTATGTTACGTCGTGAACACAGTAGGGTATATAATAATATACAAAACTAATATTATTTACATAGGTGGTAATTTATCCGAACGGCTAGACACATTTCGAATTATTAAGGACACAAGTATAGTATACATACAATCATATATAGATTAGCGACTAGAACAACTTGACATCTCTCATGATAAAAAACAAAATAGGAACAAAAAAAACTGAAGATCCGGGCAGCCATCCTAACCTTTTTTTACATTGGTTAGGCACGAAGTACCATCCTTTCGGAAGGACTCGGGTGTGTGGTGCTCTCCTCTTCAACAGCCGTCCTGTCCCAAACTGAACAGGCACGTTCATTCGAACGGGTTAGTGGTGCTCTCCTCTTCGTTATCGTACTGCTGTCTCTGTTCTAGCTGAACAGACACGTTCTTCCGAACGGGTGAGTGGTGCTCTCCTCTTCCGATGTCTGGTCACCGTATTCCTTCTGCGTACTCCGGTTACTGTTGTTCGAATTCAGTAGACGTTCATACTACACTAACTCGTTCTCATCCGAATGTCAAGGTCACTCATGTTTTCTCACTCTCAACTCGTGGGCTCACCCCTCCTCGCTCTGATTCTTTAGCAGCTCCAGAGCGGATTCGCGGGTGCCATCCCACTCGTCCAAGAACACTCCAAATACTTGCTGGAACTTGACGTTCATAGCCTCATTCCGGTCATTTGACTCTTGTAGCCGTTTCTGAGCCAAAGTCGTCCGGGATGCGGCTAGCTTGGCTTCGTTCCGTATTTTAGTCGTTTCGGCGGCCAGAAGCACCTCGTTATCTTTCTCCAGGGACGCTCGTGTCTTGGCTTCCTGTTCAACCAGAGAGCGGGCAAACAAGTTCGCCACCCCCTGGTTGTATCGGACAGCCAATTCCCTCTGAGTCTCCTGGAAGTCGTCCACTGCCTGCTGGGCTTGGACGCACACCACTTTGTCACTCGGATCAAAATATAGCTCCACCAGTCTCGTGCTCAGTCGGGGCCTATTGTCCGGAATCTGAGTCAATACAGGTTCGACACGTTCCGGAACCTTCTGTGCACTCAATTCGGGGAATTCATCAGTCTCCGGCCCACGGGTCGGTTCTTTCCGGTCGAACCAAGCAGGTGTAGGATCACTCTGCGAGGCTGACGCTGATGCTGAGGCCGAAGCCGAACTTGCTGACGAGGACGGACGTGAGTCTGACCTCCCACTCATTGGCGACTGATATACAGTCGAATCTTTCCGTTTCTGTTGTGTAGATCTCGAGTCACGAGCCACAGCCAGTGGCTTCTTAAACTCCGGGGTTTCCGGAGAATCAGACCGAGATTTCTTTCCTCTGACACTTGCGGGACTGCGGCTAGCCCGCCTCTTCTCGTCAATTTTTGCCTTGGGTGGATCACCCCTCCATTCACACACTCTAGAGAAGAGTTCGTTCTTCATCTGAAATTTACCTCTAGCTCTCACTAGGGCAACTCTCGCACATAGCTTGCCCTTCGTGGACTCGTGCACATTACAGAACGAATCTGTCTTCACGCCGATGTGCTTAAAGTCCGAAGGGATCATTTTATTATATTCTGTCATCACTTTATCGTGCAGACTCACTACTTTCTCGCGTGCTGCACTCAGTCCGGGGCTGTGGCAAAACTTCAGATGTCGAAGCAGGTTGCGCTATCCCGCTGCCCTTTCGAATTGGCACATTCGTACACCACCGTGTGGTGGAAGTGCCGTTCGCATAGATGTCTCAGGAACCGCATTGCTGTCGGATATGTCCTGTCCGTTCCTTTCTCTTCTATACAAATGGTGAACGGACAATATCGCTCACCGTCTTTCTGATACCAACATAAGTAGGCCCAGCGCAATTTCGACTTCTGGTCTCTTATGTAGTAGCCTTCAGGATATTTGGTCAGTTGTTTGAACCATTCTAGATAGAAATCTGATGGCAAGGGATCGTCTTCGGTTTCCCGAATCCAATCCTCGTCATCGCTTTCGTCATTCATATTACGGGGTTCGGGGCAACCGTACGCTTTCTTGCCCTTCGCACATTCTTCGAACGAACCCGGAATGAAGTGTGCGAACTTCGCCTCACTGTTCCTCCAGATTCGTTGTTCTCTTTCTCGTTCTTCATCATTCTTCGACCCCTCTTTACCCTCTCCTTCTTCTTCCCCCTCTGGTTCCTCCTCATTCGGAACCTCCATCTGCTCCTCCGGATCCTGTGCAGTTGGATCCGGATCGGTTTCCGGAGGTTCGGCACCCGAGTCCGGTCCAGACTCGTCGTCCGGACTATCTTCGGGTTCACTCCTTTTTGCTGGCTTCTTAGTCACTCCTTTAATTATATTGCCGACCTTAGCGGTGGCAGCAGCCTGTATGGCAGCCATTCGTCCTTTTAGTGGGTTATCACTCGAAGGATCTTTCTTGCCTACTACCTCTGTGACTTTGGCAATCACTTTCGGAGGCACAGTCATTTTTATGTCTTTCTTAGCTTCCTTCAACTTCTTCTTTTCTTTCGCTGACAGGACCGGTGTGAAGGCACCCTGATCACTGTCAGATTCGGTGTCGGTCAGAGACTTTTTCTTTGCTCTTCCCTTCACTCCTTTAACTTTCGTTTTCTTTGGCGTTTCCTCTCCCTCGGTTTCACTCCCGGTTGATAAACTGCCCTTTTGTTTGGCGGCCTTCAGGATGGCTTTACCCTTTCGGATAGATGCCAACCGCTCTTTATGTTGAGCAGAGCTCAGCTCTTCCTCTTCCCCGGGAACATATGCCCTAGTGGCATAGGTCCCCTCTCGAATCATCGTACTGATGATTCCGTTCAACTTTTCCTCCGGCTCGGAACACTCTTCCAGTCGACGAAGCAACTCGTCTCCATCCAGAGTGTAGAGCCTCGGGGTGCCCGGATGCTCCGCTCGTTCTACCCAGTCCTCTGCAGTCCTGGGTTCTTTCTCCATATCGGGTTCCCGGTACAATACCTCTCCCGCGGTATCCATTCCGGTCACCCCCATTCCAGTATGGTCAGTCAATACATGTGGTAGGTTCGGAAGGCGATTCTGCCGATATGCGATTTCGCAATCGAACATCGCCCTCCGGAACGACTGACTCACTTGCAGTCCAGCCTCAGTCCGATTGTAAAACAGCAGCCATTCGGATGGCAGTGCTGCGTATTCTGTCGGGGATAGGAAGTGCCGAACGCAGTCCCTAGTGGTTGCGTCCCAACACTTTCGGTCTCCTTCTAGGATCCGGTCGTGAATATGAACTTCCCGACCGTCGTACCTCGATTTAAATCCATCCAGATTCGGTTCGAGCAGCGGCTCCTCCGATCGTTCCAGGATTTCCTCAATCTCCATTCCCATAACCTCCTCTGCTTCGGAAATATCCTCATTCAATGCACTTTCTTCGTTCTTGGTTACTGGCGACATCGCCTCGGTCTCCATAAATGCTTCGGACACCTCGTCGAGGGCCGATCGTTCGGAATGAGAGCCAGACGCCGAAGCCATCGTGACACTCAAAAAGTTCTTTCACTCGTTTATAACGGAATGACAGGTACCAGGACCCTTTCTACGGGATCCTGGCGACTTCACCCACCTGCTATTCACCGAGTTCACTTTCAATCAGTCTTTATCTCCTCGCTTTTGTGCTCTGATACACTTCCCCTTGCTCTGTCCGGCGAACCGTAAACAAATATGGCGGATTGCTGACCCGCGTCGACCTTTGCGCACGCGCGTTGGTCTCGCGAGATACCGCGCATTCGGCGAGACTTCGGTTTCCCGCGCTTGCAAAAATATAAACAATCATTCATCCTTCCCGCGCGTCACGCATTACGATCAGGTAATTATAGCACTGATATCCTCACCGCCCTGTCGAATTCATCTCGAGTCATTATGGATTTAAATACGGATAGCAACTACTAATCCGCCGGATTATCCGTCCATTACCCACTGGCACATTCACAGGTAAGTTTGTTGGATCTCTGACTTTTATCGTGATCATTCCTACATAGAAGACGAATTACCCGGTTGCCCCGGTAATTATGACAATATTTAACTGATTACATCGTTGTGTTTCAGGTTAGGTAACAGCACCCCTCACCCTCAACCTAGGGCTGCGACGAACCCCTACTGGATTCTCCTTACACCTGACATTCGGAGAGGTTTTCGCCCGTTCCCTCTTAGCCACAGAGGGGACAGTCCTTCTCTTCCTGTCTACACCTGCCGAGACATTCTTTGTTTTCTCCGATCTTTTTGGAGATGCTTTAATTTGCACCGCTTCCTTCTTCACTTTCCTGGGCCTACCCGGGCCCCTCTTCTCGATTACTCTATCTAAATCCCTTTTCATCTCATCTTTTTCTTCCTGTCCCATTTTGAACATTTCCGAGGAGTACTCTCTCCCCTTCCATGGTTTCAACCGGGCCACATTCGATTTCTGATTCCTCCCGAAGATATCTCTCATCAGGACTGTATCATCACTTACTCTCTGGGTAATCCTCCACGGACCATCCCAATTATCTCTCAGCTTGATGCCAACCAGAGGTTCGTGGTATCTCGCTACTAAGTCCCCTACCGCAAACCGACGAACCTTTAGGTTAGTATCATAGCCCACTTTCTGCCATTTAGCTGTCTTTCCTAATTCCTTTCTTACTAATTCGTACGCCTTCCGGAATTGCTCCTTCAACGCTTCCACAAACATGATCTGACACGGGACATCTGGATTCATACCCACTACTCCGAACACTAGGTCCGCTGGCATAATCAGATCCTCCCCGAATACTAACAGATTCGGAGAGCAGTTCGTACTCGCATGTACCGTGCTATTATAAGCATGGCAAACAAAGTCACACTGCTCATCCCAATCATCCATCTCTTGATTTACTAAACTCTTCAGGACCTGTATCAGGGTACGATTGAATCTTTCCACCTGACCATCACTCTGTGGTCGATACGGATTGGTTCGGGTCTTGCAAATGGCCAATTGATGACACATTTCCTGCCATAGATTCGATTCGAACTCTCTCCCTTGGTCGCTATGCAACATCAGAGGCACTCCCAAGTACAGTATCCATCCCTTCACTAACATTCTAGCACAAGTTGCTGCTTTATGATCCTTCATTGGGAATACCTTCGTATACTTCGTATAGTAATCCGTTACTACCATCATACATGTATTTCCTTCCGGAGTTGTCACAAATCCTGTAATTATATCTACTGCCACTCTTGCGAACCTTACTCCAAACAGTTCCTGGGTTAAGGGCATTTTACCCAACCCAGGTCCGGGCTTGCTCGTACAACATTTCGGACAAGTGTCTATCCATCTCAACAGATCCGTACTCATACCTGGCCAGTAATACATTCTAGCCAGCCTTTCCAGAGACCGTTTTCTCCCAAAATGGCCACTGGTCCGATGCCCATGGCAAAAGAACATTATATCCCTTCGCATGGCAGTAGGAATGAAGATCTGTCTCGACTTATTTCCCAACGCATTCGTCTTCCACCTATAGATCAGTCCATTCACCACTTCTAACTCTGTCCATTGAGCTATTAGTCGCCTCATCTCCCTATTCTCCAACGATACTGCTGGCCGACTCGGGATCCTTCCTTCTATAAGTAACATCTTCAGACGGATACTATTCGCATCTCTCTCCTGGAAGCCCTTAATGGAGTTCTCGTCCCATTCTAGTATAACGGGTTCGAGATCTCTAAAAGGCTTTCGGACTCCTGCCAACACGGCATTATGCTTCCCACAATCATCACATCCGTCATTCTGACACTTCCTCACCGGGATTCGCGACAACGCGTCAGCGTTTACATGCTTAGCCCCCTTTCTATGCTGAATTTGGCTATGGTCCAATCCGAACTCGGATAGGTGTGCTAACCACCGTCCTATCATACCTTCTGCATCCTTAAAGTTTAATAACCACCGCAGGGAGGAGTGATCCGTACGTAAAGTAAAATCAGATCCCCACAAGAAGTGCTTATATTTCTTAGTATATACTACCACTGCCAATAATTCTCTCTTTGTCGTACAATAATTCCTTTGTGCCTTACTCATTGTATTGCTTGCAAATGCGATTGGAACCTCTTTCCCATCTTGGACTTGAGACAAAGCAGCCCCTATACTTTCATTGCTCGCATCAGTGTCTAATATGAAATGACCATCCGCAGTGGGGTATTTCAAAACTGGTGTTTCCACGAACAACCGTTTAATCAGTTCGAATGATTCCCCTTGTTCTTTCCCCCATGGAAACTTCTCCTTACGTCTCCCCGGGGTCCAGTGCGACAGACATTGTATTGGATAACTTATCCGGGAGTATCCTGGTAAGAAATCTCTATAATAAGAACAAAATCCTAGGAAGGATCTTACTTCTTTCGGTCCTTTAGGAATGCTCCAGTCTGTTACCGTCTTAACCTTTTCCGGATCAGCTTTCACCCCATCTGTTGAGATGATCCGTCCTAGATAGTTAATACTTTTCTGAAACATGTTACACTTTTTAGCTTTCAGCTTTAATCCATTCGAGATTATTCGCTGCAACACCAACTTCAAGTTCTCCAGGCATTCCTCGAATGTCTTTCCGAATATGATCACATCGTCCAGATATACTAGACATTTCTTCCACAATAAGTCATTCAGTAAAGTCTCCATCATTGCTTCAAACGTGGCCGGAGCATTACAGAGTCCGAATGGCATCACGTTATACTGGAACAACCCTACATGGCTCGAAAACGCAGTTTTCTCTTTGTCTTCTTCTTTCATGCCCACCTGCCAATAACCAGACTGCAAATCAATCGTACAAAACCATTTATTTCCTCCGAGGGAATCAATGGTCTCATCTATCCGGGGGAGCGGATACGAATTCTTCTTAGTCAAGCCATTCAGTTTTCGGTAGTCTATACAGAATCGGATACTCCCATCCTTCTTTGTTACCATACATACTGGACTACTCCAAGGACTGGTGCTCGGAGTTATTACCCTCTCTGCCAACATCTTCGTAATCTCTTCTTCCGCCACCACTTTCTTTGCTAGCGGGAGACGTCTATATGGTATCTTTACTGGATTTGCCCCTTCTGTGTTAATTGAGTGTAGGACTCGGTCCGTTCGTCCCAACGGCTCTCCGGGCCGCGCGAAGGCTGAACTACACTCAGTTAACATCTCCCTCAGGGCTTCTCTCTGTTCTTCCGTCTCTACTCCGGATCCCTCTATTAACTTTTTCAATCCTTCTTCCATTTCTTCATTGTTCGGGACTAGTCCACTTCCATTCTCAAGGCTACTGGTGACCGCTTCCGCGGATATCACTTCTCCTACTACAGTGCCTTTCTCTAGATAAATGGTTTTCGAACCCGGGTTCGTTATAGGGGCCACCCCCCATGCTATGTTGCCTATCAGGGTGTCGGCCGATTCCAACCCCTTCTTTCCCAACACTGTCACATTAGGTTCGAAAACCCCCGGAACGCCCCTCTTCATCCTACTGGAGGCTATTAACACATCACATGCCATTCCGGGAGGTATTTTTACCGTCTGTACCACACTCGCTACTCCACTAACCTCTCTTGCCAGGCATTGTATCCTGTCTTTGTAGGGACGATTTACTTTCAACATTCCAGTGACGGGGTCCAATTTTACCCCATATAAGGAAGCGAAATCCATCCCAATGATACCATCATCCTCTATCCCAGCGATAGTAGGGGAAATGACATATTCCCTACCACCCACCAAGATGATCATACAAGTTCTACCAAACGTTCGTATCTTGCTCCCATCAGCCGCACATGCATTTACCCTCGTTGTGAGGTCATCATCCATGTTCGACACCAGATCGTAGAATCTTTTCGACATAGCGGAGTGGCTAGCTCCGGTATCCAACAAAAATTCTCCCATTCTGCCGTTTACAGATACGGACACATACCATCTCTTTCCTCCCATCATAGAGGGATTACTTGCGAACCTCTTGATGTCGTCTGTCATGTCAAAGTTGAATCCGAATCCTTTCAAATACTCCAGACACGGATGTCCTTGGGGAAGGCGGATCCCCCCGATCCTGGATAGTTCTTCTACCCAACCTTCCTCTCTATTGGTGATCGGTTTCCCTTCTTTGCTCTCCATGGCAACTGTCTCACCAATACCCCCAGCCCCACATGTTTTCGGCTCATCAGCATTTCCCATGCTGCTGGGCGGATACATTACAGACTCCTCAATCGCGTTCGTATGGATTGTATCCTGGCATACTTTATTCGGGGTCGTCAGCTTGCCTTCACGGACAACCCCCTCTAATTTCCCGCCTCCTCTCTCTTTCTTTCTCTCCAAACTGGTTTCTCGGCCGTACATTCGGCTGCGAAATGTCCGGTCTCCTGGCACCTAAAACACTTCACCGTTGCTCGATCTAGCTTCGGTCGTTTCTGGTAGTCCAACAATCCTTTCATTTCTTCCATCATGGCCATTAACCGTTTCTCATTCTCTGATGACGCTCCTACCTGGGGAGTAGGGATGGGCTTAGAGCTTGCCTCTACTGGCTTCTCTTTCTCAGGTGGTTTACTACCATTTTTCTTCCACCGATTTTTCCGATCCCACTTATCTCCCCCTATCGCGGCAATTCTTTCCTCCTCCGAACCATCGTCCGAATCACTTTCTTCTGGAGCGGCCGTATGTGCAGACGCCACTCTTTGGTTGGGTACGAACCCAGAAAGTAGTCGTTTCTTCTTTTCGTGCTGATCGATAGCCAAAAAGAAGTCCACCATTGAGGATCCTCGCCCCCATTCCTTCTGGACGAGTTCCGCATGGGACGGGTCCCTCAGTCCTTTTATGAAGTGTGTGAATAGTTCATCCAAGAAATATTCATCATCCCGTCTCCAATAAGGTCGAGCCTTTTGCAACAATCTTTGAAGCTCCAGTCCGAATACTTTCGGAGACTCTTTTGGTTTCTGTGTTCGTACCTGGAATTCCGACCAAGGATCATTCGCGGACAGCACCCCAAAGATGTGTGTGGCGGCTGCTACCAATTGGTCATAGTTTCCATCTTCCCCATACGTTTCTCGCCAATCATCTACAGCTATGCGTCCCGGACCTTCGCTCAACCATTTAATCAGAGGACCCAAGGAAGCCTCCTTGTCCCACCCATGATAACGGTTATCGTCGCAAAAGTCTTGGTAGCTTTCCTTCCAATTCTCTCCATTGAACCGCCGGGGAGTTCGAACAGGCTTCCGGGCACTGTTCTGACTCCATACCAGTCTATCAGACTGCCTCCGGCTCCATTCCATTATTTCCGACTCATCTTCCCGGGTCCGACTGCAACAGTCTATCCCCATTCCTTGTATACAAGGATCGGATTCTACTATGGCAGCAACCCTCGGGCCCATAGATGATCGTTTTGTCAACCTCCTCGGAGCAGGGACCGGTCTGGGTGCCCCTCCTCTTGGATTTGGCTGAGTTCGTTCAGGATTTGGCTGAGTTCGTTCAGGACTGGGGGGGTAACCTCCGTACGAACCAGGGTTTGGCACAGGTCTGGCTCCTCCTCCCGGATTCGTCCCAGGGCTCGGAGCACCACCTGCCCCTCTGCTCGGAATCGATCCTCCCCCTTCATTATAGGACTGATGTCCTTCGTTCGATCCGGCTCCGGGTAATGGTGCCCGATACTGGTAGGTTATATTATATACCGGTGGTGGTGGCACCATATAGTTATGTCCTGCCAGCGTGTCGTCCGCAAAAGGATGCAGAGAGCCGTAACTGTGGTTCATTCGTTTTGGTGGGGCCTCACTCGTCAGATCATGGGTGCTAGAGATCTCTTTCTCCTCAGTTCCCCCATACGTGACCTTACGATAAGTCTCATTCGGGACAGTCCCTCCCTGGGTTCGTTCATACTTTCCTTCCGAAACAACCCCCCGTGTTTCGATGGGATCTACCGTAGTCAATATCGGACTAGGTGTGGATGCAACATGTTTAGGCAGCTTGGCTCCCTCATTCATTGGTTCCTGGCGCCTAGTCTCTTCTTCTTTGCGGATCTCTTCTATCTGACTCTGATAGGCCAAGTAGGTATCATTGATCTCATCTTTCTTTTTCTGAATATTTTCGAGGTCAGCCTTCATGTCGATTCGAGCTTGCTTCAACGCCTCTCGTTCTTGCTCGAACTGTTCCCGCAGGGCCTCGCCGGCTTTCTCTTCCTTTGAGTAATCAGCCTTGATTTTCTTGACCCTTTTGGATTGTCGTTCGATCTCGCTTTCATAGGTATCCCGAAGATCACGACTTCGGCGAGCCTCTTCCTTCTCTTTCTGGAGTTGTGCTTGCTCCTCGGTCAGACTGTGTTGAGCAGTCTTCACTTTCTGTTGGACCTTGGCCAACTGAGAAGTTTCGAGAGCCAACTGTTCACTTATATATTTCCTATCCGCTTGGATTCTGGATTTTACTTCACTCAATTCCGCAGCTTCCTTCTGGTTCTGTGCGATGACCCTTGCTTTTTCGTGGGCCAATCGGATCAAATCCTCATTCATGGCTGTATGCCGATCCCTCATTGACTCCTCTTCTGCTTTCAATTTCTCGCAGTAGGCGTCATAATCAGGGACCTGTCGACCTCTTCTAGACAAGTCTCGTTCCATATGTCCGAGGTTCGGTTCGGAGGGAAGCATGTCCGCCCATGGGTTCCCTCTGAACGGATTGGTATTCGGCACCGTCCTGGGAGGAGGAAATTCTCCCGGAGTTCGAAAAATCAGACTCCTCTTTCGACCTTTTTTATTCTCTGGAGTATGCATTCGAGAGGCAATATCCCAGATTTCATTTATTTGGGCGACTGTGTAGTCCAATTCCCCATCTTCCAGCTCGGTTCCCGATCCTTCATCCCCCCCGTTCCTTGACTGAGCCTCTGCCAGGGTCAGTCCGCTATCTCCTACATAAAATCCTGGTCACGGCACCAGTGTAGAGTTCGTCTTTAGGTAATTCGATTAAATAAGGACTCGAACTGCAGTTTTCATGTAGAGATGCAAGAAACAGGATTTTATTAGCGTTCACCTGTACAATAAAGCTAGTCCTTGAGGTATATGAGGTTCGATCGGTATATGATTATCTTTCGATGCTTTCAATATGTTATACAGTCAGAGACCTGAGAAGGTCTGCCAGAGCAAGGGGGTGAGGACAGCTTATATACTGTCCGCTTCCGATAGGGGTGCCCCCTGGCTCTGGCCGCCCGAACTACCTTGTAGGCGTTCGATAACAATACTAATATTAGTGTCCCTACACCATTTCAAATTTTCCAAAAACCTTCCCTTCAAAAACAAGGTTCCATCCAGTCTCAATCATATAGGATAATGTAGAGTTGAACCTCAATATATTTTGTGCCCAAATGAATCTGAATGCACCATCTCAAGTCTAGACTTTCCAAATTTTCCTCAAACCCCCAAGTAGCACTGATTGCACTGCTCGGAAGGGCATACATCACCAACTTCAGAAAATCATGGACTTTTTTCCTTTTAGAATTTCCATGTTTATGCTTAATTGATGTACTGTAGCTATAGCGTATCTATATCTAGATGTGTACCGTATTGTAGCTATGAAAGGGAATTGTATGAGGGTCACATAGAGTAAATCTGTATTTAAAGATAATTCAGCCTGCTGTTTTCAGTGAAATAGCCTCTTCCTTACTAGACCTATAAGAAAGGGCGTGCGCTAAAAAGTTTAGGCTAAAGGGTGCATCGCAGAAGATTTCCAAACAATTAGGGTGGGGGATATGAACAATCTTTGTAGCAGGTAATGACCATTTCTTTAAGTTAACCTTGTTACACAATTGTTTGTGCTTTCCTATAGTTGGGGGGGGGGGGGCAGTTTATTTCAGCATATTTCCGAGGGGGGGGCGGTTCATTTTAGCATATTTCCGAGGGGGGGGCAGTTCATTTTGGGGTATTCGCGAGGGGGGGACGGTTCATTTTGGGGTATTTGCCGAACGAGAATCTCATCCCCCCCCTGCCATAAATAATGAACGCTCCCTTAGTCCCAATGCGTACATGGTGCAACAGGGGGGCGGGTGGGGGGGGGGGGGGGGGTTAATTTTGGGCAAAATTATGCGTATGTAATTAATGGATGGCCCCTAGGCCTATTACTTGGATGGATGGATGTGGGGGGAGGGAGAGGGAGTAGGCGTAGGCCTTCTGAATATTTGACTACGAAGTAGGCCTAGCCTAGACCTATTGTTTTGGAAGTCCAACTCCCCCCCCCCCCCCCCGAACTAACAATTAGTTTTTTTTTCTCTCAGTACCCTGCCCCCCCCCCCCTGCAGTGGCAGATCCAGGAATGTTGGAAAAGGGGGGTGCTGTAATACCTACAGCATTGGGGGTGTTTAACCATCTAAACTAAAATGTACAGAAAAATAGGATCCGCCCCTGCCCTGCATGACCTGGCGACCTTTTTCGGATGACTTTGTCACCTGGGTGCGGTGACTTTCCAACCTGACTAACTCATTGCAACCGACTGCAAACTAACTAGGTCTTGGGCCCATTCTGACAGCAAACTATGGTAGCCCCCCGCGGCCCCCCTCCCCCCATCATCTTCTAGGTTAAAAGATCTGAAAACATGCGGAAATCTGACCCATATCCCGCCAATAGGCCTAGACCATCGAATTTCTTTAAAATGTCTATCGTCCCCTCGCTCCTGTCAACAGCTCCCGTGGCCCAATGGTAGCATGGTCGCCTCACACGCGGCGGGCCACGGGTTCGAAGCTCGACCCAAGCGAACGTTTTGCACTTTTTTTTCCCGTAAGAGCGTCCTCCTATCGCCATCTTGTCGATAAACAAAATGGAGACGGGATATTGCGTACCAAAAAGGTTGCAGATCTACATGATGGAGAGGAGTGAGGAGGTTGGGATATAGAGAGTGCATTGCCCGAATTAGTCAAGCAGACAGAGAGACTGAGAATGGAAAGAAATATTTGATGTGTGATGTTTTATAAGCTTTACAGTGCCGTGTACAATGGATCCACCACGCCATGTTAAATCCCCATAAGGAAAATTAAGGTGAAATATGGGACCATTTTATTAGTACTCAGGAGGAGCAAGAGATGAGGACATGTATTGATAACCCTTGGCCAACACCCATATTTAATGGATGCCTGGTTTTTATTTCAACAGAATGCATTAATTTCGCCCTATTTGATTTAGAACATGGTGACAGAATAAGTAAAATTGACCAAGGGATGAAACACATGCTGAAATGTAGAAAATGGTCCAGGGCTTATTTTTCTGAAATATTTTTAGCATTTCAGTTACTAATATAGAACAATCACAGTACATATAACATAGTTGGAGAAAAAAATCTTGGAAAAATTAGTTTATTAGACATGATTTAAGCAAAAAAACGAAATAGGATAGTGCCTCTCAAAACGTTAGTCATGTTGCCATAGAGGCAATATGAAGTGACGTGACAGGAGATGAAACACAACATTGACACGTTAAAAACACACTTTTCGCGTAATCTTAATGATTCCCTCCATTTCTCAAGATGGCCCCATTCTATCGTCCCATCCTTTAGGGGTAGATGGTTCGGTTTTAATTCTGTTACAGTTTCATAAAGAAAAAGAAGAGAGAAAGAAAGGGGGGGGGGGGGGCGGGGGCAGAGCCCCCGATATATACAACAATTTTACTAACTTACAGTGCTGCCATCTAGAGGATAGGCCTGGAAACTGAATAAGATTACGCAAAAAGTGGGGATTTAAGATTACGCACTGAATGTGCGGCGTCTAGTGACTTGGTAAGTTCGTCCCCATGTGCGTGTGAGATGGACAGGCCTCTGATATGCTGTATGTCTACCACAGCAGGGGGGGAGGTGGCAGCCCATACCGCAGGGTGCTGCTGAGTCACGATCTTGTGAGTGCCAGACAAACGGTCTACCTCTGAACCACGTGCCACCTGTTTTCTTATTTCTTTTCCCCTTTTTTTTTGGTATTGCCTGAAAGACAGCCTGATGTGTGATTACTCATCTATCTTTATTTTTGAATTGTAATTTGGTGCTGATGCTACTAAAATGATGTTATATTAAGTTATATCATTACACCACACATAGCTCGATGGTATTGTGTAAGATTGATCCAACCAGGTCATGTACTATGATCAATGTCTCTAGCCATGTGCCCACATACCCCTACTTGCCTACCAGGAAGTTTGTCTTTGTGACCTGTCAAAGTGTGAGACTGATTATCAAACGGTTCAGATCTGGAGCAACTTTCCCTTTTAAATGTTACTTAATCGAATAGTTTAATCAGTGTATTCACCTAGATGTAGACCATATGTGACAAGGGTACATATTACATCCAGTTCCTCTCCCTTTTAATTACTAAAGCAGTAAAATTAGTCAACGATGTTAAGTTCTTTTAGCCCTTGGGAGTCCATATGTGTCCTTTACTTGGTGATTACTGGTTTCAAGTTAGAGCATTGCCTTGTTCAATACATGTAGGGGGGTGCAGATGGGTCGCCCCCCCCCCCCCCCCCGAGGTCGGAAAGTCGCATAAATTAAGGGGTCCAGGTCACAAAGTCGCTTTATTGGACCCTTTATCCTAATGTCATTTTTGCCCAAAAGTCGCTAGGTCGCTTTTACTGTTGCATTAGGTCGAAAGTCGCCTCCAAAACGGCCCAGGTCGCTTTTGACCCATCTGTAATCACATGTAGGGAAATCTTGTTTCAATAGCCCAGCGAGGATCAGTGAGTAGACTGTAAGAGACTGCTAATCTGGTTATCATCAGTCACCCACCTCAGGGCTTTCCCCAAAGTGGGGAATCCCCACTGTGAGTCAGTTATGGGAAATCACCACAACACAAATACCTCGCCATACAAATTACAATACTTTATGATTATGAAATATTCCCAAAACCTTGTTCAGGTCAGTAGGGTCCAGTTACCTTAAAGTTCAAACAGAATACAATACTGTGCAGAACGCCTTTAAAATCTTAGATCTAGACAATTTATAGCCATCCAACCACTATATAGGGCCTATACACGTGTGCCATTCCGTCCAGGTCACATGTTTCGCTGTCTTGTTAGGACTGGTATTTTACTAACGATTTGGCTGCGGTTGCTGCATTAAATCCAAAGCTCAAAATTACCAATTAGACACAGCCTTCAGTGTTTAACCCTCCAAGTAACGCCGTCTTCCATTATGCATTAATGTATCATGGCCTTTTGAGCATGTTTCAACCTTGTAGGGTGGCATGCTTCTTGGGCCCAGCACTGGGGTATACGACTAACAAGGGCTTCACCCATGCATCATGACGACAAATGGCACCACACATAGCATCATGTAGCTTGAAAAGATGGCAGTCATCGACAGAGGCTGCTCTTCAGAAGGTTTACCGTTTTCTCTTGCTGTGGATTTAAAATGCTGTTATTGTTTACTACAGCAGCGATCACCGTAATAGCATTTACTGTTCTAATATCTAGAATAAAGAGCTGAAAACTCATAAACATGACATCCCCCATTTATTACAAAAACTTTCTTTTTACAAATAATGCATCATCATGAAGATAAAACTGACAATGAACAAATGGCATCACAAGGTAGAGGGGCACTGTACCAGTCCGAGGTTATCTTACAGGTTTCTTCTTCCTAAATGATGACAAGATAAACATCCTAGGTTGTCGCCTTCACTATGGGTTACATCAAATGAGCCTAGTTTATATTATATAAGATGTACAATAGGTGAACGTAAACCCAGTCGTGTCCAGCACTGGGAGGGTGATATCAAACTGTCGCTACATGCGCCCTAGCAAAAAGTACTCATCAAGCAAGAGGGTCGTCAACGCGTCGACTCCTTTAGTGTTTGGTTACAGCCAAATTTGGGCTAGGCTCGGGTCGATCCAGCCGCGTGAACAAAACACTTAAACAGAGGTATGAAATGAACGGTACCAATGTGGGATCTTGCAGCTATCAGTGTTACTTGGACGTATCTGAGGATTGACCGAGCAGGGCCGTGGGACCTTGTCTGCTAATACTGAGATGACAGCTCGGGGACCTCAGACAGGGTCCAGATAACGCTGACTGTGCAAATATCCCACATTGGTAGATTACAGGGGATAAGATAACGGTGTTGGACCAATGATCATAAGAACAATGTGTCTTAATTTGTTTCCACTTTTCTCATGGTACGAAAAAAGGGTTACGTCCAATGATGAGCAGAGCTAAGTTTATCGGATGAGTCTCGGGGTGGGTGAACTAGGCGCTCAATTTATCCTGCCTTTAATGTAATCAGTACCCTCACATCCCATTACGGTAGAGCCCTTACTGGGATAATAACCCCCTCGGTAAATGTTCATGTTGAGTGTTTTTATTATTTTTTTGGTAACATTTTCCCTTTTTTTATACGCCTATTTCCTTCTAGTATTGACTTTGTTCTGTTAATGCAAAACTCTCTGCACACTCAGACCTGTTAACTTGACCACTGCACTGCCCGGTCGTCTCGTCTCCATCTATTTATAGAACCTGCGTGCTAGCATCAGAAAGACGGATAACGGGGATTTAAAATCCTACATAATTTATTTTACTCTCATATCTGATACATGGGTAGTAGTACATAGATGAAGTTCCATCATCCTCTCTGGCAGCACGCACCTTTTCTCTTTGACGCAATAACTTAGAAATAATCTACAGATGTACATTTCTCAGGCCAGTCTGTGGAATTGGGTCCCTGGTCAGACGACCAATGCTGTGCAATGTGTCGTCTACTGATCCAAAGTGTGTGTTGGTGGCTAGCGGAAAGCGCCAGGCTCCTCCGCCGGCCGCGGGGAGTACCACTTGCCTCACACGGGGCTCGGAGAACGCATGGCACCTCCGTGGTAGTAAATTGTAGTTTAAGCACTCCAGAAAAGCACATGGCCCATCTCCTCAGGGCCACGTTAAGAGTTCATCAGTTGCTGCTCTGTATTATTGTTGTTGTTGATCGGAGGGAAACTTGGCATCGGGATGCATGCACTCAGACCGACCCGACGAGGCGAAGGGTAGACTCCCGTAATCAGTCCTCTCCGTCATGTCTGACGATAACCATGCTCGTTAAAACGAGTCGGCCATTAAACAATTCACAACAGAAACTCCTCTTCATCAGTGACACAGGGAACACAAAAATAAAATATAAATCACTTCCTTTAAATGTACGCTGCAAGGCTTAAGTCAGGCGTAGGTATTTTTTTAATAGAAAATATCATCAATATAGGAAAGTACTTGATTGGTCAAGAGCCATGAAGCAGTGCAGTGGTCAATGGAAAAAAGCATGTTCTAAAGTCCACTTAGTCGTCACATGAGCATGTGAGGTGCCGGCGGCGTGTGCATGATGATGCCATCATCCTCTCGCTTGTCTCAGTCTCTAGTTTTGTACTCTTCATCACATGGCATACTTGCGTGTCCATTCTTTGGCTAGGTCATTGTACTTAGTGCGGTCTGTCTTGTATATTCTGGCAATCTCTGGTACTAGGGGGTCGTCGGGATTGGGGTCCGTTAGAAGTGAACAGATCGACAATAACACTGCAATGGGAAGGAGACGAGACGAGTAAATGAAGAGGTCTCAATAAACATGTCGGGAATAACTTTACTTTTAATATCTAATACTCTGTACACTTCTGTTTCAATTGAGATAACATTCACTTGCTGAACAAGGGGTATCTTAAGATTCTTCGATACTGTAAATTCTTTGTAGAAACGGTGGCTTGTACGTCAGCCGGCTTTAACAAGATACCAAACATGCCAAGTAGGAAAATTAGTTAAAACATTTTCTTTGGCGCAAAAGAGCTCTTTTCTCTTCTTTAAATAGAAAATTCGGAAAAAAAAGTTTGATACGGCCACTTTGAAAGCATGTGGGTGATGTTTTCAAAGGTTTTATTCAGCCTAATAGACTATGACTAGTTAGTTGAATTGTACTTACCTTTGGAGATAGTTAGAGCAGGCGACCACTGTGATCTCAAGATGTCCAAACAAATGCTACCATTACTGTTTATGTTGGGGTGATAGATTCTTGTCGTGAAGGCCACCTACAAGTCAAAAGGGTGGAGGTTTAACACATGTCAAGAGTACAGTAGATTGTGTTGATTTTAACCACTTTAACGATGGATGTCACTAAAAGAATAACATTTGTCGCCATGATGTACCAATGCAGTCGCCGGGGCTGCATTAGTGTATCATGCTGACCCTTTGGGAGTATCTCTACCCTGGAGGGTCGGCATGATGCTTGAATGCAGCACTGGTGAGTTACTTGCCAGGGCTGGATGCAAGCATCATGACAACCAAGGACATAATGCATTAAGGCATCATGCGTCCTTAAAGGGTAAAGGGCCGCATAGTACTTTGTTGTCATGACACATGAATTCACCCATGGCGAGTCTACTTGCCCGGGGCTGCATCCATGCATACGGATGACAAAGTGCATATCATATTTGGCCCCCCAAGGGTCAAACGATGAGTATTCATATTAAAATCAAATTTTCCTACTCGCTCCCTTTTTCAAAATGTATTATTGTAGGTATTTTTGAAAGAGTACCGTAAAACCCCTCCTTTAAGACGACCCCCTAGTTTGAGAAAAAAATTCGTCTTGTAGGAATAAGCCTTTAAAATCGATTTCTCTTTAATCTAATATATTAAAACCCCACCTTTAAGACGATCCCCTACTTTTGAGAAAAAATCCGTCTTGTAGGAAAAATAAATCCCAAATAAAATCCGTCTTAAAGGCGGGGTTTTACGGTATGTAAATACATACATCTGAGCACAGAGCAATAGTATATACCCCTCAGGTTTTTTTTCTCATTAAACATATAACGGCACTGTTCTAGCGATACATCACTATGGAATGCACTTTCTGTTTCGCTCGAGTATGTGACGTACCTTCGGTGGTTTGAAGGGGTAATCTGTTGGGAAGTGAATTGTGAGGAAGAATACGCCCCCTTGGTACGGACTTTCGGGCTGAAAAAGACGGGATCAAAGCTATTACACCAGGGTTAACAAAACGTACACTTTATCAGGCCCAAGGAATGGCTTAATACAAATATGCTGTCATGTAAATTTGTAAAAAGAAGGTTTTTCTCTGAAGAAAAACGAATGAAGTGACTAAGCCCTTGCAAATTTCATACTTTAACAATATTAAGGGGTTTGAAGGCATGCACCCAAGAAAGTTTTGGGAATCTAGAAGCCAAAATGGTGCAATTTCATGCATTTTGGTGTCAGGGTCTGATGGTATTTTAAGTCCCTCCCCCCTACAAGAGGGAAAAATAAATTTCTCATTGGATCTGGAGGATCTCAAAAACTGTCCTCAGCTCCTCGTCAAGAGAAAAACCTCAGATTTCCGCGTTTCTGAGGGGATTTTGCACCCGTTTCTAAATGTACTGTTTTTCAAATCATAAATCTGGAGTACTTCATGTTCGTATTAAGTTGGCTAGCATGATGTGAATGATGTTATACTTACTGGACCCATTATCGTGGCTTGCCAGTGAAACACTGAAGAAGAAAAGAAAAGGTTGATTAATATGAATACACAATGCATGTGATGTTACGCCCGAATTCCCGCTTCTATAAGAGATTTACTTTCTCCGCTTTTCTATCAATGATATCTTAACATGCACGTAATTCTGCTTTCAATTTCGTTAACAAGATACCGAGATAAAAACACAAATAGATAATGAAATCAACAGTAATTTTTCCCAAAATGTCTCTACCGTACACCGTTAGAACAATCTTACAGCAAATGTTAATTTCCTGTCACACTTTATACAAATTAGAGCTTAGACATTAGGAAAAATGTTTAACCCTTTATGGGCCGCATAGTGATTTAATGCGGCATGCCATGTCTTCATGATTCATTAAACTCAACCGTCATGAGTGTATCAACCCTGCAAGGTCGTCATGATACACAAATGCAACACTGACGAGTTACTCGCCATGGCATGTCGATAAAGGGCATTATACCTTAGAGCACTATGCAAGCCTTAAAGGGTTATCAATATATCCACGCAAGCATTTTTACAGGTTACATCAGCCCTTATAGGGCGGGTATACGAGGGATTAAAGGTATACAACACAATTTAGTTAATTCTAGATTGACCAACAATTTTCCTTAATGACTATTAGGGATATTAGCCTGATGCTTATGGAACACAAAGAAAAGAAAAAAAGCCCATGTCACGGGGTTTATTTGTCGTTTAGAAGGCATTCACATTTGAGTGCATTACATATGGGCCTTCATGAAAAAATCATATTTTTCTACAATTTTCCTCATAGAAAAAAATCTCCCAATAATTTCTCAATGAAAGTGCAGGCATGCATTTATATGATCATAAGGAACATGTTAAAAACAAAAATATATAGGGTCACGGGCAAAATGAAATTATCCTGAATTAATCAAAATAAAAACTAATCCATATACTGTATGAGCCTATGGGCATGGCAAAACGGAAATAAAGTGATCAAAATATGTAGAATGCCAAGTTATTGCACTTAAAGGGTAGATTAAGGTAGATCATGACATATAAGTAACAGAAATCTGCAAATATCATGGTTGCAGGTAGTTTTGTTTTTTTGCCACCAGGTGCCGTATGCGTAGATTGTGTTGTATACCTTTAATTTTGTGTAGGAAAACATATTTTACCGAAATGATCGAGTACCTTCTAAATGGATCTTCTAAATGCAGGCATGGGACTGAGGTTTGACTTCAATCAAAGACGGGGACCAGTATATCATTTGGGGGTATTTAATGTGAGCTGCATGAAGACTTCCCTCCCACAAAACTATCAATTTTTCAATCATTTTCTCAATTGATCTGTATCGATCACAGAGGCGACTCTTTTAGTCTTCAAAAGCTGTGGAAATCCCATGCCTGTAAATAGGAGGTATCTGCTGCGACACACTTGGACGCCATTCCATAGGATCGATCATGTTACCAAGATTATCTACTGAAATATATCAACAAAACCGGTTGCTGCTCCCAAGTACGCTTCATGCCAAATTACGACTGAGCGGAGTGGTAGAAATGTATCGAAAATGATCCACCGTCGCTACATAGCAACCTCTCCCTACCCAGAAGTAACAAGGTCCCTGGACCCAAAAGGAAACATGTGTTAAGACAATATGTGGCATGGACATTGATTAACAAAACAAAAGTGGTGGCCATCCCTTTCCATCTCCGTGCTTGTATATCCGACTCCAGTCACTCTTTCACACACACAAAGTTTGCCACAAGGGAGGCCCTATCAAGTTATCAGGCGTCAAGTGTGGTCAGTCGGCTAATGTTGGATCCTTCAAGGTCGCACAGTGCTTTAATGCAGCACGCCCACTAGGGGCATCATACTTTGAAGCACTATGCTGTTCTTAAATGTTTTAACCCTTTAAGGACGCCATGGTGCCTTAATACATTTGGTCGTCATGATGCATGAATGCAGCGTTGGCGAGTAACTTACCAGTGCTGCATTCAAGCATCATGAGAGCACTCTGGGGTTAAGACACTCCCGGAGGGCCGGCATGATGCACCAATGTAGCCCGCCAAATTACACTCTGGGGCTGCATCACAACGACAAATGTATCTTTTTTTTTGCGACATCCGTCCTTAAAGGGTTGAAGAGAATTGTAATGGTGTGCTTTGTTTTGTCTTGTGCGTGACAAAAGTGGTGTTGAGTGTCATTTTAGAAAAGAATCCTGATTACTTTAGTGTGGAAATTCTAACCATATACAAAGTGTTGGGTCATGCCTGGACTTGTGCACATGACACTACAAAACCATCCGTATTCAGCAAATACAATTGAAATTTAGTGGAACATCTGGAAAAGCTGAAAACTAAATTCAGTAAATTAGAGCTCTTTAAACTCGAAACAGCCCGTTTCTCCATTACTCGATACAGGGTTTGAAAGAATTTCTGATCTCTCTCCCCCACCTCCCATTAAACAAAAATCGCTCCAAACACTAACCATTGGAATTTGTTGAAATTCTGTGCTATGTACAAACTGTCTCAAAGAAAACTCATGACAACTTTCCAATTTTACTATGTACAAGCCCCAAAACAAGAATGATTATACTTTCTGCTTGGTCTATTTCAGGTTTGCGCGAAGCCCAGTAGCTCATAATTTGTCCTTATAGGTCTAAAGTAGTAGACGATAAATGCTCTGGATGCCGGTTGACTTGGAAGATTAAGTCAGCGCATCAATGTGTGATAGCATGGGTATTAAAAGTTTTGTACTGTAAATGTCAACACAACCTAACTTGACTTGTGACTGCAGTGTGTATGGGTACAAGTGCTATTATAATCTAATCAGTCTTATCAGGGGCAACATTCTGAACTTTGCACTTTTCGCAGGTGCTTCATACAAAAACAATTAAAAATTTGTTTGGTGGTTTCCTCTTGTGAATACTTATTGTATTGATCCATGGATAGCAAAATACTTAAAAGTGCTACGCGCTTGGTCGTCATGATGCATGGATACAGCCCGCGGGTACAAGTTAACCACTCGCCGGTGAAATACTCATGCAAACCCTGTAGGGTGTTTCTGATGCATGAATGTGGTCCTGGCAAGTATGAGTATTCATGGCTGTATTCATGCGTCATGACAACAAAGGGCATGACACATTAAAGCACTATGCGACCCTTAATGGGTTAAGCACACATGAGGTTTGATTTGTACGCAGACAGAGATGTCACTTAGTCGTCAACAAGAAGGAGGAAATCTAAAAATGTTGGTCAATTTTCGCAATGTCAATTAACCGAATTTAATACAGAAATTCCAGCAGAGGAATAGGAATTCCTTTAAAGGTGGTATAAATGGCATCTCTGCGAATACAAATTTGTTGAATTTGTGGCTCCCATTAAACAAGTCATGGTCAGGTTGTGTTGGGTGGGATCTAGTCAGCCTTTCTTAACAGGAGCAGTAGACAGTCACACGAGGCCACACTGGAGACGGTTAAGTGTCAGGAACAAGGCCAAAGCCGACTTACAATCATCTCCCACCGGACCCGCTGAGCACTGTGCAGGCGGATCACGTCCGAGATCTTGTAATTCCTACAAAACATAAACAACATAGCCACATGGATCAAAATTAATAATAACTACAACAAAATAGAAACAAAATGCACTTACAGTCATCCCCTACAGGACCCGCTGAACAACCTGCAGGTGGATCTTTGGACAGGTCTTGCATTTCCTACAAAAGATGTACATTTTTTCCTAAATGAGAGTCCTCATGACGACGTAAAGTCAGCATAAAGGTCAAGGGACACATGGTCGTTAACTCCACACACACTAGTGCAACATCAAGCGCAACGCCTCTCACTCCGCGTCCCGTCTTACTACGGTACCAAACCATGCCGCCCGGTTATTAAACACTTTGTGTTTAATGCGAGCCAGTATCTTCATGTTGCCTATTAGAAAGTCTTAATACGCTAGGCAGTAGCACAACGAGTAACACAACATATTACCTATATCAAGGAAATTTCACCACAAAAAACCTGTCTGATGAGCTGACCTTTTTTTAAATTTTATTTTAGGCTTAAACTTTAGGTAAAGTATTATCTCAAGTATGGGTCGGCTTATGAGGAAGGTTTTAATCGCGGTTATAACAATTTGTTGCCGTTTAAATTGCTCAAAAAGTTAGCTTATTTTCTTTCTTTCTTTCTCAAAGTTGGGGTCGACTTAGTTAAAGGAAAGGATCTATGGTAACACTATTTATGTCACAGGGCAGAGTAAGAACAAAGTGTGACATACTCAAGGACATGCAAAGCTCATCAATAGTATGATTTTGCACAAAGAGTTAAGTCAATCTCCATAATCTAGATAACTTGAGAACATCTTATGGTCTACATCTAGTACAAACGTTCTGTTCGTTCTGCGAAAAAAATGGTTTGTAAGGCATTTGGACTTTTAAACTGATCTTAACTAGTCAAAAATACGAAAAAGACTACACCTTTAAAGTTTTCTTCATGAACATGAAACAATTTAACTTCTAAAGGTTAATTAATAGCTCTAACACTATGAAGTAGGGCCTATTTCTAGAAACAGTAAATTTCAACATGCTAATGACGTCATACAAAAGACTGAAAATTGAAAGAATGTAATTTATTTAATTCGGATAGATTGGCTTAATTAGTAAGTAGTTTAGTACGCATACTGCCCTAGTCTACAATTTATCAGAGACTATAGACCGGTATTTCCACAGATTATTTGTGTACAGTGGACAGGTATTCCACATGACTCAGCATAGGCCTATGTAATCCTATCAGAGGATCAGAGTGTGGCGGTTGCACAACTGGTTGAAGACCACCTCCGGAGGTTTTGAATAATATGAGAAAACCAGAATATACCACTGCAGACATACTGTTTTGAATAATCCTTTAGTATATGTGACATAAATATGTCAATAAAGTGGTGTTTTTAGCAAGAATAGTAAATCCCTCCAAATACTGAATTGGTCAATGTGTGCTTTCCTCACTTTGCACAAGGGGGCACTGCTGAACATGGTCTGCTGTGAGAGGCCGTTGCTAAGTACATGTGTGAGAGAGAGTGTGTGTGTGTGTGGGGGGGGGGGGGGGGGGGGTGTAGTTGTACCCACATACCCCCCCCCCCCCCCCCCCCCCACCTGCTTGCAGGGAAACTAACTACCCAATGGATTGCCCGTTGTTACACTCTGTATTGAAGTATGGTGAGTGATCAGGGCCAGTGCTCAGTGATTGGGTGGGGGAGGGAGGGAAGGTCAGTGGGAGGTAAGTGCTTCAGGCAGACTGACTACTGCAGGGGCCCAGGGGGGCCACTCCCACAGTTTTGGCTAGCATGTGTGACCATGATTCCAAGGGAAAGGGTACTTTCTGGGGCCCTTTATAGATAGGGATTAGGAGGGGTTTCTCATCAAATTAGTGCTAGTTTGTTGATTTACCTCTTGTAATAAGAATACCAGGTTTGAAGTGATATTTGCACATGCATGTAGTTTCTATAGAAAATGTATGGGGTGGCCCCCCCATTGGGTTGGTTGTCACCCAATATGAGATCACATTGGGTATTTGGGCTGTAGTTCATGTGCTTCTCACTGGGGACAGCACAATCACTGATATTTAGGATATGAGGTCTCATGGATTGGCCCCCAACTAAACCAAGTAATAAATGAATAAATATAGCTCTACAGGAGTTACCTTTAGATAGGAAGTCAGTTAACATACCTAGGTACCTGATTACAATAGTGAAATTGCCATTTAAAAACTTCCGGAGGTGGTCTTCAACAGCAACACGTTTGTTTATGCTATGCTTTTTAATATACCGGTAGATAAAGCTTTTTAATCTTAATGCCCCCCTCCCCGCCAAGCCGGGCCGTGTTCAAAAGAAGAGATAGATGACCGTACATGCTCTTTATCTAATTCAAAATGTATGGGGTTTACCATAGCCTAGGCATACTGAGTACTGTATAGAATAGTTAAGGAACTTAGGCTTAACCTTAGTACATGTATTGGCAAATCCCAGTACTCTATTCATAGTAGGCTAATTGAATCTTAGCATTCGTTTCACTTTGTTTGTTTTGGTAATTTGTATTGCAAGTTTTAGTTTCAACACAACTAACGATGCCTAGCTGTTTCTTTCCATAGAGTTTGGGGGTATTAAGTCTAGTTAATGCTTAAAACCTTTGATTGTATTGCCAATGCCATTGTTTATTTTAGTTCTAATTTATCTATTATTGTTGTAATGATGTTAACCCTTCCCCAAGCTATTATTAGTTTGAATGTAGGAAGACCACGTCTCAAATTGAATTGTGAGACAAGTTTATCAAGACGTTGTTACTTCTGAAAATACTGTAGACCTAAGCCTACAGCTCAATGATTTTTCTAAACAATGATCATGGGTGTCAAAGGTTTTCTTCACATTCAATGACAGTGAATCACTGAATGTGTATTCAACTTGACACTTCAATGAATACCGATTAAATCGATGGGTAAGAAGGGAAAGATGGTCTGATTCGCACAGGGGACGCACGCCACACTTGACTTAATATTTAACAGCTTCTCAATTACAGAACTATCGTCTTCGAGCTTCCTCTTTTCATACAATTCAGGAAGCATTAAACAGTCGGGTGGTTGAGTAGGGCTACTCGTGACAGATGACGTCAGTTGCCGTTGGGTACCGTGAATCGGCTCTTCTTTGCCGTTGGAACGCGGATGTGTTTGCTTACAAATCACACTAAAACGCTTCCATCCGACTTATCAAACAGTTTAAGGGTTAAAGCTGTAGTTAAGGTTATTCTTTGTTAACAGATCGGTTAATTTTGATGGCATTTAGCTGGTAATTCTGACAGGCAGGCGATACAAAGACGATCAAAATGCCCCTTCTTGCGATTTTGCATAACCAGACGAAGACAGAAAAGACTTCGAAATGAAGCCGGTTTTGGGGATTATCACAATTATCTATCGACCTCATGATGCGGATAAACCATATTTACCTTGTTGATTCTTTTAAGAGCCATTTTTTCTATGAACTAGTCCTCTGTTAAGTTGTATTTCCCGATGACAGATCAGTTGACCGCCTAATCTTCCCCCTGCTAGACTGCTAAGATGGCGGAAATAAAAACCTGTGACATGAGCAGCAGTGCTCAGGCGCGGAGGAATATGACAAATTCTTAGATGTTATT
Organism: Harmothoe impar; assembly: GCA_947462335.1. Taxonomy (NCBI): domain Eukaryota; kingdom Metazoa; phylum Annelida; class Polychaeta; order Phyllodocida; family Polynoidae; genus Harmothoe; species Harmothoe impar. Next base: position 71,569,101 of record OX381706.1, read on the forward strand.
TGCTTACTGATTGATTCAATATGCCTGAAACCAGTACAAATTTAGAAGTTCTACATCGTCAGATGGAAATTATAATAATGAAAATTACAGGTTTGTTGGTGGTATTGAACATTTATAGAACTATTTTTCCTTGCGGCGCGATACTCCTAGAAATTCTCGCTACGGGTTCCCCATTTGGCAGCCAAGGTTGGGAAGTCTCGTACTGACGTCATGACGGCGAGATAACGTGAGCTTGACATAGTTTACTTCCGGTGAGTGAAGGGGTGTGTATTTTGATTACTTTTGCTACAGAACTGAGCTGAAAAGAAGATGGAATCGCTATACATATTGGTTAAAACAACGCTTCCCAAGTACCTGAAGAACCTGCCGATACCACAAACGTTCAGTGGATTTGCAGACTTGACAGGTGAGTTTTCTGTGGGAGTGACTGTCACTGACACTATAGTACCAGTGGCAATGGCCCCAGGGCTATCGTCTTTATTCTTTAGATGAGGTGTCTTGATTCAATTCCTTAATCAATGTATCTTAATTGGTGCTAAAGAGGGGATCATGGGCTTTCCAACGATATCAAACACGTACTTGATTTCAGAATTATTAGGCCTACCATAGATATGTATATTACATTTATGGGCCTACACACCTGTGCCAGATGTTTGGGACAAGGATGAAATCCAATTTTGTTTTCAGCAAAAAAAACCAAAAAAAACTCTTCAAAATTATTATTTCTTAAGGGAGTGATCATTTATTATCAACAGGGGGGGGGTGGGTTTGGGGGGGGGGGGGCAAAAAAATTTGGACCCCTTGACCGGGGGGGGCAAAAAAATTTGGACCCCTCTTGGGGGGGGGCAAAAAAATTTAACCTGTTTTGAGCCAAAAAGCCCGCGCGTTACTATGCTTCAAAGGGCCCGCGCGCGAGCCGATTTTCGACCCTAAGGGGGGGGGGTAAAAAAATTTGACCCCTTGACCGGGGGGGGGGGTAAAAAATTCCGCGCGCTCCGCGCGGAAACCCACCACCCCCCCCCTGTTGTTAAAAAATGATCACTCCCTAATAGCAAAATGCCTAAAATGTCTTGCCTCAAAAAAAAAATAAAAATAGGGGCCCAAAAATTTAGTCCTTTTAATAGAGTGAGAGTTCAATACCTGTAGGAAAATGATAAAAGGTTTTGTGTAATAAACCACAATTAAACCATCCAGGGATCACATTGTCATCTGAAACTGTATTTAATTATTCCCCTTTTCCCTCCATAAGGTGAACAATGGCTTCACATTTTGCCCTTCTTCACGTCCATCTTGCTGCTGATCGTGGCGCTGGTGAACCTCTTCCTACCCGAGCGGAAACACCCCCCGGTCATCAACCAGACCATCAAGAAAGACCAGCAGAAGGTCGCCGACATATTCGACATTGAAGATCTAGCCGAGAAGCAGGCATTCTGTCGCTGTTGGCGATCAAAGAAGGTAGCCTTTAATCCATATTGACTATAAACCTTGTTATCTGCCCAAAACAAGTGTTAGTGTACCCTAAGTTCTGTCAGACAGCATACTATAGTACCTTGAATTCTCACGTAGAAGCCGTGGCTAGTACAAATGTATGTGAGTCAGATCGCCAGTGAATAGTTTTCGATAGTAGTTTACGTTATTTTACCTATCCGCCCTTGGTCATCATGATGCTTGAATGCAGCCCTGGCGAGTAACTCACGTTGCTGCATCGAGGAGGTTGAGACACTCATGAAGGGTCGGCATGATGCACCAATGCAGCACCAACAAGTTACTGGCAGAGTCTGCATTGTTGCATCATGTCTTCATGATGACAAATGTTGTCTTTGACTCAGGGTTACCCTGAGTCTTGTGCGACGGGTTACAGTAGCTCTCTCAGCCTAAAATTTAAAACAGCTCTCATTCCTTCAAAATTGGAGCTTTTTCTCTCAATTTTGTGTCATTAGATGCGTTACAATGTTGTCCTTCCTATGAAGTCGCGCTTTTATCCATTTTCAAACGCTTCCCCCTGAAAAGCATGATTTTAATTTTGTGTCTAAAATGGTGGTAATTTGCTTCAGCATAGAGCCCTATGGGAGCCCGTAGATAACCCTTAACATTGAACAGTTACATATTGAACGGGCTCAGTGCTATCTCTATGGGAGAGGGTTATCTGCAGTGACACTACAGGGGTGAGATGCTTTTTTTCAGACATTCTGACAGCTCTAACCTTAGGGTAATTGACTGGGGCTTACTTTGGGAATGGTCAATGCATGGTAATTTTGTATTGTGTGTGATATTGAACATGTCAGTTGGGGAGGGGGCACTTGATGGGAGGGGGTCCTCATGCCCCCTGTTGATTTAAAAAAAAGAATTCATGTCACCATATCAAATTTCTTTTTTGCCATGTTAAGACCTTAATAAGCATATAGGATGCTTAGGCTAATATAAAAATGTGAATAAGGGCTCAAGTACCCCCCCCAAAAAAAGTCAATGCACACATTTTTTTTGAGTATACCCTTTTTTTGCCCTGCTAGCCTCACTCGGTGTGACTTTCTCAGGGCACCTGCGTCATGCGACCTATAGGTTGTGAGGTGCAGGCCTGGAGGTAGTGTGTTGTCAGCTCCAGATATGTTATACTTGTGACGCACAATTCGGGTATGCTATCCGAAACGGTGCAGCCAGGATACAAGAGAAGTGTGTGAGTGAGACCAGGTTGAGACTGGGTATCCATGGCAAAGGGGAAATGTAAAACAAACATTCTGCCACAGCTTTAGCTACAGTGTCTGCCACAGCTATTACCACAGCTTCTGCCACAGCTTTTACCACAGATTTTAGCTGGGTGAGACGTTTTTCATCAGACCAAAATAGCTTAGGAACAGATATGTGGACAAAGCTTGTGTATAGTAGGGTCTGTGTGTGGTGGTGTACAGGGGTAGGGGCAGGGGCATGGGTATGCATGCACACTACACAATGCACACTACACATGCATCCTACACCTGTACACTACACATGCACACTACACATGTACACTACACATGCACACTATGCATGCACACTACACCTGTACACTACGCATGCACACTACACATGTACACTACAAGTGCACATTCCACATGCACACTATGCCCACACATTTCTCATGCACACTACAGGCAACCACCCTGAGTCTTTTGTGATTAGGATCACACGCTCGATTTTTTAACATGGCCTTTAACAAAGAGTTAAATGTCCGCTCTTGAAATGTTGAATATAAGCGCCTGTTGTGTGCCAGGGTAGTCATGCCTCCAAACCAGTGCAGGGGGCATTTATTCACAAATGAATCAGTCGCTGACATCTTTCTGTTTCCCATTTTCTCCCTGACACAGTTCCCGTACTGTGACGGCAGCCACAACCGACACAACCAGGAGAACGGAGACAACATCGGGCCCCTCGTCATCAAACACCTCAACAAGGACAACAAGGAGAAAGGAGAATAAACACAGGAAATATCATACGCAATAAGCAATAAGGGTTAAGACGGGACTGGAGCTGGTTGCGGCGGCCCTCACTGAAAATAGCTAATAGGCTTGGTACAAGCTTGTCCTTGGGAGTGATGGTTACCCAGGAATAAAGTACCAGTCAGGGTGTGTCTTATCAGTGATTGTAATCGCAACCAGCAACATTTTAAATGGCTGACCCACTGGGTGTGATCTCTACAGGTCTATTTGGGTTGGTTCCTACCCAAATTGGCTCTTTTGGGTCCGCCTGTTGCTAAAAGGGGACAGTTGTCATCGCGATGCACCAATGCAACTCCAGTGAGTAATTCGCCAGTCCTGCATTGGTGCATCATGCCGACCCTTCGGGAGTGTATCAGCTCCTTAGGCTCGGCATGATGCATGAATGCAGTCCTGACTCCTTGTGAATTACTCACCAGGGCTGCATTCATGCATCATGATGATGACGGGTTAACTCATGAGAGGGACACACGTATATGGGCACAGACTCCCAAGAATGGGACGTTTTTATTGTAGCTTCTTTTAACCCCTTAAGGGCCGCATATTGCGTTAATGCATTAGTCCCTTGGTCATCAAGATGCATTCATTCATTCAGAGTGCTTGATCAAGTTTTAATGAGTTATGTCCTTTGTGGTATCATACCGCCGCCAAGTGGATAATGCACCAATGCCTCACCGGCGAGTTACTCGCCGACGCTGCATTCAGGACACTATATCATCAGGCCAAATGTTGGTAACATGCCATTCTTGCATTAAAGAGCAACTACACAGTTTACTTTCCGCAATATTTATAAAGCGATACCCCGTTTATGATACCTTTGTTTATTACCAAGTCTTCAGTCTTCTATTTGTCATATTTTGTGTACCTTTAATATTTATAGTGTTTATATAGTATATATTACCAGAAGCTCCATAATATCTGTGTATCATTTTAAATATGTGTCAAAAGATGTAGAGCTCCGGCCATGCCACTGTTACTGTTACTATAGACCAATTCAGCAAGACAGGGTGACCTTTCAGAAAAGTTGTTGATAAGGTTTTTGAATATTTCTGAAGTGTGACTAACAAACATATAAGTATAACCTCAGAATTCCACATTCTAACATACACTGTTTAAAAGATAATTGTGCTGTGCATCTTCTGGTATGAGATATTCACAAAGATAGCCATCACAGACAATGCTATGAGGATTCTGCTAAAACCAACGTAAACCCAACTTTATTATGAAAAAGTCAATTGTTCTTGCTGCATTGGTCTATAGTAATATCACATCATTCCATACATGAGGCATCTTGCTGAATTCTCATCTGAAACCTCTCATTCCTCAAACTCCATTCCAAGACTTAGATATGACATCACAAAAGTAGTCGTTTGTAAAGAAGTATCAGGGATAACGGTTAGCATCATGTTGTAGTTCACAAAATAGCTGATGTTTAAACCTTTAAGGCATGCATCGTGCATTAAAGTGGCATTCTCACCGAGCGTTTCCCACTCACAATTTTAGTACTGTTCTAGTCTGCTATGTGGTAAGTGCAAGTGGTGAGAATGCCCCTTTAATGTGCTATGCCCTTTATCATCTATGATGACTGTACTCAGCTGATAGACGTCCGAGTTACTCACAGATGCTACAGTGTTGCCGAAAACTTTATCGTACACAGGCCATTTGCTTTCTACACAGGCCATATGAACCGACCGCCTATCTAGTGAGGTCTTAAAGGCGATTCTCATGCTGATTTATATTGACATATACCATTACGATTCTACATCGGCAAAAGCCGATGTCATTTCGGCAACACTGCTAAATTGTTATATCATAATGTCGCCCTTAAAGGGTTCAGTAATTTACATAAATGTGTATGGAGTTTTCTTATCTTCGACCTCTTAAGCTGCCAATAGTTTCTCCAATATACCGCAATTGACATGTGAGGAACATGTGTATGTACGTATAAAAGGTCACCATTGTTGGCTAACTAATAGATAAAAGCAAGAAAATATTCCCTGAAGAAAACGTGGCTCATAATGAATTAGATAAATTCAAATGTTAAATGACCGACATGTATGCCGGCATGTATGTATTCGTGTAAGGTTAGAGACTACCTATTTTGGATGTCCCTAAAGTTTGCATGTAGTCGTGTATTTTTGGTGAGATACATATCATTAAACTTGGTGCTCTGATTGCCAAGGTGTGTAGAGTTAGGTAGAGCTGCCAAAGGGACAAGCGGTGAACAGGCTTCACATTTATATAAAGACAGATTCTGATACATTGTACAATGTACAAAAATGTAAGTGCTGACGGATCATGAACGTGCCATGCTGAACGTGCCAAGACAATTTTCTTAACTTGTTAAATTGTTATTTAACCTTTTAAATCCACGAGTTGGGTATAACTGCTTGTAAATGTCCTCTATAAGCTTGATGCATTCATGCAGCCCTGAGGAATTAGGAACTACACTTGCCATGCTGAAAGTGCCAAGACAATTTGAGGCAATATGCCTTGATTTAAGGGTTAAGAGAGTTGATTTGCTGAGCAATATGACTTTGTTTGGATATAAATGCATTGTTTTCTAGGTCTGTGCATTACCAAACTACAGAAATGGTTACAAGATATCTGCTGAACAGACTGTTAAAAGAGATCAGCTCATTCACAACCTCACGGTATTCCTTGGCCACATACCCTGCTGGGTTTATAATGCGGACACGGAATCTTTTGTCAAACCAGGATAACTTAAATTATCATATCAAAATGTGTTGTGCTGTAAGTAAGGCCAAAGAAAAGGGTAGGTTTAAACTTTTTTTAATTTTTTTTTTTTCAATAATTTTTTTTTTTTTTTTGAAAACATAAATGCTTTAAAAAGTTACAGGAAACACCTTTCTTGTTAGCCTTACATAGGGGGGACTGCTGATCAGACATACTGTTGAAGATGCTGAAACGTACACAGACAACCTTGCTAAGTGTTAAGATACGATACCGTAAAACCTCTCCCAGAAGCTGATCTCCATGGCTGAGATATATTTTGGGCAAGTTTAAGAATTTGGTACTGTACTTTACTGGAATAGATATACCACCCAGAAGCATACCGCAGACATTCAGAAGCCATATTTGATTTATAATCATCGGTATAGAAAATCACAGTGGTTTCCATTTGTGAAGTTTTAACAGTGATTTACCTCTGTATAAGTGTTAAAGATAACTGAAATACGATTTGAAGTAAGAGACATAACAGCCAACATAACTATGTTTGCTTGACATACAATGAACACTTACCCGGTACATATAGTTTGAGACCTTCGATAAATTGACATTTTGTTTGGGCTACGGTTAGAATGCTTCTACCCGAACCGGGAAATTATAAGTACAAATATCCTTAAATGCAAGCGCTGCTATTTAAGAATTGTACATGATTCAATGTTGTCATTTCTTAGTGTATTTTGATGTCAGGATAATGGTTCTACACATAAAGAAACCCTGAGTACAGAAGTGTCTTATATTCATAGGGTTGTTAACAAATAACGCTCAACTAAAGGTCTTCACAAGTTATACATTCAGATTAAAAGGCCAAAAATAATGAAAAAAAAGTTGTGTTCAGGTATCCCGACCGACCATATTTTGTTGGCATTACCCAATTTCAATACATTTTTCTATTTGTATTTTTACTGGAATCAGGAGAAAAGTGAAAAAAATAAATCCTCTCAGAAGGCATGCAAATAAAGGTAAAGATATTTAAAACTGACCTACCTACCCTATTTTGTTGCCAAAGTTACCCGAACACATCTTTTTTATTTAGGCCTAAGTACCGGTAGTTATGTAGAAATTAGTTGCTTCGTTTAATCACCTTTTACCGTAAATTCTCAGGTACAACACGCAGGTTGTACGCCAACCAACTCACATGTCCCAAAAATGCAGGTTTGGATGCAGGTTACATGAGGGCTTTTATAAGTATAAGTCGCCATAATAAGTCCCCAAATGCGGGTTATATGATTTTCTCAAATACTAGTTGCGGGTTTTACGTAAAATGCGGGTAATATGCTGGAATTTACGGTAGCTGCAGTGGCAGCACACTTAACATGGATGTAGCCTCACATATAATGTGTATTGTAAAGGTATTAGTTTGATATGTGGTTTGAGTTTCTTCATTGATACATGTACTACTATAAGGAAGCCATGTAATGTGTATGTTAGACTGTCGCAGTCGGTCACAACGACGGTCATACCGTAACCCTTTATGGGCCGCATAGTGCTTTAATGCGCTGTCCTTTGTCGTCATGATGCATGAATGCGGCGCTGACGAGTCTACTTGCCAGGGCTGCATTCACCCATCGTACTGACCATCCGGGAGTGTATCAACCCCGTGGGTTTGTGGCGAGTTGTTTGCCTGAGCTGCATTTATGCATCATTACGACAGAAGTGTTTAACGCACTAAACCTATATGCAGGCCTTAAAACAGGGTTAAGAATGAACAGTGACATCTCCATTTACATAGTCTAAGACTATCCCTCGCATGGCCACTATATATATATATTACTGTCTGGATATTAAATACAGGATGCAGATTCGATACGATAAGCAATCCCCGGTGATGGGATGCGTTTCCCGCCGGAGTGTAGGTGTTAGCCACTATTGTGCCTGACCCTGTGATAGGTATACAAGTATACACACATGTAATATGCAACTATCTACACTACTGTTTACAACTGCCAGAATACAGTTGATGTAATGTCATTTTCCATCATGTCCTCTTTGAAGATTTTAGTATGATTGTAAAGGTTTAGGATAAGTTTTGTGTTTCTATGGTGTTTTCCCAATGCTTACCTGCGTTTATGGGTTCAAGCGAGTACTGTAATAGCCCGTCTAAGTGTCGTCGGTCATAGACCTTCGTCTAAAAGAGACGTGCGATCATTTGAAACCCTCGTGTTAAGCGGCCATTATGGTAAAACATTACTCGAACAATTGTTTGGTACAGAAATGCCACTTTTCCCACTTCTGCAGGAATTATTTTGTTTGAATTTCTGCATTGAATCATGTCATTATCCCACAGAAAATTGACCAAAATATTAGGATTTCCTACTTTTTGTTGACCAGCGAATGGTATCTTTGTGGGTAGTATACATAAGCAAGGGAAATCTATCAATTATTAGTTTGGTATTTCTCTGATAACTTATGGCAGAAACTATACCTTCTTAATAGGTAAACAATGTACCTTGACTCCTGATCTCAACTGCTCCCCCAGTGTATTGATACAATGTATCTCTATTCATGTGGGAATATACTTTTTCATTCAAACATTGGTTCTTCTATGTCCAATATTTGACTGCACCCCAAAGACTTTATACTATCGTATTGGTAGTACTAGATCTAGTATACATGTTCATGTATTTTATTATCTTCAATCCTCACATTTAGTTCATCATGTCATATCCACCTCTTCTCAGTCATTTATCAACTTTTTCAATTGAATTTGAAAAATGTAGCACAGTGATAAATCATGTTTGCAAAACATTCCAGATATTCTGAAAATTGTACATTCAATGTTTGTCTAGATCCATGTCATGACTCTGTACTATAGTCTCACATGCAATAACATAAAGTAGATACATATCACAATAATCTTATACTATCACACTTTTGGTATACACATGGACCATATTCAACATATAAATGGCCCACCCCTTGACAACCGCCCGACCCCCTTAGGCCACACCACATAAAAAAGTTAGTCTACGGATTTCCCGAACCATATGTTCGGAAATGCAAATTTCTTTTTTGAAAAAGGAAAAGAAGCCTTTGGACTGCGCCTGCATCATTTTCCATGGTGGCTTTTTCTTTCATCGGTAGCCATGAAATTTGAGTTTGTAAAAAGAAAAAAAAAGAAATTGGCCCGGGGGAAAAAATTTGCCCGCTCCCTTGATTCAAGGTTGAAATCCGGAGAGATAAAAAAAAGGGGAAAAAACACAAAAACCACAAAAAACGCCTGTTCTCACCAATTTTTGGAAAACAAAATCTGTAGACCAACTTTTTATTTTGGTGTGGCCTTATTATTTACTAAAAATGCCATCTAAATCATTTTATAATCGTCCTAGGTGCTGATTACTTTGAATACTGTAGGAACATCACCTATACAAAAATAATGTTGCATTTTGCTTCTACAAAAACTGCTCTGATATATATTTGTGCCATTAAATTATCACTGATATTATAGTATTGATATCAATATCTATACTGTGGTCTATTGCAGTTTACGTTGTGTCAGTGACTGTCCCTCAGTTACTAAGTACAAGGGTTGTGCAACTCTTTAAGGACAGCATAATGATTTAATGCGCTATGCCCTTTGTTGCCACGAGTGCATGAATGCAGCCTTGGCGAGTGACTCACCAGTGCTGCAGTCAAGCATCATGACCATCCTATGGGGTGGAGACACTCCTGTAGGACCAGTGTGATGCACGGGTCAATGCAGCACCGGTGAGTTACTCGCCGGGGCTGCATGTGTGCATCCTGATGACAAATATCATATTTTAGAGACATCCATCCTTAAAGTGGCATTCTCACCGAGCGAATCCCACTCACAATTCTAGTACTGTTCTATGTGGTTAAGTGTGAGTAGTGAGAATAAAGGGAGTGGTGAGAATGCCCTTTTAAAGGGTTAAAATATATTTGAATCGAAGTGAGAAATGGGCATGGAGCGCTGAGGCATCATGTTGTCCTTTAGGGTATCTGCATATTGATTAAAACCATAACACTGCTATGTACACTGCCTACCATGGGGTGACGGCTGGACGAGCCTCTTCATGTTCACATAGGTACTTCTATGTTACAACCACAGGGGTACTGGGTATACTCTGAATAAAGGTTGAAAAGTATCTTAGTTGTCGTGTTTTGATTCTACTTTTAAGGCCATATGTTTTTTTTTATTCTTTGCGTTACAGGCCCGCCGCAGTAGTCTGAAAACCCCTACACTAAAAATAGAATTGTGAAACTCCACTTAAATCGCTATCTGTCAGTTTTTACGATGTGTAAATCGGACCCTTAATTATAGCTTTTAGGTAGTAAAATGTGACCAAATAAAAAAAAATTCCCTTAAATTAAATTTCATCCTCCGTAAATTCTCAATAACCCAAAGAATAAACATAGTGTGGCCTAACCATCAACCATTGAAGAACTGCATAATGCTACATCCTGCGTCGTCACAAATGCATGAACGCAGACGTAGCGAGTTACTCGCTTAGTACTCATATGATAAACCTCTAGAATATGTGTATGCAAAGGCTCTCTGCACAGTAAAAAAGACACTTTTGGATAGGAAAACACCCAAAACTGCCTTTAAAAAAATAAGGTAGGGCCAAAAAGTAGGGTGTACACAAGCTTATGAATTAATATAAAGAAAATTCAGACAAAATTCCAGAAACTGAATTTTGAAACGCAAAATCTAGAGAGTAAATGGATCCCACTTTGGCCAATGATGGTAGAAGATGAGGAAACTATTGCCAAATCATCATTATCATTATAACTGTCAGTGTCTCTTAAACCTGACTTCCTTCCCTACATGAAACACAATCTTAGATCAGTTGAATATCATCTCCTGTTTGGAAATATAAATCATCTCGCATGACGCCAAGCTTCTGCACAGGTAGCAAGTACTGCAGGCTGTCCATGAAAGTTGGGGAATCTGACTCAATGTATTCAAAGTTCTCTATGAATGTGCGTAATGTCTGTGAGTGTTCAGTGTTACATTCTGCTAACCCCGCTGGTGCCGAAGCTAAGGACTGAAGATCTATATCGCCATGCTTAACCACAATCAACCGCCGTGTTTGTCTAGCAATATCCAGCTGTAGAGCTACCTTGAACTCCCACATGCATATGTTACATGTAAAATAACTTTCTGATAAAATCACCACTGTCCGCTTGGCTTTGTCCTTTATCAGTAGCTCTCCCCCAGTGGCTGGTCCTGCGGGATCCACATCTACAAGTGCATGGGCTACTTTATATCCATTTCTCTCCAATGTTGGAAGCAGTGCATATCGTTGATCGAGAACAAAATCTTCATCACCGGAGGGGCCAGAGGCATAAGACAGATAGAGGTCAAACTCCTTTGCCTCACCTTCGCATTCGTCCTTGTCAAATAAGTGTATATTAAATCGTTTGTATATGAGCACCTTTTTCCTTTTCACTAATCTAAACAGCACAAGCAGTGCGGTGCTGAATGCAGCTGAAATTATTGCACCAAGTGCATAAGCTAAAATATCATGGAATTCAGATGTTGGGGGATCACCACATATAAATTCCTCAGGCGGTAGCTGTAGCATGTTGTTGCCTGCTAAACGTGCTGGGCTATTACATAAAATGGCTTCTCTATCTAAGATGGCTTTTTCCATCTCTATCATCCATGACTGTGTTTCTATAGCATGGCAGTCGCAAACCCAGTTATTTTCTGCAAAATGAATGTCAGGCACAGAGGTCATGTTTAGCATACTTATATTTGCTGGTAGATATTGCAAGTTGTTATCATCCAAGTACATTGATTCAGAATGAGAAAGGGCCAAGAGGGCATCAATAGATATATCACTGATGCTATTGTGACTGAAGTTAGCAATCTTTGTCCATGTTAAATAAGGCCTGAAGTCTAAAGTCATCAAGGTGGTGTTCTCAAAATCTAGATGATATCTAGAATTATGTTTTGGGAGTGTTGGTAGTTTTTGAGGAAGATGATCTATATTTAGTCCATGCCATTTAACTATCACCAACATTTGGTTAGGTTGGTAGGAGCATGTGCAGTATTCGGGACAGTCTGTTTGTTTGGAACAAACTACTTTATCCAACGGAAGAGACACAAATGTTTCGTGATAGACCTCGTCAGGTCTTTGACATTTTAAACTTAACCATTCATCTGATCTCTTAGCTGTTACAGCCTGGAGGAATGCATATGTTTTATAATCTTTGCAATCACAAGTGAAATTGTTCCACTTAAATTTAATGAAGCCACGGTTTGCTTTACAAAAGAATGTTAACCAGGGGATCTCCCACCCATCAAGCATGTCGGAAATATGCCTAATTCTATTATGTTCAAACGAAAGTCTGTTTTCAAAGCTCGGACACTTGTATTCCTTAATATGAGCATGGTTGGTAAATTTTGAGATACGATTATGGTCAAATCTTATTTCAATTTCAGTGAAAAGGATTGGCCATGGATCAACACTTTCCAATTTGTTGGCGCGAAGATTGATAAGTGCCAGTGAAGGCAGCCTCTTAACCTGGATGAAAACATCCTGTTCAATTTCTGAGATGACATTATTTACAATTATTAGACGTTGCAAGGAATTAAAATCATATAAAGAATCATTTTTAAGTGTTTTGATTTGATTATCGGACACATCAATGCTCCTGAGATATGCCAGCTGTTTCAAGCATGTCCAAGGCAAATCATCAAGGGAATTGTTAGTGAGAACCAGGGTTTCCAACTGTTTCAGTTTACAAGTTTGTAGGGGCAGTTTTCTCAGGAGAGACTGGGTGATATCTAATGATGTAATATTCAAATGCCTTTCTAGAAGGTCCCCTAAGATGCCTGTTGGGTCCTTGGTGCATTTGGAAACTGCCAGTTTTCTACTATTGATGCTCTGTCCATAGTGACATGTGCAGAAGCTAGGGCAGGCTGCTGTTAGGTGACTATTGCCGAATGGTCCCCCGGGTAGGAGTTCATCATGTTGATCTTCAAACTCAAGAGAGAGGGCTTTTGCTTCCTGACATAATTTGATGAGCAGAATGAATGAAAGTATCTGCAGACTTCTCATTTTGCTGCCAGTATTGATTAGACCTTGCTGATAAACACCTATCTGCAACAGAAAATACACAGGCAGTTATGATTTGCAAGTCATGATTTCATTATACACATATCGGGATCCTATTAGGACTAACAGAGAAAACTACACCAATGCTGACTGTGTATCTGCTTCCAGTGCTGTAAACATACATATCACTGACCACCTACTAGACTGGTGACAAAATGAGAAATTCTCCCGCCAAGGGGCATTTTAAAGTACAAACAGGCAAGAGAAACCTATGTTATTTATCATTCATGTAATACACCGAAATGAGAGCAGGCTGTCTGATACACTTGCCAAGCTGGAAAGTCATGTACAGAGAGTCTCAAAGGCAAAAATTCAAAATGGCTGCCATCGTGTATGAGGAAAAACCCAAACATAGATTATTCATCACGCCTAGTCATGTTGTACCTCAAATGAAAGGGATTTGCAAGCCTAGTCCATTCTAGGCCATTGCCACAATAAACAGGGATCTTTGCAATAAAGAAACAAAATGGCCGCCAGTAATTTTTGAGCAGAACTAATTTCAGTTCATTTTCAAGGAGGATGCTTTTTTTTGTTATCAAAGGGCACTGCAGGGGGAATGAAATTCCTCCCATCCCCCTTAAAATATGTTAGCCCACCACACAACCCCCTTCCTTCGACGGGTAAGTTATTGTTCGCGCACCCTTTTATGTATAGTTTCACTGAAAACAGATGACTTTGTTTGTCCAGTTAAAGGGCACATCCTATCATGATGCCAATAAATACTATGTACAAGGGTAGCCATTACTTTTTTCTGCAAGTGTGACTATCTATGGAAAAGTAGTGATCATCCTCAGTCAAAAATTTCCATTCTGATTGGGAGCCCTCCTTGGAATCAAGTCTGTTGAGCATCTAGACCCAATGGTCCTCAGGATTCAATTCCAAGGCCTAGGAGACAGATAGATAGCTATGCCCCTGGAGCTGCATTCTAGACATGGGATCTCTTTTAAAACTCCCAGGGACTTTAGCTTCCTACATAAATATGCTTTTGGCTCATACATTCTAACTTCAACAAAACATTTGCATGTTATCTTGAGGGAGACCTGATTTTGAGTCTTAGGGATCTCCATTTCAAAGGAGACCTCCTCCAGCAACCACTCTTTGAGGGTTTCCCACCCTCCATCCAGAACATACATCTTTTCCTTATCCCAACCCTCTTCTGGGGCCTGCATTCCTCATTCCAGGGTTTTAACCCCTCTCCCTGTACCCCCAGTCCTCCCGAGGAGTCCAGCCCTTCTTCCTTGGGCTCCTGCCCCTTCTTCAGGTTTCCAATCTGTCCTGTCTGAGCTCTAAACCCTCACTTGAGGGCTTCCTGCCCTCATCCTGGGCCCCACCCCCTCAGCTTCCGGGGCTTCCACTCAGCCTTCCTGGGCTTCCAGCTCTCCCTCTGGCAGTACACTTCATTTCCTCTTCCCTTCCCCAAGCCCCTGCCTTGTATCTCATTTCTTCCTTGTACAATGTTCTCGTGCTGTTCTTCCCCTCCCACTGCTCTATTCCCCTAGTTTCCCATTCTCCTGCCCCCTCCACTTTCCCTCCCATCCCTTTACCTAAACCTTTCCCACCTCACTCCCATTGACTTCCCTCTAAATGTCCAACTAGCTTCAGGTAGTCAGGGCTGTTATGGAAAATGACCAAGGGCCCAAAGTTTGCCCAGTTGTCACAAATGACATATCTTTTGATATCATAAGGGGTGCCAAAGTGAGGGGTGGCTTTGAGGGGCATATGACCCCTTTCTGGGGTCCTGGTCCATAAACTTAGTTAAATTTATCTTTGTTGTTGCAAATATAAGAGCTATATCAATGTGTTTGCTTAAAATACAAAAGATTACACCCAGCAGTATATACTTGAAAGATTTGAGTGCTATTGAGATCCCAAGGTCAAGATCAAGGTCGCTTGATGCATTATACATTTCGATTTCAGGGAATAGTTCAACCATATATATGGTTTCTTTTAAGTCAAAAGTGAATGAATTCTTTTGGGTGCTTTCACTCACAAGGTAAACTTCTTATCCCATGTGCTTGTATATTGGTAACAAACATTTCAACATAAACATGGGGAATTATTGGTATATGTGAAACAAATATAAAGCCTTAGTAATACTCAAATGTGCTTGGTAATTGACACAAAACATACATAGAAGCAATATATATCTTACATAACATGATTTGTTTGAGATAATCTGGTGATCCGACCTTGACCTACTTTAATAGATTGAATAGAACAAAAGCTATCTTATTTACAAGAATACAAGTGTAATAACTAGTTAATCATCATTTTGCATAAATTTGGCTGATTACATCAAAGTGAAAATTCAAACTCTTGTATAATTCCATTCACAGGCGCTTTTTAGGGGCCTCAAATGCAAATGCCAGAATGCCAGAATTTCTCTGGAAAAAACTGAATCAAAAACACTCACTGCATAAAACCACGATTGTGGTGAGAAGAATAGAAAATTTAAACTATCTATTGCAGGCAGCTTGCAATTTGAACAGAGTTCACGAAAGGAACAACAAGTATGTCATTTCTCAACGCTTTTATACCATAAGCATACCGTTGCGAAGCTGACGCTCAGGGCTATCATCTCTATTTAATTTCGAAGATCTATGTGTCATTCGTTTGACACAGGACTAACTGTTTTGAAGACATTGTTTTAAAATAAGGTATTTTTGGTAAGTATGACCTTGAAAAATGAACTTGACCTTGAGTAATGAGCATACCTGTGAATTAGTGACTGCATATATATGTTATCAGTAGCTATGCAAGTTTATAGACCTAGACACTAAATATCTATGGTGATAACTTAAGTCATACCACTTCCAGACTTTTAACTTTTTTTAATGAAGAATCTGAGTTCACAAGGGGCCCCTGGGCCCCCTGGCCATTATCCATGTTGACACCCCTTCTGAAATCATCAATTACATATTTTTCTACCCATAAAAAAAAGTTGGTGCTTTGGTCACTTCTGTCTTGAAATGGCCCTGGCCAATGCTTAACAGCCCCGACTAAGAGTAGAACATAGAGACAAAGTGGGTGAATAAGAGGAGGAGGACTGAGTGCATTTCACAGGGGTAGAGAGGATATACACTGGTACAGGAGACATAGGGCACTGGTTGGTAGAGGTCATATATATTATTATGGGTCTTGGGGAAAGAACAAGACAGAGGTAGGGCAGGGCTTGACTGGGAGGACAGGACACGGAAGAGGGCAGGGGAGTGGACATAGGAAGGGTATGTGGGAAGGGATTTAGGGGAGACATCACAGTGAAAGTATAGGATAAATAGACAAAGGCCCATGGTCAGAGGTGGGGCTGGGGCAGTATCCCACGAAGCCGCAGGCTGAGTGGGATGCCCCCCAGCCCGAAACGATATCAAAAATCCTCTGACCATGGGCCTTTGCCTTTATTTCATGGTTTTTAACCTTAAAAATATGTTTAATTGCATATAAATGACCATAAGAATTTGAACAAATGATGATGTCATATAGGCCATGTGATACAGGAATATTGTATCCCATGGGGGGCATGGGATACAGGATTTCTAGTACTTAAGTATAGTGATCATTGTATCCGCCATGAAATAAAGGAATGGAATGTATGTAATGCTAGAGATGGGGTGAACCCCAGTAAGAGGTAACAGAATCACAGAGAAGGGTTGGCGGCCAATGGGGGAGGGAAGTAAGCGCTGAGAGGAGGGGTTTGGGGTACAGGAGGAGCACTGGGTCAGAGTCCCAGGGTGAGGGCTCGGGATGAAGGGTGGGATAGGGAAAGTGTTGGCGAGAAGGGATAGATACTCTAGATGAGGGATAAGGAGGCTCAATGGGAGGTCAGGGTTGCTGTTTAGAATCTTCAATTTAAGTTTGTCATGCTAGGACAATCTGAAATAAATGTTCTTATCTTCAAACTATCTTAAAATGTGGAGGGAAACGTTTTTAAAATTACCGCTTTTACGATTGGAAAGATTTTCTTGTCCACGTTCCCAGGAGAGTATGTTCGCTTATGGATATAATATGTGACCAAACAAAGCAATAAAATTATTAATAAACCACCCAGCTGCATTTAACCAGAGAAGATCATTGGGCATGTTTTGACATACATATGTAAAGAAACAGCTGTGTGTACACGGTAGGATACTGCCCTTTTAAAGTGTCATTGTATAGCTACAGAGTAGTGCTGCCTAGTAATATGTCGACAATACTTATAGACTGTGGGGGGAGGGGCCTGGAGCTACAACATGATGTGTAGTGAGACGTGAAAAGGCTATTTTCGGTTTTGATTACCTCTATATTCACAGGTGTATAACGTAGCTGGATAGGGGATATTCGAGTTACCTAGTTGGCCTGCCCCTACCTGTAAGTAGCTGTAGACTGCACAGCTTTACAAAGAGGTCAGGTACTTGCCCTATCATGGTGAGGCTACCTAAGCATGTGTTGCTTTGATTACCCACACTATGATGTAGCAGGCCTGTATACAACCTGCCCTATTATGTAACTCGACCTATAGGGCAGTTGTGTGACCGCTGCTCACCCTGATCTCAGCTCAGGGAAGGGTGAGTGGTTTTGATAGGTGAGCGGATTGTTGGGAGTCCTACAAAAGGGAGTGATCATTTGTTAATACCACAGCTGGGGGGGGGGGGCGGGGGTTATTCTGATTTCTTCGGGAGGGATGAATAGAAAACCTGTTATCTATTTTCAGGGAAAAGGCCTGTGCATTAATACATAGTTATGGATAAATGGGTGCACATTTCTTTACCATGGGGTTGCAGGGGGGGGGGGGGTAGAAATGATTTTTGTGCTAAGGATAAATATATAAAGCATTTATAATTTCACATTCATTATACACCCCAGTAAAAATGGGAAAAAATAAAAATAACACACAGAAAGTGCCACATACCCCCACCCCACCCCCTCAATCAGATTATGACCACTCCTCAATCGAATGCTACCTGAGGTGAGGTGGAAGTGGAGCAGAGGTCGCTTCAAGCCACCTGATCTTTTCTATTTTGCATACTGATTTGTGGGCGGGATCTACAAGGCTGTGGGCGGGATCCTCTATGTAAAATAGGGTCAAAGGTTGCCTAAAACGGCCAGCAATGGCGGGTAAACCCACGTATACACTGTCCCTTTAAGACAGAGACGTTTTGCTAACCCTTTAAGGATGGCAAAATCCTCAGTTGTTCATTCATTATGCTTACCATATTCGACGTAATAAGCGCTCTCCCCCTGATCAGCGCCCCCTCCCCCTTTTTTGGGGCATTTTTAGACTAGAACAAAGGCTCAACGTTCACGATTTTGGTGACAATTTAACTCTTAAGTACTAAAACGCCATGAAAATAATGTTATAAGCGCCCAGGGCGCTTTTTACGTCGAATACATGGTCCCATGCAGTGCCAGGGAGTAACTTGCCGCTGCATCGGTTGTATGAGTCGAGGATCGGTTGTATGAGTCGGGCACTGCCAGGGGCACTCCCAGGAATGAGATGCCCGGTCTGCGTGGTCAGAGCATCATAGATGGTGGAGTTGTTATTATTGCTTCAACAGAGAAGGGACGATTGCCTTATTTCTAGTGACTTGTGAATGCTTAAACTTACACATGATGATCATAAGCAGTTAGCAAGGCTGTAACCATTCATTGTTCAATGTAAAACCCACAGACTAGTGAGAAATATGGGTTTTGTGATTTCATGGTGATGCCCGTAACACACTGCCACTGATGCCCGTAACACATTGTCAGTGCATGAAAGTGATGCTCCGTAACACAATTCTTTTGGTGTATAAACATGTGTGTATCGGTCCAAAATCACATTTCTGGTGTTTTTGCCTCCATGCTATTCCTATTAGTTTGTACACAATAATCATGTAAGATTCGGGAAATGCAAATATATACAATTTATATAATCAGTTTAAAATACTAAACTAGGGTAGCCTCATATAGCTAGTAGCTAGTAATATATTTATAGTGCAGAAACCTGTTTGCCTGAAATTCATTATTTCAGAACTCACTACATACCTTGAGATCAGACAGACAAGTTTTGACATCTGTAGACATGGAGTCAATAGAGAGGGGTGAGTGCATGGATGGGGAGAGTCGATCTACAGGTTCTTTATGCACTGTGTGCATATGTAGGGTGTTTACCCCCTATATGCCATATATATAGAAAGTAGTTTTATAACCCCTCCATGAAAAGATAGATATGCCTGGAATACAAAGCAAAAAACAGCATATTGATAACTGTCATAGATTATATATGAGATGACTAAATGTAATGCAAGGTTGGTGGGTATATTGGAAAACAGCCTCATAGGGCAGAGGGGAAAGAGGTGGCTGTTTTATATAGAGTCCTAAGTGCCTATTCAAAGGGGACCCAAATAGCCTGTGTCAGTGATCACCATTGCAGCAGGTACTACATGTATAATTAACCCCTTCCACACGGTAAGCCAATATATTGCACAAAAATGCATTGAGTTACAAGAAATCCAGTGGTGAAAGGGTTAAGTCCAACACTACTGTAGGCCTATGGTAGGCAGTTTGATAAATTTCCAAAAATGAGTTAAATAATACATATTGGTTGCAGTGGTAAAGGTCCCTATGAGATCTTTTCAGATCTGTAAAGATCATGTTCCTATCATACCTAGATCCAGATATATCAGGGTGATTGGACTTGAACATATTTCCCATTTCTGTGATCTAGGAAGGATCACAGCAGCCATGGGTAATGAAGCACTGGCCCTCCTCACCCTTCCAACTCTGACAAAAAAGGTCATATTAACATGGCTAGGGACAGCATTGGGCAGGGTCAAACACACCTGGATTTCACATATGTCTTAAAAAACATAATTACCAACATCCCCAGTCTTTGCGAAAACCATTTCATCCCACAGGACATTCGGTCCTGCAAATCATCAATGTTGAAGGACCGGCTACATTTTTGGAGGAACGGATAGCCACATATCTGATGATTTCTGCTTTTTAAGTATAAAAGAGTTTTGGCCATTAACCCAGATATGCCTGAGGAGGGAAATAGGAAAAAAAGTGTTGTTATAAAAAAAGCACTGTGTTAAATTGGTGCTTTTTATGCATTTTTAGCAAAATTGGGAAATTCACGCCCATGGCCTCTGATTTATGGACCATCCTTTTAAAAGGACGGTAGGCAAATAAGACATCAAAATTTCACAGGAAGTTCATCATTCAAATTTTTTCATGTGACAATAAAATGTATGCATGTAAAATGATGCAATTACCTCAGTAGACTGCCCTCAAGGATGGCACTGGTGTTATTCTTTATTGTGAAGGTATGTTTTCAATTGTGCATGAGTTGATATATTGCCTAGCAACCACATTTGACAAAAATTCCATGCCTAGCAACAAGCATGCTGAATAGGCGTAAGAGAGCTTTAGATACAGCTAACCCAAGTATGCAGACCCAAGGGTACCCATGATACTGATTGCATTTGTTTTGAATCAATATGTTGCCTATCCATTACATTCAAAAACATTCTGTGCCTAGCAACCAGCATTAGAATGGCCTTAACAGCCTAGCAACAACATTCAAAAACATGCTATGCCTAGCAATGAGCATGTGAAATGGCCCTAATCGAGCTTTAGGTACACCTAACCCCAGTATGCAAACCCAATGACACCCATGATACCTTTCATTATTTGTTTGAATCAATATGTTGCCTGTACATCACATTGTAAAACATCCTGTGCTTAGCAACAAGCATGTGGCATAGCCTAAACAGCCTAAACAGCCTAGCAACAACATTCAAAAACAAGTGAATTGGCCTTTAGAGAGTTTTAGATACACAGTGGCGGATCCAGGATTTGGAAAAGGAGGGGGCGCGCCCCCTTTTCTAGGCAAAAGGAGGGGGCGCACCCCCTATTTTTGGCCAAAATCGGGGTCTAAAAAAGACAATTAAACTCTTAACTACAGGCAAAAAGGAGGGGGCGCGCGCCCCCGCGCCCACCCCCTAAATCCGCCACTGGATACACCTAACCCCAGTATGCAGACACAAGGATACCCAGCATACTTCTTGTGGTCATTTTAGATCAATATGTTGCCTATCCATCACATTTAAAAATATTCTGTGCCTAGCAACGGGCATGTGGAATGGCCTAAACAGCCTAGCAACAAGATACAAAAATCTAATGTGCTTACATTTAAACCTTAATGGTCTAGAACTATTTGATGAACGTCAGTATTTTACATCACTGTTAGATTGGATCACCATTAAATATTTACTGACATTTTTCAGAATGCCCCTTCCATTACTGTTTTACTCTGCAACATTTTAGACTGGATTACCATGGCAACCAGAAAATTCTCTTCAGAGACATCCAATGATATGTAGAAGGGTTTCTGTAGGATTCCAAATGAAGGCATTTCTATCAAAAATAGATACGTTGTCCACACCACAATTGGATTTCTGAGGGAAAAAAACATTTAAAAAGTAGTTTTCACTATCTTGTCTTGGCTGTGTTGTAAGAAAGCCTATGTTAAACAGGTGATGCTAATTGGCACCAACAGCTTGAAAATAGATGATGCCATTGGGCATCATTTTGAAAAATACAAAGATGTTTCTTTCTGGAAGAGAAAATAGTCTGATTGTCATATTTTTTTAACAGTTTAAAGATTAAATTACTTTCTTTTAGCCCAAATTATAAAATATCCATATGTTACCCTCCCCAAGGTGGATTTGAGCCTAATATTACAGGAATCCCCTGTCTTTTTGTAGTAATATCAGTCTGGGATGCCCATAGTCAAGGTTTTCAGTGATTTCTGAGTCAAGAGTGAATGGGCTAAGTAATATTGTAGTGGCTTGAATAAGCACAGGGGTCTCAAATAAGCACAGGTCCTGTATACGTGAAGGGTAAATGATGGTTTGAAATGAACATTCAAGCAAGTTTTCTATCTTGAATAAGCACAGGTCTTGTATAAGCACAGTGTATATTGTATCATCAAGATAAATAAGCAGGGCTGCCCTTATACTTTTGAACACAATTGGATATCATGAGTGCAAAAGAGAATGGGTAGGTGACCAGGCAACGATATAGAATATTGGAGGGGTAATGAAATACTTGAAATGAGATGTTTCTACTACAAAATGACCAGATCTTTGTTAGGGCTAGTGTAATCAAAGGTCTCTCACTGTACACCACCACAATATGACTCCCAGTGAGACCAGTGCCAAACTCACTGACCAGAAGCTCAGTATCTGGCAGGGACAAATTCCAATTCAGCTTCTTGCAAATAGGCCGCTAGTCAGCCATGTCAGCCCAGAGTGATAGCTTAGAGCACCAGTACATTTTTCAAATCTTCAGATTTGCTCACTAGAGAAATGTATGATTCAAATCATACTTGTAATCCCCATTGCCTGCCACATACCATTTGGTGATCAGTAACCTATTGATCCTGTATACCAACAAAGTCTTTAAGGTCTGTTCCTGGGGATAGGGGACATCAAATCTCTATCCGGCCCATTTTCCATGCTTGACGCTAGGCACAGAATGTTTTTGACTGTTGTTGCTAGGCTGTTTAGGCCATGTCACATGCTTGTTGCTAAGCACAGGATGTTTTACAATGTCATGGACAGGCAACATATTGATTCAAACAAGTAATGAAAGGTATCATGGGTGTCGTTGGGTTTGCATACTGGGGTTAGGTGTACCTAAAGCTCGATTAGGGCCATTTCACATGCTCATTGCTAGGTACAGCATGTTTTTGAATGTTGTTGCTAGGCTGTTAAGGCCATTCTAATGCTGGTTGCTAGGCACAGAATGTTTTTGAATGTAATGGATAGGCAACATATTGATTCAAAACAAATGCAATCAGTATCATGGGTACCCTTGGGTCTGCATACTTGGGTTAGCTGTATCTAAAGCTCTCTTACGCCTATTCAGCATGCTTGTTGCTAGGCATGGAATTTTTGTCAAATGTGGTTGCTAGGCAATATATCAACTCATGCACAATTGAAAACATACCTTCACAATGAAGAATAATACCCGTGCTATCATTGAGGACAGTTTACTGAGGTAATTACATCATGTTACATGCATCCATATCATTGTCAAATGAAAAAATTTGAATAATGAACTTCCTGTGAAATTTTGATGTCCTATGTGCCTACCGTCCTTTTAAAAGGACGCTTTCAAACAATTATCCATAAGTGAGGGGTCAAACTAATTAGACATTTTTTTGGTGCTAAATTTGCCTCTATGCCATTAGTTTTACATGTTTTTGGCAAAAATGTTGAAAACTCATACATTTGTCATACTTTTCTAAGCCCTGTAAGAGTCAGGATTTTGAGACAGGCATTATTTTGTGAGAAACCCCTTTGCATATGGTTGCCATGGTTACATGAAAAATGATAAGCATACTTGTAAAATCAAAATAGAAGCATGTACCCTTGTTCTATTATAATTTGAAGTTAAAAACAATATGGATTCAATTTTGATTTTATTTTAGTGATCATTAAAGTAGTACATTTAGGCATCCTTTTAAAAGGACGGTAGGTAGGCATATCTGGATTAAAAAATACATTTTATTTGTAATCATTTATGGCCAAATCAGGATAGATATATAGTTTTACACAGTGTATTGACATACATATTTCAGCTTTAGGAGCCAAACTGAATTCTTCTCGTTCAGAAATGCCAAACATGTGACTGGACATTCGGTCCTGCTACACTTGTGAATCTGTTGAACCGGTGGCATTTTAGAAGGACATTGCCACTGTCCTGGATGTTTTCCCCATGGTAGCAAGTTATAACAAATCATACTATTCATTATGTTTTGAGGGATGCCTCTAGGAAGGGTGCATATTGGATCACAGACATGTGCAGATCACAGTGGCAGTGGCAGCACTATTTTGAACTCCCTACCCATGGCCTGTACCTACAAATCTTAATTTCCATTGATAACTACTGAAAAGACAATATAGCTATCAAGCTATGGCACATATCCCCGTGGACAGGGCATCACAGAAAAGTGTTACGGGCATCACAACAAATACTTTGATATGTGGCAAGGGCATCACTTATTAGTTCTAGGATGTCCAATACAGTGAATTTAGGCTCCTATTGCAGTGCAAATACTATCCAGATTGTTTGTATAGATATTTAAGTCATACATACTGAGTTGTACAACCTGCCAACCTCCATAACACCCTTAAAACTAACCAAAACAAGCCTCCATTCAACCTACCATCCGCCACGCCCATCTGACCACGCAGACCGGGCATCTCATTCCTGGGAGTGAGGGGGCACTGCCACCTTGATCTGCGACTCATCAGAAGGTCTAGCTGTATTATAAATATGTGTGTGTGTCTGTGCAGAAAGATTATAAGAGTCATGATAACAGTGTGAAACAAAACTGACCTGTTTCTCGTGCAGATGGCCTTCAGATCATATAATAAGTGTATCTTCATACAGGTGTAAAATGTAAGTCTGTTGTAATACCATGTGACCTCCTTACTGTGACTCTAGAAGGAAAAACCAAAGTAGAATTCACCTTGGTCGGGTTGCCCTCTGGTTATAGCCCACTAGGGTAGACTGACCTAGAGGTAACCACGTACCATGAGATATCCACTTTAATTTTGTAGTTATTTATGTATGGTATTGTCTTTATTTGTCCTTTGCTGGAAAGAGTAACACTTAAAGTATACTTTGATATACAAAAACAGGGCTTATCATGCATGAATGACTACAAAATTAAGGTGGACATCTCATGGTACGTGGTTACCTTTAGGTCAGTTTATCCTACACATGGCGAATAAGTGATGGCCCGAGCGTCTTCAGCTCATATAGGGTAGATTCACCACTTTTGGACGCTCGTTGGCAGTGTGGACATGGGTTCTCTCGGTTAGCCTACAGTTTTCTTAATACTCAACTAAGAGCTACTGTGATGATCTATATATATATGGAAGTGTACAGTGTTCAGTCAAATGTATATGGTAAGTTTCTGTGTATATAACTCAAATGTATAAATGAAATTCTTGTATGGGAACAATACTATCTCGAGGAGATAACGTAAGCTGATGGGTGACAGAAAACTTGGACCGGAAAATCAGATCAATAAATGAAATGAGGTTCATTTCAACAAAAAAGAAAAAAAAAGAAGAGCAATGTCGAAGCATTATACCCATACCTTATTTTATGTATTTCTATGCATTATTATATGAAATATTTCTCATCAAAGTTGCACAATTTAAAGTCTCAATTTCACCTCATGTCGGACACTATGGATTCCCTTTGTTGTTTTCAAGTAATAGTGACAAATTGACCTTGCTATAACGGCAAGGATAACATAATTTACCCAGCGTTTGAATATCACTAAATATATTTAACATATCTACATTTAAAATATACTTTTAATACAATTAAACCTGTCCAATATGGAATATCTATAAATACTTCCTTTAAACTGCTATAATAAAATATTTTCTTGCCCATTGCATTTGAGGATGAGAATTAAGTAATAGGAGATTGATACTCTTTTCTGCAATGGTAATTGCTTTGCTTTCCCCTTATTTATGTTAAAGGGAAAACACAATGGATAGTGAAAATTGATCATATTTTTGAAAGGTGTGCAAATATTCTTTTCTGGAAATCATTATGTACGTGTTGGTATAATATACTTCGGAATACACGTAACTTTTAGTTTAGGTTTGGTTACATTGCCTGCGTGTAGATACCATAGCAATTGTTAGCACCAAAGCAAACCTGTCTGACTTGGGGTACCATGTAATTCTGCAAATAAGTACAAATAAGGCATGAGCTCCTCACCACGCAACAGGCCTACTTCAAGGCATGATTATAAACAGATAATGCTGATTTGCAAACATATCATTTTCTTTATTGGTACGGGAAACAGTCTAATGTTACTATGGTACTCACATATAGGCCATAGAACCTACTATTATGATTTTTAATACTGAAAGTGTCCGACTTAAAGGTGTGTGTCCGTGAATCTACCCTAGGGCTCTATCAGGGCGTCCCAGTGGAGGCTTGTATCCGGGCTACTATTTTGGTAGGACACCAACTCTCGTGCTCACTTATATATACACACACATATATACATATGGTGTATATATACAATTCTACCAGGAAGTTAAAGTCGTTTATACAGTCGTGCTCTGACCTGAGTGTCAGCTTTTTGTTCTTTCTTCTACCTGAATTTCTTAATTTTTGTTAAATGAATAAAAAAAGCAAACTAGAATAGTAGCTAACCTTCGATGAGTGACTATTTACAAAGAGGAAGTATCTTCGATTGATAAGACTTACAAATATATAGGAGAGCTTTTAAAGTTTTGAGCCATCACAGAAGGTCCTATACATGCTCTGAGACAATACCTGTGCTTATTTCTGAGACCCCTGGTTAAACTTCTTTAAACATAGAACATATGGAGGGAGAATTCCGCATTGGCGGATCCAGGGGGGGGCGACGGGCCTTGCCCCCCCCCCCCCCCGTAAAAAAAAGAGGAAGAAGAGAAAAGAAAAAAGAAGAAAAGAAGGAAAGAGATAAAGAGATTGTGAAGTATGATTGTGCCTCTACTTGGGTACCCACAGTTTTGGCCGTGTCGCCGTGTCGAATTTTATTGAAAAGGGCCGTGTCACCGTGTCGAATTTTATTTGTATAGAATATACTGGCCCTTCATAAAAATGTATGTGTCCGTCGTTTTTTAAAACCCCCGTGTCGCACGTGTCGTTTTTTAAAACCCTTGTGTCGCTGTGTCGCACGTGTCGTTTTTTACCCATGTATAGGCACATGATTCATAGGGCCTGACTGAGGGCCCCTGATTTGGAGGGGAGGCTAAATTGCGTGATAATTCACCATTTGAAGGCTAGATCAACCAAATTTCCTAGGGGGCATGCCCCCAATACCCCCTTAATACAGCTGATGCGCTTCACGCGCGGGAAACAGACAGTCACTCGAGGTTGGCTAGGTTTGCCCCCCCCCCCTCTAGACAATGCTGGATCCGCCACTGATTCCGCTCCCTTTTTTATAGCCTAAATATTGGCAAAATTGTATGAAAACGTGGGGGTCGGATCTGTTTTGCCTAACAGTAGATCATAGTAAGGGAATAATACATGAATAAGCAAGCACTCGGGTTGGTTATCCAAGGCCATGGATGACCAACCTGAGTGCTTGCTTATTCATTTATCATTCCGTTTATAACACAGTTTCAACATTTGAGAAAGAAATCTGATTTATTTCACCCTGTAAACTTGTGTTTATCATGTAAACTCACTGCGTGACGTCATAGCAGTTATCCAGTTATCCAGTTCAAATGCATGCTGGTTATCCAGTTTAGGCACTGCTTTGAGTGCCTGAAGTGGATAACCATGGTATAGGCCTAAAGATAAATAAACATCCTTAAAAGGAAAACCCACTATTCACTGACCTACCCCCTGGTCGAACCTTTAGAACTATCTTATTCCTGAATTTCCTCTCACATTGGCTCCATCTTGTGTCAATCCTGAGTGATATCTAGCTACATATAAAGCTAAAGAGCACTTTGGTCTAAAATCTCCCACCCTATGGGATTTAAACCCACACAGGTTCCAATCCGCTAGCCTAAAAGCCAGCATTGCTAGCCATGAGGCCACAGAGGAATGGTTATATTTGGTGTAGGTGTCATGGTATAGTTATGTTACATAGCCATACCAGTTCATAGCCTACAAGGTGGAGTGTACAACAATCTGTTATGTGAGGTGTGTGATGTTCATGTACATTTCCAGAAGAAAGGAGTTTGGGTACCCCCAATTCTTTTCACTCATTGCCAAGCTCTGACTATGGGTTACGACATATCCAAACTATTAGAGGCCTGAATCTGAATTTCATATGTATATACTACATACAAAAAGGGTTTGCCAAAGTAGAATCCAAATTTAAGCTTTGAAACTATTGGCAATAGACATCACTATTAAATAGTGTTTTCTTGTTCATTTGGATCATACTGGTATGTCACAATGGTTTAAATTGGGTTTTCAGTCTAATAATATAAGGATAATTGGTACTTTCCTACAAGTGAGGAAAACAGGAAATATGGAAGCCCTTACATTTGCCATTACAGCACAGAAGCGAGCATGGGTACCCTCATTTTCATTTACTCTATGGATTCCATAGTATGTAAGGAACGATCAAGTGAATTTTCCAGGAGACCTGAATCTCTATTAAATATTGGGGGGGGGGGATAGTGACTTTCATCCTTATTTTAAGTAGACCAATACCACAGGCTTAAACTGAACAGCCTGGCTATATTGGGAGTAGATGACTGGATATACAGTCTTATATACAGTCATCTACTCCAAGCATAGGCATATGCTACTCAGTTTAAGCCTGTGACCAATACCCAGATCTGGAACTTGTGCTCCGATATGGACCCCTTCCCTCCTCCATGGTCTGACTACACCTTCATGTGGCCGACCTTTTACATGTGTACCAGAGGTGGGGAACCCTCTACCTGTAGACAGCCATAAATAGTAGACATGTGCTCTTTACCTGGAGCCAGGGGATCCCCATATACGTCTATGGGTATGCACGGGGCCCTTGATGGGGGGGGGGGGGATCCCCATGTCGCATGTCAATTTTAAGAAATGAGTATGTCGCTTAATAATGCTCATGTCCCATGTTGATTTTAAGAACTGTCCATGTTCCATCTCACTATCTTCTTAAGCCTCATGTCGCATGTCACTAGGCCTCATGTTACATGTCGATTTTAAGAAATGCCCATGTCGCCATATCGAATTTAGTGGTCTAGAGCCATATGTCCCGGGGTATGTACACACAGATTAGTCACTCTCCTACCACTATGGTGACTCCAGATGGGTCAAAAGCGACTTGGCGACCTGGGCTGTTTTCCAGGCGACCTGGCGACCTTGTACAATAATATAAGCGACCTGGCGACTTTTGGAAAAGTTTGAGTATAGCATAAACGGTCTAAAAAAGCGACTTTGTGACCTGGGACCCTTAATTTCGGCGACTTTCCGACCTGAGGGGGGGACCCCTCTGCACCCCCACTATGTACAGTATCACATCCGTCTCACATCACTACCATGCAGGCCTGGTGCTGGGAGAGTGTACTCACCGTATGACCATATAAGGCACTATGACCTGCCTCCACGTGGGCTGCCCCATACCATAGCACGTGGGTGATATACAATAATGCCTTATATGTTGAGTAAAGCATGGAGGACTCATCCAGCACCACTGATCCCTCATACTATATACAGTATAGGTACACATGCCTCCCCCACTATGTCATTCTGACACTTGTAATGGTACAAGGAGGATCTAGACTGCACCAAGAGTACCAAGAGTGTGACTTATATGATACATTCAGAGTCCAAGCCTATAAACATCTCGGTTACATCCCATTTGGAGCATACCAGGATAAAGGAGATTGACTGATATTAGACAGCTATATCTCCACGATTACCTATCACTCATGGAGATAAACCTGTGTGTTATAACTACTATTCAATGCTGAGACAACACGTTATAGCCTTTGGCAGCTATTAGTCCAAATTTGGATTGCCTGAGGGGTTTCACAAAAGGACTACATTGTACTGATAGGACTACAGCAACATCCAAGCACTCCTTGCCCAGGAATCTACCTCCCAGGATCTACCTACAGTAACACCCCTACTTCTGTGGACACCCCCCCCCCCCCATTATACCTGGCATCCCCACACCCCCTTGACACATCCCCACACCCATTGACAGACCCCACACCTCTGACACATCCCCACACCCCCTTGACACATCCCCACACCTCTGACACATCCCCACACCCCCTTGACACATCCCCACACCCCTTGACACATCCCCACACCCCTGACACATCCCTACACCCCTGACACTTCTCAGCATGGTTGTGGGTTGTAATGTGGAGGAGGAGATGTCGGCGGTTGTCATTGACAACGGGTCGGGGCTGGTGAAGGCGGGGTTTGCTGGTACTGATGCCCCACACGCCGTGTTCCCCAACGTCGTGGGACGCCCTGAGTATCAGGTGAGAGAGTCTATAGATATTTCTATTACCATCATTATAGAGGCCTTTGAATACTCTGAGGGCCTCATACTGCTTTGATGTGCTATACCATTATGCACCTTGATGGCCTATACTTTATTTAATAATAGAAACTCAGTTCATAAATATATGGTCACATATGCCAGCAATTCACCGTTTTAAGGGTTCTAGAAATCACTTAGACTAATCCAAGTTATATTAATCTGAATTGTTTTCAGTCAGTAATGCCAGGTGTGGGTAGCAAGGACTCATACCTGGGTGAGGAGGCACAGAGAGGCAATCTGTCCCTCACCTACCCCGTTCAGCAAGGCATCGTCACAGACTGGGACGACATGGAAAAGGTAATTGCTAGTTGCTAGGCAAATAAACTATTAGATAGGCCAATTAATATGGATTTGATATGGATTATTGCAAATAGCACAAATGAAATCCTTACAATGAGTTTTGGAGGATAACTGTCCTTAAAACACTATTGTATAGACATTAACCTCTGTTGCTAGGGGAAATAACAATAGGAATATCTGTTGTTAGGGAACCGTTGGCTCAGGAACTAAATGAATGATACCATTGGAATCACAGGCATCAATTTAGTGGGAATATGTAACCGTACAATACTCAAAATTGGTGTTTTTATGGTGGTTGCTAAGGAAATCAACAATTATGTTGCCTTTTGCTAAGCAACAATGCACCATAGAAGGCATTATCAATTAGGTTGGCTATTTTAAGACCAAGTAAATGACATGGATCAATGTAAATAAGCACAATCAAAATCCTTACAATGAGTTCTGGAGGATAACTGTCCTTAAAACGCTATTGTATAGACATTAATATCTGTTGCTAGGGGAAATAACAATTGGAATGTCTGTTGCTAGAGAGCTATTGGTTCAGGAACTGAATGGATGATACCATTTGAATCACAGGCATCAATTTAGGGGGGGGGGTAGGTAACTATAGGATACTCAAAAATGGTATTTTTAGGGTGGTTGCTAAGGAAATCAACAAATATGTTGCCTGTTGCTAAGCAACAATGCACCATAGAAGGCATTATAAGAGGAAAAAATATTATCAAACTAAAATGAAGCTTACGAATTTTGTGTCTTTGGTAGAACCATAGAGCCAATAATCCCCTGGAAATGTAGAAAATCCAGGTAGAAAGGTTGCCATGGCAACCGTATCCAAGGAAAAACCTTTCAAGAATGGGTCTATATCCAAAAGTGATCGGTATACCCTAAAGTACCTTTGGACCAATTTTCATGCTTTAATACCAAAATGCACAATTCTTATTAAAAAACGAACGGACAACTGGACTCCACGTGGCTTTAATTCACTCTAGTGCTTTAATGCATTATGCCCTTGAGCATCATGATGCATGAATGCAGCCCTGGTGAGTCACTCGCCAGGGCTGCATTCGAGCATCATGCTGACCCTGCAGAATCATTTCCAAAGGGTCAGCATGATACATAATGTACAGACATTAAAGTGCAAATGTATTATTGACCTAGGCAATTATGATTGACTGAAAAATATATCGTTTTTGTGAATATAAAAATATTGAATAATACACTACCTTTCTGCCACCTTAATCAATTAATGTACTGCACTGGAAATAGCAATAAATCGAAATGAATGGACGAACATTATTTTCTAAAAGGTGTCGATACCATTTTCACATCACATAATGTATGCA
The DNA here is from genome assembly GCA_947462335.1 of Harmothoe impar. NCBI lineage: Eukaryota > Metazoa > Annelida > Polychaeta > Phyllodocida > Polynoidae > Harmothoe > Harmothoe impar. The sequence goes on from OX381706.1 coordinate 71,601,115, forward strand.
AATAGGCCTAAATCTAAGAATGCTAAATTCTTTAAATACTTATTGTTAAAACAGATCTGGCAGCACACGTTCAACAACGAGCTGCGAGTAGCTCCTGAGGAGCATCCCGTGCTGCTCACAGAGGCTCCACTCACCCCCAGACTGAACCGGGAGAAGATGACCGAGGTCATGTTTGAGACGTTCAACGTGCCGGCGTTCTACGTTAACATTCAGGCTGTGCTGAGTCTGTATGCCTCTGGGAGGACCACCGGCATGGTGCTGGACTCTGGGCATGGCGTCTCACATGTGGTGCCTGTCTATGAAGGTATGTTGTCTTTATTTCAAATCAAGGGATCAAAATCGTGAATACCTCTTACATTTGGTAGAGCAGGGGAACACCACCAATACCAATATTGGCTTCTTTTGAGAGACGTATAGTGCAAGACTGCGGAATTTTTGTCTCATAAAAACGTTACCAATCTCTAAAAAACACCTTAAACATTTTGGCTACCCAGGCCCATATCCATACCAATTTACGTGGCCTCTCCAAAACAAGGGTCCCAGGATCGATATGATACTCTTTGTAAAGAGAAACCATTAAATATTCCTGCTCGAAGTGCTTGGTCAATATGTTAAGACGGACCCAAAGCTCTATATATTACAGACATTATTTTCCTTTTCAAAAGATACATTGCATGGCTATAGTGGTCATGCAGATAGTTTAATGCAATCACTTTTTTGTCGCATTGTCCATCAATGATTGCATTAGGGTCGTGTCCTTATACATGTACTAGGGTAGGTGTCCATCTATGAAGACATGTGGATCAATATTCTTTTTGCAAAGAGAAACCCTCGAATATTCCTACTTGATCAATATATTTAGACAAAACCAAAAGCGCCATTTTAAGCATATTTCCCCTTTCAGATGGCATATTACATGACTATAGTGGCCATGCAAATGTCTTAATGTAAACATTTATTGGCAAATTATTGATCACTAATTGCATATTATAAGGTTCATGTCCTTACATGTCGTTTTTCTCCATTTCATAACATGATTTAGGCCACTCAAAAAAAAAAGGTTTCTCATCAGCAAGGTCTGAGAAATCCGATGAGCGTGGCTTTTTTTTCTTTTTTTTTTACTCGCAGGCCAAAATGTATAGGATAATTTACGTTTTTTGTGGCCAAAATTCACATCTTATTGGTTAGGAAGTAATTGATCTTTAAATGTGGAGAAAATGTAAGTTATTTCCATACCACTGGATTGTTGGCATAATTAGCTTTAATTTGATACCAAATATGGCCAATTTTGTGCATGTTTTTCATCAAAATTTGGCAACAAGAAATGATTTTTTTCCCTTAAAACCAGATTTTTATGATGCGTGCGGTGATGAGAAACCATTTTATTTTATTGAGTGGCCTTATCAAAGAACTATGTGTACCTGTGATAAATTGCTTCAACAAAAAATTCGTTTTTTTCAGGTTATGCCATCGCCCATGCTATAGAGAGGGTTGCCCTGGCGGGTAGAGACCTCACCACCCACCTGTACCGGCTCCTCACCCAGAGAGGCTACAGCTTCTGCACAGCATGTAATTAGGCCGCTACTTATTATGCTTTTATTATAGTTAATTTGATATCCAAATGCCTTTCACTTCCATTAGATTGGTAAAAATGGCATCAATATTTTAAGAATATTTCTTCAAGCTCCAAATGCCAGGCTTTACCCTTAAAACTTTGTTTTAAAGTATATAATTAAGAATATCAAAACTATTTCAATGGGATCTCAAATGGCCAAGCTGTGAAATGCCACATAATTTACCATACCATGCTCCTTGCCAGGCATCAAATGGGTGGGTAAATGTGGATCCTCGGTAAACAAAATTCATATTTCAGTGATCAAGAAATTATGGATCAATAAACATTGTAAATATGCATATTTCCATTAGATCATTGCATTCGTGACACTGCAAGCTTTAATTTGATACCAAATATGTCAACATTTTCCCATTCCTAGTCATGTTTTTTCACCGAAAGTTGTAATAGATAGACAATGGTTATGAAAAGGTATGTAGAATTATCCACAGCTTGCTGGTGGGGGCCAGACGAGGGCGAAGTCCAAGTCGCCCTACCAGCAAGCTGTGGTTAATCTACATACCTTTTCATAACCATTGTCTATCTGTTTTAAACCAGGGTATGCAATATAATCAAGGTGCGAACTCTATTGTTCTAAGCCACCACCGTGGTTTAAGTAAAAATAAATTAAAAAATAAATCCCCCTATTGCAGCTGAGCAGGAGGTCGTCAAGGACATGAAGGAGAAGCTGTGCTATGTGTGTGATGACGTCACCCAGGAGCTGCACACCTCAGCACACAGTAAGGTGGACAGGCATTACGAGTTACCTGACGGGTCCCTGATATCTGTGGGCACCGAGCGGTTCAGGTGTCCCGAGGCCCTCTTCCAACCCTCTCTGATAGGTAGGTGTGCGTGGGCAGTCTAGCGTCTTCCAGATTGATAGTGGATAAATTTATCCTCTTGTAAACTGATCAAATAGTGGCCGCTGGCCGAGGATCGCCGGTCTCTCCACGGCTTGACGCCTGACTGTGAGAGCAAATTCATGTCAATATTTAGAAATTCAACTCTTTAACCCTTTAAGGAAGGCACAATGCATTCATGGCCTTGGTCGTCATGATGCATTAATGCAGCCCTGACGAGTAACTGTTACTGCGTCACTCAATCACGGATCCATGGCCTCTACTCACAAAAATCAATCTGACTCTTAAATAGCCCTACTGTAAAGTAAAAGGATCCGATCTTTTCAAAATTGAACCAAAATGTCTAGGGTCGGCCCTGTTTTGTCGGTGTTGTCGGTGAGTCGGTGCTGAAGTTTGCGAGTCAATTTGTGGGTACTGTTTCTGCCCCTGCAGCGATCCCTTTTTAGCAAAAGATAGGACTTGTTACTATAGCTAAAAGGGATTTCTTTTTGATACTTTTCAGACCAAAGTAAAAAAAAAAAAAAAATCCGACCTGGATTTTCAGACCATGTAACCTGAAACACACCTTAAAGCTTGACCGTCATGGTTGAAGTGAGGCCAAAAGCACTTTTGGATATAGTTCAGTTTTGATTCACAAGAGGGCTCTTAAGGGCTGGTAGCTCAGCTCTTACAGGCATAAGATAGGGTGAATATGTTGTAGCTGGACAATGCTCATGGTCCCCTGCCCAAACACTGCTGCCCTCTGTTATTTCAGTCTATGTATGGAAAATGCTGAACTTATTTCCCGGCGGCCCAGCTTTAATTTTATTTTCCTTATCTCATGTTGCAGGTGTGGAGGCTGCGGGTATCCATGAGGCGACCTTCACCTCCACCCTCAGCTGTGACGTGGACATCAGACGTGACCTGTCCGGCAACATCGTGCTGGCGGGGGGCTCCACCATGTTCAGAGGTAAGGCATATTCAGTATGATGCTTTAGCGCTTAACTCTGCAAGGCCGACATGATGCCTTAATGCATCAAGCCCTTGATCGTCATGATACATGAATGCAGCCCTGGCGAGTAATTCGCATCCAATACCATTTAAGGGCCACACAATCCTTTAGGCTCAGTCTCACGACTTGGATTGTCTTTGACCGGATGACATCTTTGACCGGGTGACGTCTTTGACCGGGTGACGTCTTTGACCGGGTGACGTCTTTGAGGCTAGAAAAGGCAATTTTTCATTTTATTTTTATTTTTTTCCATATCTCTGCTATTTGAAAAAATATGCCAATGGTTTTTGCATGATACTTTGGACAGTGTGCCCCTTCAAAGTCCATATGATATAGAAAGTGACGTTTTTGGCCGGGCAGAGGGAAAAAATAACATAACCTTATAATGCATGTAAAAGGGTCTACATATAAATATAGCAAACTTTAAATAAATTTCCTTTTATATAATGTGAAAGTATTCTTTGACTTTTCGCACCCATTTCTTACTATATAGGTCTAATTTATGCTATAATAACGCTTCCCGGTCAAAGACGTCACCCGGTCAAAGACCATCCAATTGTTACAAAGTCGTGAGACTAAGCCTTTAATGCATTGGTCATTATGATGCATGAATGCAGCCCTGCTGAGTAACTCGCCAGGGCTGCATTCAGGCATGATGTCGATATCATCCCTCGAACAATTGTCATGGATCTTTGTCTATATATTTATCTTCAATTTCAAATTTGAGTTTTTGTGTTTGCAGGTTTGAGTGACAGATTGCGGCGAGAGCTGACATGCTAAGCCCTCCTCAGTAAAGGTGCGCGTCCTGGCGGCACCAGACCGGAAGTACTCTGCCTGGGTGGGCGGCTCCATCCTGGCTGAACTCTCCACCTTCCGGGACATGTGGGTGTGTAGGCAGGAGTATGACGAGTGGGGGCCGGCCATTGTACACAGGAAGTGCTTCTAGAGCATTGTCATTACCTAACAGCAGGATTTGTAGCCATGATGCAGTAATGCAGTGCCAGCGAGTAACTCGTTGGTATTGCGCATGACCCTTATGCAAGTTATGGGGTTTATAGACCCTGTAGGGTCGACATGATACTTGAATGAAGTACTGGCAAGTTACTCGCCAGAGCTGCATTCGGGTAAAGGCAATGACCCTTTTAAAGCACTATGCAGGATGATAGTTGTCTTAAAGATGAATTGGTGCCTTCTTGCAACTCATGAAATGATGTCTAAGCCCTGTCTAAAAGAACTCTCCACTTTCTAGGACTTGTGGGTCTGTATGCAAGAATACGACGAGTACGGACCAGCTATTTTACATATAGGAAGTGCTTCTAGAGCATGATTGTAAATTTCCATTACTTAACCCTTTAAGGATGACATGCTATATCAAATCAACAGTTGTCCTAACGATGAACCCAACTCAATGCGTGTTTGGATTCTATAAAAAGTCAACATGGGCACCAACCCAACGTTTTGCAGGAGTTACTCGCCAGGGTTGCATTCATGAACAATGACGACAAAGGGGACAGTGCATTAAAGCACAATACCATGCTTCAACTGTTTTAATTGCTATAAACATGTATTGGGGTCTTTTTGATACTCATAAAATGCTGTCTATATGACAATGGCAATGACAATGATTTTATTCTCGAAAAACTCTGAAGAGATACATTAGGACATTCCACGGCGTGTGGATCTATGTGACGAGTACACTACAGACCAACAATTTTACATAAGATGTTTTTTCAAAGGTAAATTCCTGCATCTGTCATCTATTTATATTCATCACATTCCATGCTACTTAAGTCATTCGCATTTCACTGAAAGATATGTCCATGTTCATCAAATCCATATCTCAGTACACTAAACTCCTAACTTAACGTCTAGTCATTGGAACCATGTTCATTTGAATCATTTCACACACTCACACTTTGTACCTATATGCAATCCCTAGATGCAATCATCTTTAAACGGGCCCAAAAGGGTACGTATTAAACGTGCAATGTTGTGATAAAATAATCATTCATACATGTATCTTGCATCTGTGATAATATCATATGCATTCTCTGGTGGTATGCGTTCCCTAGTTGTACCTAGTTGTATATAAATTGCTGAATCTGTATGCCATATATAGTATCCTTATAAATAAAAGACTGACTAAATGACACAAGAAGTCTTGCCTGGTTTAATATTTGATATCTATGTATACCGTCAATGTGTTGGGACCATAATGTTAGCACGTTGCTTCAATAATCTATATCCTTTTATCGGCATGATTCCTGAGTTTATAATGAAATTAATGTGAAATGTGTCTGCATGGTAGCGTATTCTCCCAAATGTAAGCAAGGAAGTAGAAGAGATGTGAGTGAGGCAGCTAACACCATATCAGGATTCCCACAAAAAATAATTCAGATTAAAATTCCATGACATGACAAAAATCTCAATTTTCCATGACATTTATAAGTCCTTTGGGGGTTGGGAGCTTGGCCCCCGAGAAAATGTCTAAAATCACGACAGCAGATGGGAGATTTCTAGGAGATTTTGTGATATTAATTCTATTATTTTCATTTTCCATGACATTCCATGACACACTGCAAATTTTTACAAAATTCCATGACATTCCATGACTTTCCAGACAGCTTTCAAATTCCATGACTTTCCATGACATGTGGGAACCCTGCATATATGTCGTCTATATATAGAAGAAAACTCAGTAGAAGACTAGCTTTCTTAGACTTTTATTTCCTCTCTCGTCATGTTGAATATACAATGCACAGGACCAGACATATTTACAGCTTTCTGCCATGTGCTTCACACTTACGGTCTGACATATACAGTATGGTACACTGCTGGGCGACTACCCTTTACTTCAATATAACAACAGTAAGCGGTGCTAACTTCTCAACACATTATTAAACCACCAACCTGGGTCCCGTTTCTCCACAAATTTTCCTTTGGGGGTTGGGAGCTTGGCCCCCGAGAAAATGTCTAAAATCACGACAGCAGATGGGAGATTTCTAGGAGATTTTGTCATATTAATTCTATTATTTTCATTTTCCATGACATTCCACGACACACTGCAATTTTTTACAAAATTCCATGACATTCCAAAACTTTCCAGATAGCTTTCAAATTCCATGACTTTCCATAACACGTGGGAACCCTGCCTGCATATATGTCGTCTATATCAGACTATATAGAAGAAAACTCAGTAGAAGACTAGCTTTCTTAGACTTTTATTTCCTCTCTCGTCATGTTGAATATACAATGCACAGGACCAGACATATTTACAGCTTTCTGCCATGTGCTTCACACTTACGGTCTGACATATACAGTATGGTACACTGCTGGGCGACTACCCTTTACTTCAATATAACAACAGTAAGCGGTGCTAACTTCTCAACACATTATTAAACCACCAACCTGGGTCCCGTTTCTCCACAAATTTTCCTTTGGGGGTTGGGAGCTTGGCCCCCGAGAAAATGTCTAAAATCACGACAGCAGATGGGAGATTTCTAGGAGATTTTGTCATATTAATTCTATTATTTTCATTTTCCATGACATTCCACGACACACTGCAATTTTTTACAAAATTCCATGACATTCCAAAACTTTCCAGATAGCTTTCAAATTCCATGACTTTCCATAACACGTGGGAACCCTGCCTGCATATATGTCGTCTATATCAGACTATATAGAAGAAAACTCAGTAGAAGACTAGCTTTCTTAGACTTTTATTTCCTCTCTCGTCATGTTGAATATACAATGCACAGGACCAGACATATTTACAGCTTTCTGCCATGTGCTTCACACTTACGGTCTGACATATACAGTATGGTACACTGCTGGGCGACTACCCTTTACTTCAATATAACAACAGTAAGCGGTGCTAACATCTCAACACATTATTAAACCACCAACCCTGGGTCCCGTTTCTCCACAAATTTGCGGAGCTCCGCAAATATATACGGATGTCCGCAAATATATACGGAGGTATGTATTTGTATGCTTAAATACCAAAAAGACATAATTTGCGGAGCTCCATAAATATATTTGCGGACGTCTGCAAATTTACGGACGTCCATATATTTGTGGAGAAACACCATCCTGGGTGCTGTTTCTCCGTAAATTTGCGGACCTCCGAAAATTTGAGGAGGACCGCAATACACATTCCATATATTTGTGGATAATATAAAAATGATGAATAAAATCGTTTTTTTTGGTACTTAAGCATACAAATACAGACCTCCGTATATATTTGTGGACATCCATAAATATTTGTGGAGCTCCATAAATATAAGGAGTGTATTTACGGACGTCCGCAAATTTGCGGGGGTCCGCAAATTTGTGGAGAAACAGCACCCAGATAGTGTTACCACTTTAAAGACGGCATGTTGTCTTCAACAAAATTTATCGTCATAAGGCACCAGTGCAGTGCTGGTGAATAACTCGCCGGCTTTGCGATGGTGCATCGTGCCGACTCTTCAGGAGTGTATCAACTCGGTAGGGTCAGCATGATGTATGAATGCAGTCAGTTGATTAATCGTCAGCACTGCACGCATGCGTCATGCCAACAAAGGACAGTAAAGCACCATGCAGCCCTTAAAGTGTTAAAACAGTGTACCTAGACTTCATATAAAGGGCATGTACAATTGTACAACAATAATAAAATAACAGAGTGCATATTATAATCCTACTATCCAGGAGAAGAATTCATCTTGAGGTGCAGACAGCATGCACGGTGTAGGCTATTGTAAACCTTAAATAGGTTAGACCATATTCACCCCAACTGGCAGTGGGCTATGAAACCATCAACACTGAACTAACTTGTACATGACACTCTTCTTTTTCCTTTCATGAACTACAGACCCAACAAAGTGAACATGGAATGCTATAATAGTAGCGCTAATGATAATCTGAAAGGATTTCAACCTAAAAAAATAATGCCTTGATATTTAATTTTTGATAGGAAAATAAAATCGTTGTCATATGAAACGAAAAGTCACAACAAAGAGAACACTTAACATCAGGTACATGTTCCCTTGTCGTCAGCAACAACGACAATTATATAAATAAGTTTGAATTGAAAGATAAAATATCAGTTTAAAAAAAACACCAATGATTAGCTTTATTGAATATGATTTTGAAATAGTGCTAACCCTTTAAGGGCCCAATAAGTGGTTTAATACCATGGTCCATGAATGAAGCCCTGGTGTGTCGCCAGGGCTGCATGCATGCACCTAGCCCACCCTGCGGGAGTTTATCAACCCCATAGGATGGGCATGATGCTTGTGAGTTACTCACCAAGGCTCAATCACCAAAAGATGACATTTGTCATCATGATGCAGCGACGCAGCCCCAGCAAGTAACTCGCCGGTGTTGCGTTGGTGCATCATGCCTACCCTTCGGGAGTGTCTCAACCACATAATGTCGGCATGATGCTTGAATGCAGCACTGGAAAGTTACTCACCAGGGCTGCATTTATGCATCATGACGACCAAGGGAATGATGCACTAAGGCATCATGCAGTCCTTAAAGGGTTAAAGCACTATACATCAGGCCAAAAGAAAAAGGTTAGTTTCTGGTAACCCGACCGACCCTTTCAAAACAGGGCCTACCCTACGTTTTTTATGCAATTTTGAAGAAATTTTTGTATTTTTACCTTTTTTTTAAGGTAAATTTGAGGTTAATTTGAGGGTTTTCGGAGAGGCCGGCTAGTACTTTCATGTTAAAAAAGAAAAAGAAAAAAAAATCCGACCTACCGACCCTACATTTTATTGCCATGTTACCTGAAACAAACCTTTTTGTTTTTGCATCACCTAAAGGGTTTATCTAACCTATACCAAGGGGGTAAATATGGTAGATAACAGAAGTTCTCAATGTACCACACATGTCCTTTGTCCTGCCTAGCAACTCACGCCCAGTGTATACAATGAACATCCTACTCAGTGTCTTTGTACAATATGTGCACCTTTATATACAATATTTACATTAACATTCTTGAATCATATATAAGTTTCCCATTCATACCATCTGACATGTCTTATAGTTTCATATTTACAAGTCCATCGATACCATAATATCCATGAAATAAACTTTATATCAACCATGCACGTATATATCTTTGGTACAGTTGCAGTGTCCTCCTTTAGTAGTATAAGTCAACCTTCAGGCTTAAAGAGGCAGACTGAGATTCAATGCTATGGGTTACACCAAGGTCAAAGAGGTCACACTTTGAAGGTTAAAACTACACACACGTGTGTTAAGTTCATAAAGCTAATCATTTTGGATGTTTTCACCTTTAATAATGCGGGTAATAATGCTTCAAATCCTATTGTATTTGGCATAGTACAGCACGTATGCTATCCCTTTTCTAGGCCGCATTGTGCTTTATTTCATTATGCCCTTTGTCGTCATGATGCATCAATGCAGCCATCGGGAGTCTACTCACCGGGTCTGCATCTATGCATCATACCGACCTTGAGGGATGTTATCAACCCTGTAATGTCGGCAGAATACTTGAATGCAGCATTACCGAGTTACTCCCCAGAGTTGCATTAATGCATCATGACGATAAAGGGCATACCGTAAAACCTTGCGTATAAGCCCAACTCGCATATAAGCCGCACCCCGACTTTGGGCCGATCCTGTAAGCCGCACCAGCGATCTGAATAGGGTGGCTTTAGTACTGTATTATAGGAGCAAAAACTCGCGTATAAGCCGCACCTGGACTCTGTGCCAATCCTATAAACCGTACCAGCGATCCAATTCCCGTACTAGCCGCGGCTTATACGTGAGGTTTTAAAGTAATGCATTAAAGCGCTATACGGTCCTTAAAGGGATAAACACGTAGCTTAGAGGGAGAGAAATAGTGACAATGAGTCCCTAACAGATGACGTCAAGGTTAATATTCTCTGGACACCTCTTTTAAATAGAACAGCACTAGCGGATAAAAGTCTGAGGAGTTTGCCAATTTTCGGTACGTCCGGTACCACTGAAAAATAAGGTCTCCATGCAAGGCCTATTTCACTACCGTAAAGCCTAGCATATATTAAAGCCGAATCCGATTATAAGCAGCATCCACAATTTGGGAGAATCGTAGTATACTTCTAAAAACCCGTGTATAAGCCGCACCCTATATATAGGCATGTTTGGTATCAAATTGGCGTACAAGTCATTGAGACTTTTTGGTAACATAACGTACCAGATATTTTTCAGATCATGTTAGGATGGTATATAATATATCAATATATTGTTAACATAAAGAGTACATTTTGTATAAAATATCTGGCTATAAATGACGCGGCAAATCATATCGTAATGGACGCCATGGTAACGGACGTATCAAAGATATTGGCACATTCCCTAGACTTTGGCACTAGAGACTAAAGACAAAACCTCCTTTCGGTACACATTCCCCCTTCCTTAATCACCGCTATGAACAAGGGGCCTGGACTAGCTCATACCTATGTACAAAATAATAACAAGCTTTACACATATATGCACAATTATAGCGCTATGTACAAAATTAACACACACAAAATCCTGGCGAGAAACATAGATTTTTGTATCATATAACAGCAACGATCACCCATATAACAATCATCACTTGAACAAGTGGTGTGTACCATGATTACTCTATAGTCGTTTATAACACCTCTTTCTGGCCTTTCCTAGGCATTATTAAACGCATTAACGTTAGGCCACTCAAAAAAAAGTTTCTCATCACCAAGCAGTGAAAAATATGAAGAGGGCGTTTATTATTATTATTATTATTATTATTATTATTATTATTATTATTATTATTATTATTATTATTATTATTATTATTATTATTATTATTGTTATTACTATCATTATTATTTTTAACTTGGGGCTTGAATACATAGTGAAATTTGGATTTTTCGCGATACATTTTCACATTTTAGTAAGTCAGAGTTTATACCGGTAGTCAGTAAAAGTTGCTATAATGCAAGTTATTCCTAGCTGACTGCATTACTGACAGCATAAGCTTTAATTTGATACCAAAATTGCCAATATCTTATCCAATTTTGACACATTTTCCATCAAAAATGTAAAAAAAAGAAAAGAAAAAAAGTTTCCCCCGAATCATGAATTTTATGATGCGCGCGGTGATGAGAAACAACTCTTTTTAGTGGTGTTGACAGCATATCATAAGCCATGCATGATACCAATGATATACAGCTGTACTATATAGCATATATGCTAGTAACATACAATATAACACAGGTATATGGATATATGTCTCAGGGTACAGATTTCTTGGGATTTATCTTAATGCTAATAACGTGTCATACCCAAGGTTGCATCCACAGTGAGACGACGGTCTAGACGCTGTCAGAAATAATACAGATTCCTTGGGAAACTGCCATGTAGGATGGTATAGGGCATGAACGTATTCTAACTGCCGCAACTTCTCTAATAATGCTATATATGAACCGATGTCCAGTATATAATTTAACCATTTAACAATAACACAATGCTTTAATGGGCGATGTCCTTTATCGGCATTGACTGCATTTGTGCACCACGATGATATAAGGCATAACGCATTAAAGCACTATGCAGCCCTTACACGGTCAGACACCATCTCCCCTTGTCTTGCGCTTATTAACTTACTCATATATTGGACCTAAAGCTTTAACCTTTGACCAACCTTTACTGTATTTAAAACAGTGCTGAATATAGCACAATATTCCACTCAATAATAAATAGACAAAACCCCATGCCAAATAACATACATGTACACCGTACCTCACAAGTTGAAGCTGGGGCGTATCACACAAAGCCTAAGACTGAGTGTGATATGCCCAAGCTTGAACCACCTGAGGCACAATGTAAATGTATGCCAATAAACTCGTTTCGTGTTTAATCCATGTTCCTACTGTCTTAAAAAGAGAAGAGAACCAACAACCTCATTGGCCATAGAGTATGGTTACACCATGCTCCATAGGAGTCTGGAGCTCCCATAGGTTTAACATAGTGGATGCCGTATCCACCATGTAATAAACAACATTTTGATGTTGACAATATGAAAGGAAAGAAGCGAGGGCTTAATCCATTTAGATTGCAGCTACTCCCCTGTACTGAGATACAGTACAAGCAACAAGGCGGCACAGTAGTCTGTCAATGACTGGCCATATGGCAATACTGCCATTAGCCTTGAGTAAGTTTTGGCTAAAAAGAAGTAGGGATATTTGTTTCAATAAATAATCTAATCTAACACATGAATCTGTTTTATATAGAAGTAATCCTTACATCTTGGGTTGGATTATATGTGTAGGCTGTGTTTTGCCTAGTTATGGTAGAGGGGATGGATCAGATGAATAGTTCTACCATGACCATGGCCTCTAAGGTAGAAGGCTTCTGCCACCAGTCTATAAGGTATACAGCTTGTACAAGCACCACGTTTTACACTGCAAGAAAAGAAGAGAAGAAAAAAAAGCTGTGTTCTGTTCCCATTATAGGGCAAAGCGTATCTACCGTAAAACCTCGCGTATAAGCCTAACTCGCGTATAAGCCCCACCCTGACTTTGGGCCGATCCTATAAGCCACACCAGCGATCTGATTCGGGTGACTTTTATACTGTACTATAAGAGCAAAAACTCACATATAAGCCGCACCCTGACTCTGTGCGGATCCTATAAGCCGCACTGGCGATCTGATTCGCATACAAGCCGCGGCTTATATGCGAGGTTTTACGGTAGGCTTTACCGGATATGACACAACAGCGATTTGACTGAGACCTCTTGCCAGAATTCTTCGGACCATTCAGCAGATTTCTCAGGGTAGCCTTTAAAGTAAAACAAGCTAAACCTGTACAACGTAGGATACATGATTTTAGGTCAGGGGTAATTTACAGTTGTCCACACTTATCTGCCTTAAAGCTGGTGCTACCCCGTCCCCACAACAATTTCTAGTTCAATGCTGAGTCTGCAAGTTGTCCTGTATCAACTTTGAAGGGGGAAACATTTTGTTATTGGTCTCAAACCATCTGCTGAATAGTCACGTGTCATTCTGCAGAAGCATCCTACAGCCATACTACCTAGGTTACAGACTGTCTCATGTAATAGTCCCCCATGATATGTTACCGTGAGATGAACGGACATCTCAGCATCCGCCAGGCTAACCAGAACTAACACATCTCAGATAACATTCAATTTCATTTTCTCATCCATTCATAATATACACATGTAAACTAACCCTTGTCTGAAAGGTTGAATATAGCATCTAATACAATCACCTTGGGTTCAGACGGTCACACGTAACGATTTTAACTCTTTAAGGGCCGCATAGTGCTTTAATGTGCTATGACCTCTGTCTTCATGATCTATGAATGCAGCTCTCGTGAGTCTACTCGCCAGTGCTGCATTGATGCATCATGCCGACCATTTGGGAGTGTATCTACCCAGTAGGGTTGACATGATGCATGAATGCAGCCCTGGTGAGTAGACAGACCAGTGCTGCATTCATGCATCATGTCGACAAAAGGACATAGTGCATTAAACCACTATTCCGACCATAAATGTTTAACAAAACAAACAGAAGCATAACAAAAATAAAGCAGACAACATTAACAGAAACCATCGCTGGATAAAGTGGAATATAGACAGAGCGTATACTATTTTGAAAGTCAATGAATTTACCTTCATCTGCAAACATTTTCATACGGAGTTCTCGCAAAACCTTTGCGCAAAACTTGCGGCCTATTTCTTACACAACTGATCAGTCACACTTTGCTCTGCCTACATTTCCTTAATAGCTCAGCCACGTTACACCTTCCCATTTTGGGTTTATTATATTTATTTATATTTATATTATTATTTATATTTATTTTATAAATAATGTGACCATTTCCTCATTCACTGGCCGCCTAGTGTACTCTACATAACTCAGAAACCTGTTGCAATATCTCACTTGGTCGTTTCTGAATCTCAATTCTTTGGGCATCATGTTGATTCAACATTGCATTCAGGGAAACTTTCTCATCAATATTCGGCGTCATGGCTCGGTTTTCGTGTGTGTGATAAAACTTTCTGGGAGGACTTTTTCAAAGAAACTATCACATAACATTTTGCACACTGTTTTTTTGCACACTATTTTCTCCAGTATGTGAAACATCTCTTTCTGTATACACCTTACAACTCTATTCAATCTCCGTGGGAAATTCATAAACTTTAAGAGCCGCATAGTGCTTTAATGTGCTATGCCTTTTGTTGTCATGATGCATAAATGCAGCCCTGGTGAATCTACCGACCAGCGCTGCATTCATACCTCACGACTACCCTTTTACAGAGTGTATCAACACAGTTGGGTAGGCAAAATGCTTGAATGCAGCACTGGTGAGTTTCTCGCCAGAGCTGCATTCATGCATCATGGCGACCAAGGGACATAGCTTACCCGATTAATGCACTATGTAGACCTTAAATGGTTAATAGGTAGCTTCACCTTAGATATTAATTTCCTCTTACCGTAAAACCTCGTGTATAAGCCAAACTTGTGTACTCGCCTCACTCCAACTTTGACAAATCACGAGTACGCTACACAGGGGTTTAGATTTTGGCGACTTGAGTACTGTAATAAACATCTAAAAACTCACGTATTAGCCGCACCCTGACTTTGTCCTGATCCTATAAGCCGCACTGGCGATCTGACTTGCGTACTATCCGCAGGCTATACGCGATGTTTTACGGTACTTTACACCCGCTAGCAATATCCTGCAACAGGTGTCAGTTTCTGTCAGTACACTCCCCCCCCCCCCCCCCCCCCCAGGGTAACACCAGCCCTGTGTATTACATAGGTCTATCTATGACCGACACACCCGCATAGCTGCGGCCGGTCATCATGCTCGATGTTAACAATGTCCATGTGTCCAGTTTTGGATTGTAATATTCGACCGAGCCTAGGTTGGACGATCCATCGTCTCCACCGATCACATACAGTAGGCCGTTGTTTGCAACCACACCTGGAAAAGGGATTGAACATGTCTTATTTTAAAATGCAAAGTTACATTAAGGGGAGGGGGGGGGGGTGAAGCCAGTGTTTTGTCCAATGCTGAAACAAGCATACATGGGAACCTGATATAAAAATCAATTTTATCATGAAATCATATTTAGATGTCTAGGATTTCTCTGCCTTTTAAATTACAACAGTGAAGGGAAAATATACAGTTATATCAAACATACCGTAATTTCTGGTTAAAGTGCCCTTGTGCTTCCTCATTAAGTCAAGTATTTGTAAATACCCCTTTAATTAGGGTTTCAGGGGGTCCAACCCCTACACTAGAACGGGACCCACTTTCTGGACCCCTACCCTTAAACGGTCAATTACAGTGCATGTCACTTTAAAATGTACAAAAAAAAAGCAATTAATTAAGCAGTGGCAGGAAATGCCTTAGGTGAGAGTGAGGGAGAGGGGCGTAAACATTCAGAGGGGCTAGGACCTTCATCGATACCCCCCAAATCGATACACCGACATATTTAGAATTCCTATTATCGCATCGACGAAAGCAATATATCGATACATCCTTTGATTCACAGGTTGTCAAGGAATTTACCTTTCCAAAACTGAAGGAATTGTGTAAATATTCCAAGTAGAACTAAATAATTTATTAGGTTGAAAATGCTGCCATTAAAAGACTTAAAATATTTTGGGCAAGTAACTCGTAAATGTGAATCAGAATTAAACTTATATTCTGAATAAAGCCCACATGTGTCCATACTATATAATATGGGCTACCTATTGTCATAAACAACTGAATTATCAAACACACTTTGACCATTTAACCCAGATCAAAATAAATCGATATACCGTATTCGACGTAATAAGCGCCCTCCCCCTAATAAGCGCCCCCCCCCCCTTTGGGGCATTTTAAGGCTAGGACAAAGGCTCAATATTCACAATTTTGGTGTCAATTAAACTCTTAAGTACTAAAAACGCCATGAAAATAATTTTAAAAGCGCCCTGATTACGTCGAATACGGTAATCGAAAAATCGAGATTAAAATGATGATAATCGGAATCGAAATAAATTGGATACCAATGAGAGTCCTAAGAGGGGCAGGGGGGAAACATTGCTTACCGGCGTTCCTCCTACAGAGGTGCATGTGTGCTACTTGTGTCCAGGACGTGTTCTCCGGGTTGTAGACTTCGACCGTGTTCCTCACCAGGGGGCCGTCATGGCCGCCGACCGCGTACAGGAGACCGTCGATCACCCCGACCCCCGCCCCCGACCGACGACACGACATCTCCGTTACCGGGCTCCAGGCGTCGTTCTCCGGGGAGAAGCACTCGACTGAGCTGAGGCAGTGCCGCGAGGCACCGTCGTACCCACCCACTGCGTACAGGTAACCTAGAGGGGGAGAAAGAAGGATATGGCGAATCATTTGTTAAAGGCGCACTGAACCCACGACGTCATTTGCGTACAAAACTCGGCAGGGCTAGGTCCTGAGCTCAGTGCGCCTTTAACTATATACATGACATACAACATAGAAGTTCTGACTTTTGTGAATAAAACTGTAAAACAGTTTGATATTGTTATCATTTCTCCTCATATAAACAAAATTAGGGTTTAACCTATTTTAATATCAATGCATCTAGCCTATAATTACTATCATTTGTGATGGTTATATTGGGGGTTTTATATGAAGTAACCTGTCGAAATTATCTTAAACTGAGATGCGGGTTATACGAGGGAATTTACAGTAGTTGACTTACCTCCCACGACACCGACCCCCACACTACTTCTGCGTGTGCTCATACAGGCCACCATCCTCCACTCGTTAGTCCGCGGGTCATAGTACTCCACACTGTTCAGACCTGTAAGGTACACACAGCGCATGGGTTGTAGTGGTAAATACTTCAGTATTATTTCATCTATTTCTACCTTTTTTTCCCACAGATGTTGCTATAATATGATTTATGAGGTTTATTTATTATTATGTAGATTTAATACTTCATTATTATTTCATCTACCGTAAAACCCAGGCTTTAAGACGACCCCGGCTTTAAGACGACCCCCCCCCCTTTGGGAAAAAATCCATCTTGTACAAAAAATGTTTGAAAATTGATTTTACTATTATCTTATATATAAAATCCCCACCTTTAAGACGACCCCTTAACTCTAGGGAAAAATCCGTTTTGTAGAGAAAAAAACACCAAATAAAAGTCGGGGTTTTACGGTATTTCTACCTCTTTTTTTCCACAGATTGTGGTTGCTATAATATGATTTATGGGGTTTATTTATTCTCAGTTCATTAATGTTGACTCATCATTGTCTTTAACAATTACTTTTCGATCAGCAAATACCATGTTTGCTGCATCATGCCAATCCTATGAGGTTGATACACTCTGGTAGGGTCAGAATGATATATTCATACAGCCCTCGTATCATGGCAAGACATTTTTATCTAAGGCAACTTGCCGTCATAAACCCTTTATGGGCGGCAAAGTGCAAATATACATCACGATTGTCATGATGCATAAATGCAGCCCTGGTGAGTAACTTGCTCGTGCTGTATTCAAGCATCATGCCGACCGTACAGGGTTGAGACACTCCTGAAGGCTCATCATGATGCACCAATGCAATACTGGCCAGTATGTTGCTGTGGCAGCTTTGGTGCATCATAACGACGAAGGGCATCTTTAGCGACATGCCGTCCTTAAAGGGGTAAAAGGATAAGCATGCAGGACTGTCTCAAATACAACCATTCCTTACCTGAAGAACCGTCAAACCCGCCTACAGCGTAGATGAGTCCATTCAAGATGGCGGCCCCCAGGGTGCTCCTGCGCGCCTCCATGCTGGCCACGGCGCTCCATGCGTCCTTGATGGGGTCGTACACGTCTACCGTCCTCACCCGCAGCGACCCGTTAAAGCCTCCCACCGCGTACACCAGGCCCCCGATCACCGCCACTCCTGGGGGGTGAGACAACAAGGGGAATGTAGTGCCTTCTTCTGGCTCAGGTGTTTATAGATTCAAAGTGCAGGTGATTTTAATGCGGTGTACAATGTGTACAGTGAACGTAGAAATATTCAAGGCTATACATTTTTGTGGAAAAGTAAAGATTGGCAATTTCGTATGTACCGGTACTTATGGCATACTGTGGCACTATATAAACTCACTGACTCTTAATTTCCTTGAACATTCCTTATACATTTTTATATCTTTTGTATTATTAGTGTAAGCCATGGATCCAGATATATAAGTATCGGTATGCTTAAACATTTTTTATCAAATAAAACTTACACCTTAATGGCTAGCTTTTATCATCTTTGAACATCACAACAGATAAATTTCTAAATTTCACGAAAATCTTTTAGGAAAATCACTCGGCCCTTACCACATCGACACCTGCGTGAGGGCATGTCAGCGAGCTGCGTCCACTTCTCCTCCTTAAAGTCGTAACACTCGACCGAGCGGATGGCTTTGGGCGCCTGGCCCCCGATAACTAGCAGCACTTTGGGCAGCCCGATGGGGGTGCGGAGCCGGGTACGAGGGGTCTTGTACATGGCCTTCAGGTCCCCCTTCAGCAGGTGGTACTTCATAGCTTCTATTAAGTAATCCTGTGGGTGGGGACGGAATGAGACATTTAGTACATTGGGGTGTTTATAATTTGGTTAGTTTTGCTTTAATAGTTAAATATTTTACAAGCTAGTTATTTCACGAGAATAACCCTCTAAGAAAAACAAAAACAAAACAAGAAAAACTTTCAGTGCAGAACAATTATAGTGATCCTTTGTTTTTAGTCATTATTGATAAAATTTGTCAAATTCCAACTTAATTCACCTGAAAAAGCTTTTTCATAGTGAATAAATCATCAGTGATGATTAGACGGGCCATAAAATACTGGTGAGGGTTATTTCACAGGGGTGACTGTTGTTTGCTTATTCACTTTAAGAGGTTGATTAAGAGGTTGATTCATCTTTTATTGATCTATTTAAAGCATGTTGGTATCAATTTACATCAAGGTCGCATCCGAAGAAATGTCTATTTCACATATCACTTATACTGCTCGTATGAATAACAATATAAAATAAAATGTTTATCCCAAATATACATTTGATTAGTTTAACATGACCTGGGTTATCGTTAAATTTCTGTGTTGATCAATAAAAGATTGGGATGGCAGTCTGCAGAGCAGATGTTTAATGCTACCCCTTGTATATGCTATCACGATAAGTATTAAATGCTCAAAAAATCCCTTTTTACACTGACTGTTGCCTACTTACTTTACACGGACTGTTGTTCATCCACTTACTTACTTAACATTGTTGCCTACTGACTTTACATTGACTGCTGCCTACTTACTTTACACTGACTGTTGCCTACTTTCTTTACACTGTTGCCTACTTACTTTAAATTGAATGTGTTTTTTCTACTTACTTTAGATTGACTGTTGTTTTTCTACTCGCTTTACATTGACTGTTATTTGTCTTACTTTACATTGACTGTTGCATATAAGGCTAACTCGCTTACTTTCCATAGACTATTGCCTACTTACTTTCCACTGACTGTTGCCTACTTACGTTCCACTGACTGTTGCCTACTTACTTTCCACTGACTGTAGCCTACTTACTTTCCATTGACTGTAGCCTACTTACTTCACATTGACTGTTGCCTACTTACTTCACATTGACTGTTGCCTACTTACTTTACAATGACTGTTGCCTACTTACTTTACAATGACTGTTGTTTGACTTACCTTACACTGTTGTTAGTCTCCTCACTTTACATTGACTGTTGTTTTTTATAAAGAGTTCATATATTGGATTCGATGCATTGCCACTCTGCCTCTAAGACCCCTTTATCCTTTTTTTCAACAAACAGCGCTCTTCTTTATTCATAAACAAAATTATCTAGACCTTAAAGTTTTATCCTTTTTTTTTCTTTTGTATGGGATATAACTGTGTATGCATGACAGCACAGGAAATTAAAGGGAATTTCAAATGCACGAGTTATAAGTATTGAGGTGTAGTATTAAAGGCTGTTTCACTATAACACTCACTATGGTACTGACATATACTAAAACATGCGTATAAGCCGCACCCTACATAGGCATGCTTGGTATCAAAAGAAAGCTTAGTCTGTCTTGCTTACAAGCTGTGGCTTCTATGCGAGAATTTATGGTACCTGATATTGACTGTCGTTTGACTTACTTTACACCTACCGTTTTTGTCATACTTTACACTGACTGCTGCCTACTTACCCTGCACTGACTGTTTCCTACTTACTTTACATTGACTGTTGCCTACTTACTTAACATTGACTGCTGCCTACTTACTTTACATTGACTGCTGCCTACTTACTTTACATTGACTGCTGCCTACTTACTTTACATTGACTGCTGCCTACTTACTTTACACTGACTGTTGTTCTTGATGAGCCCCTCCTGCTCCACCCGCTGTACCAGGAACTCCTGAGTACTAGTTATATCTGATACCTACTTATTTTACACTATTTCCTACTTACTTTCCATTGACTGTTGCCTACTTACTTTACATTGACTGTTACCTACTTACTTTGCACTGACTGTTGTTCTTGATGAGCCCCTCCTGCTCCACCCGCTGGACCAGGAACTCCTGAGTACTAGTTATATCTGATACCTACTTATTTTACACTATTTCCTACTTACTTTCCATTGACTGCTGCCTACTTACTTTACATTGACTGTTACCTACTTACTTTGCACTGACTGTTGTTCTTGATGAGCCCCTCCTGCTCCACCCGCTGTACCAGGAACTCCTGAGTACTAGTTATATCTGATACAGTAGGCTGACAGTAAGAGGTCTGTACTTACTTTACACTGACTATTTCCTACTTACTTTCCATTGACTGTTGCCTACTTACTTTCCATTGACTGTTGTTTGACTATCTTTACACTGACTGTTGCCTACTTACTTTACACTGACTGCTGCCTACTTACTTTACACTGACTGCTGCCTACTTACTTTACACTGACTATTTCCTACTTACTTTACACTGACTGCTGCCTACTTACTTTGCACTGACTGCTGCCTACTTACTTTGCACTGACTGTTGTTCTTGATGAGCCCCTCCTGCTCCACCCGCTGGACCAGGAACTCCTGAGACAGGAGCGGCAGCCGCACGTGTTCCATCAGCTCCGACACATACTCCTGCCGCGTTCCCAGCTCGTGGTTCACCCAGCTCAGAACCGCCTCAAATACCTGAAATAAATAAAATTATAAATTTTTCATTCATCAAATAAATTAAATTCAAGTGTTTTACATGAAATTGATTTGAAGAAGAGTTGTGAATTAACTCGAAACGTCGATATCTATTCAACGCTATACAAACAGCTCCACATTTTTTACTTGTACAACATCAGCAATAAAACATCCAGCTATAAAGTACTCGACTGTGTCTGTTTTTTTGTGTGTTTAAACCCCAATGAAGTATTAATTTGATTAATTTTTAACACTGATTTAAGTTTCATTTAAAACATTGATTTTTAAGTTTTAGATTGAAAAAGATTGAGCGTGTGAGTCGCCTCACAGATGACTCAGGGTAAGCCGAATCTGAAGCTTATCATGTACTTAGATATAATACTCCCTTATAATCATTCGTTGGTCCATTCTGGCATCAGAAATGACAGAAATGAATCCCTTGTTAAAAAGTACCCTAAAGTTATGTGTCATACATGTATGTTATTCCATTTCAAGCCAGTAGGTGGATGTGGGTGAGCAGGTGGGTGTGGGAGAGCAGGTGGGTGTGGGTGTGCAGGTGGGTGTGGGCGACAGTTGCAGGCTGCGGGCATGTACCGCCTTCTGTCCCTATCAAAAAGCCAGTAGATCGGACGATAAACGGCGATGATATGGGTGGTACAGTTTTGAACTGCTCTGGACGCTCCTTTTATCCTGACGCTGTCGCTGGCAACTCTCGTGTTGTCTCGCGCAGTTCTCGGAGTGCACGAGAGGTCGCAGTGGCGCCACCCTTTGGAGGACGGTCGCTAGAGGAACTAAGATATTTTTTTTGTGTTGCTCTGTACTGGTAACTTTAATTTAAATCTAATATAAACGTTTTAGATGGTTATTATTGTGTGTTTGAGGGTATTTCCACTGTACAAGATTTCTATCTTTGCTTTAACACTGAACCCTATGTGCCTTTCATTTAGAGGGTAGCAATTTAAGAATACTTAAGAGTTTATGCAAAAGAGAGAAATCAGTACTTGAAGATCGCAGCTCAATTTCATGCAAAAGGAAAGACATTTCAGATTTCTTTTCGAAGGAAACATTTGTCCCCCGATCTTGCCTGTCTCTCCATGGTCTTATTTAATGGCTGTGGGTCATGGACATTGAATGAGAGAACTTCTCCCATGTAACAAAAACGTCTTAAAACATGGTTCAGGCCTTTAGTATAAACTCAGTTTACCCTGAGTCAAAAAAGAAGATTCTAAACGGGTGTTAAATGCTCTAAGTGGGTATTAAATTATAAAATTCTTTAGTAGTATTCAGGTCTAGGCTTCTGTACACAGGTCAATGACAGTAGTGAGGGAAAAGTCAATTGAAAACACAAAAATAGTTCTGTCAAGATATCTTTAATTTTACATCTATTCTTGTCATGACATCATGGTTCAAATATTATGAACAAGGACAAAATAGCTAACAGGTACAGACATGCACGATAAGAACTCATCTTTACTTTCAGTCAATATGATATCAATCCTGAAAAGATACGGCAATTTTAAGTACTGCTGGAATTGAAACAGTGGTGCTACGTACCGTTTCCTCTGAGAAGACTGTTAACCTGTCGCTGGAGATTAACTTGCAGACTTGTGCTGGAGACAGGTTGAGGTACTCATCGTGCAGCACCACTTCACTGTGAGGGGGGGAGGAGAGGGTTAGGTCAATTTAGTATTCAATACTAAGAAATTCTTGAAAATGTTTTAAAACAAGAGAAATTAGTTAAGGCCCTATTTTGCTAGGTTTGGTCAACCACACTTTTTTAGACCTACCGTAAATTCCCGCATATAACCCCCACCATGACTTTGGGAGAATTATATAACCCGCATCTGAGGTCTGGAAATCAATGATTTAGTACTCTACTATACTTATAAAAACCGTTGTATTAACCGCACCTAGACTCTGAGAATATTGTATAATGCGCAAAGGTTTGGTTTCGCTTATAACCAGAGGGAATATGATATTTATATTTAAAACCAGCCCCTTCGGGACTGGGGGGGGGGGCTATATTCACGGCCAACTGTAGGCCTACCTTCTTTTCACGGCAAATTGTGCCCTCTCTTCACACTTTTTCACCCCCCCCCCCAATGACGTGACTGAGACTATGGTGGTGGTATACCCCCCGCCACGGTCAAGGGGCGAGCGGGTAAAAGATGTGCGTCCCTCTGACCCATATTTCTATGGTAACCCAGAAGCGCCGCTACTGTAGCAACCTCACTCTCCAAACAGATTCTGTCGGACGGCCTCGACTGACAGGTTTAGGCTAGCATATCTCAACTATTACAAAACGTTTTAATATCATATTTCAAAGAGAACATAACACTTATGTATACTATGTGATTTGCCTATATTTGATACCTATAATTCTCTAATGGTCTTATTTCAGGGCAATACAAACGGTAAAAACAATGGCAGATTTCAGTGATTTCTTTTTCTCTAGTTGCCAGGCACTCTATGCAAGAGTATATGTATTATCCCTTTATTCAGTGTTGTTTTATTTTAATGCGAATTAGATTATGAGATAAGTTTGATTCAGGGAAGCATTATGATGTATGAGTAGGTTAGAATAATGATTCAATTAAAATGGAATCACCAGTCGAGTTGGCTAGGACTTTCCTAACTGGTTCATAGCCTGCTTCATCTGGTACCCCAAGAGTACTCTGATTTAAGCACTCAATGATTGTAAGTTTTAACCAGCGAAGGAATAACCAATTTTTATATATAGTGTAAAAAAAGAGTCTATGCTGACCTGAAGTGCTGCTCGGTGTATGTCTGTGAGTAGTTGAGCAGCTCCTGACAGGCGTGCAGGTCGGCGAAGGCGCGGATACCGAGGCAGTTGGACGGGTGGAGCTGGGACTGGAGGAAGTCGCAGCAGGCGTCCCGTACCTCCACCAACTGCAGCAAGTTAGCCGCCGGCAGCAGCATCTGTGTGAGGTACAGAGGGTATGTATTAGTGGTACTATAAAGGTACAAAGTACAGCTCTAGGGGTTAAGTATTAGTGGTACTACATGTATAAAGGTACAGAGTCGCAGCAGGCGTCCCGCACCTCCACCAACTGCAGCAAGTTAGCTGCCGGCAACAGCATCTATATACAAACAAGAAACGCATATCATCATTTTTTCTCTTTTTAGTATTAAATTATTATTTATTTTTTTTTAAGTTATTTTAAAATATTTTTTTTAAATATTTTTTTTCTTTTGAAATTCAGAATGACCAAACCTGGAAATGGTTGTAAATGTCAAATAGTTGTCGGTAC
The DNA here is from genome assembly GCA_947462335.1 of Harmothoe impar. Lineage (NCBI taxonomy): Eukaryota > Metazoa > Annelida > Polychaeta > Phyllodocida > Polynoidae > Harmothoe > Harmothoe impar. The sequence continues at coordinate 71,626,039 of OX381706.1, forward strand.
GGAAAAAGGCTGTAGGATATCCAAATCAATGTGTAGACAGTTTCTCATATGTGTATTAGATTTTGAATGCATCGACATGGATTTATTATAGATATGGACAGGGGTGCAATGTGTTCTTATGCAAATTTGCTTACAGATATCGTATTAAAATTACGAGTCATTTGATGTGATTACCCTTTATCATCTCCCCATTTCATTCTCGTCTTGCAGTGGGGTAGAACTGTGGCCTGAACCTTACCTGAACGTTATCCTCTGTGACCTGGACCTCCCCTGAGTACACAAAGTCTATGAGTAGTGACAGCGCCTTGCCATCAATCTCCTGCAGTACGATACGGTCCGCACGCGCCTCCGACAGGTCGGAAGTAAACATGGCGTAGAAGTAAGGGGAGCAGGCAGCCAGCACCGAGCGATGACACGGGATCTCCGAGCCATCCGCGACCAGCAGCGTGTCGCAGAGCAGGTTCTGGTGGCGAAGTACGTTTAGCACCTCGAAGGCCTTGGCCATGTGCCCGGCGTGCTTGTAGGCTGGCCGCTCGGTGGTCGGCGGGGCCACCTCCATCGGGGATTCGGCATCTTCCCGCTTCACATTCATAATCTGTATGATAAAGAAAGAGCAAAGAAGTCAGTAGATTATCTGCTTGTTCTTGGTCAATTGACTCATCATTCAGATGCAGAGATGTATGTAAGTTACCGGTATAACGGGGAGTGTGGTTTGTAGACCACTTGTAACACTATGGTAATATACGATCCATTCGTACCGTGGCTTTCAACTCTAATTATTTGAAATTTGAGTTTATACAAGACAAGTTTTACACTTCATATTGTAATACACATATGTCATACATCATGCAACTTATAAGCATATCCATGGCATCTACATTTTCTATACCCTTTGTCGGCATGATGCATGTAGCCTATGTTTCCCTGAAAAGTCTACTCGCCAGGGCTGCATGCATGCATTATGCTGACCCTTGTGTCAATTTTGGCATTTACTTTAATCTTTACAGTTTACTGTGAAGGGCTGATCCATTCTTGAAGGTTCCAGGAATTATATCAGCCCTGGCCCTGGAGTAAGGACCAGCATGATGCTTGAATGCAGCCGTGGTGAGTTGCTCACCATTCCTGCATTCATGCATCATGACGAGAAAGTGTATTAAAGCACTATGCTGTCCCTACAGGGTTAACTTAAAAGGCTGACTGACTTCTGCCAGTCCAGTCTGGCTCAGTCAGAGAGGACAAGAAATGTGTAAACAACCCAGCTGGGCCCTGGATTTCCTCAGAGAATCAAACACTTTACCTTTGAACCTTCGGCTTCATTGAGGCTCTCCATCATTCCTCTCCCATTACCTCCCTCAAACCAAGATAAAATGGAATTTAAACAGAGAAATATCGGAAAACGATCCCTGTCAGCAGTGGGATGTGGATTTTGTGTTGGTGTTCTGTCCGGAAGTGAGTTCGTCCCCGGCGCATGCGTACAGCGCATGTTGCAGCAGATGGAATGGCGCTCCCACTCCAAGATGCCGGGTTAGGAGCGAGCCGGGAGCATTTCTCGTTTCTGTCCAGGAAATCGGAGGCTAAGGCGCGCCACAGGTCATCATGACGACCAGCAGTAGCCCTGCTTCCCAGGTATGTAAAGAAAACGGGGATTCATCTTCTAATATTCTCCCCTGCAGTGGATTTGTGACTGACAGCGGTTTGTTTACATTGCGCGGTGGGGTGGCCGTGCCTTGACAGGTGCGCGTCCCACTGACTGCACTGGCCGGGCCTCCCTAGCCGCTCAGGCCGCCGGGGCAGGCGGGCCCGGCCGGGGTGCTCCTCTAGGACTTTGGAGTTTGGGGCGGCATCATTCATGTAGCATTGATACTTATTGGTTGATTAAAATCAAATCTAAACGTTTGGATAAAACTTGATCCAGAAGCAAATGCATATGAATATGATATGATAATACACAAATAGGCATTCAATAAATTGAAGATCTCCTTAGACATAGAGTAGGGCTATACTATGCCAAGCCAATACATTAATTAATGATACTATTGATAGGCATATCCCTCAATGTACCTCAATGGAGAGAAGATAAACTGTACGTTGCACTTTGTGTTTAAGTATGGCTGTGTCTAAAGCACATAAATCCACATGCCAGTAGCTAGGCATATGAATAAATAATTTTAACATGCCTAGGTTATTGGGCCACTCTAAGCCCATATAATATTGCAATAAAAGATGTATTGGATGGGGGGGGGGGGGGGGGTAGACCTATTACATATTATCTGCTAAAGACATAATGTAATTATTTCCCTAGTTTTGCAAGAACATCAAATTGACCGAGAAACAAGAAGTAACAAAATGCATCCCCTTGTGCAGCAACATTATACTTCTTGATTTAAGCTACGGGTATACTCTATATGCATATATGCCCACACTTTAAAGTGGGCACAAGTTGTAGTCAAAGGATAGCAGTTACAACTCTGTATGTACATTCCCTTGGCCAACTAAATAAAACAACATATATTCTAGCCAATAAATTCTCGCCCTAATAAAAGCAAATAACACATTCGGCGAGGGCTTCAAAGAATAATGCGCTTAATTCTACTAGTGGGCCTTGGACTTTTGACTGGCAGTGGAAATAATAGGCCTACCCAACTGCAGCCCAACTGGGGCTGCGTCGGAATGATGGCCAGCATCCAAGTCTATGGTTAGGGCCGCCGGCTGTTACGAGCGCTCTTAAATTGGATTTAGAGTCTTTGGGCAGGTGGGCTGGCGCGGGCCCCACGCATGAGGGAACCTACAATACACCTTTAAGGATAGCATAGTGCTTTAATGTATGATTTACTCTGTCAGCATGATGCATGTATGCAGAATTGGCCAGGAATTTGACAGTGCTGCATTCATGCATCATACCAAACTCTCGGAAGTGTATCAGCCCTGTTAGGGCAGCATGATATATGAATGCAGCCCTGGTGAATAGACTTGCCAGGGCTGCATCCATGTATCATGTCTAGAAAGAGTACAGCAAACTAAAGCATTTTTTTGAATTTTCAAACGTTTATTTGTCATGAAATGAGTTTCTAGACAACGTGCATTCAAATGGGTATATGCCAATTACGTGATATTTGTAATCCCATTCTCGGCACATACACCTCATGGGATGCCATAAACAGTTGGATATACATGAGTGTCCATATATTTTAGCACCCTGCTGCCCTTACAGTGTTAGATCAGGACCCTGCCACCCCACCCTGCAGGCAGCAACATGTACCGGGTGGAGGGGCCAGCGCCACGTGGACGGGACCAGGCACTGGGGGAGTGGTTATTAGTGAACAACAGGGGGCGGGGGGTAATTAATGTCCACCCTCTAAAGGGGCGGGGTTGGCATGACGAACAAATACATTTCAGCGGAAAAGCCCACATATTAGGGGCCGTCCATAAAGTATGCCACGCTTTTGTTGGTCTTTTTGGACCCCCCCCCCACACACACACCATTGTGCCTCTACATGGGTTACATGGGTAAAAATCGACACGGCCGACACGGAGACACGGCCCTTTTAAAAATCGACGGACACAGGAAAAAGTTCTTATATACCTAAAAATCGATACAATGCCACTGCCCTCCTGCGAAAATTCGACACGGCGACACGGTCAAAATTGTGGGTACCCATGTAGAGGCACACCCTTGTCTCGCTTTTCCCCATACCTATATAATTGGTTAGACCCCCTCCCTCCCTCATCTGTGATATATATTATGGATGGCCCCTTACTTTAGAGGGGGAGGCAAACGTTTTCGGGGCACCCACGTGACCCCGTGCCCCCCCCCCCCCATGTTGTTAGGGGGTGTCCCCCCGGGGTGTTGGTGGATTTCTTCATGACAACTAAGGTTTCCTCCACCCAGCGATTTGTTTGTACACCCCTCCCAATATCAAAGTATTCAAAAGAATCATTATAGAAATCCCCCAATAAAGGTTGACTCCCCCTAAATATAACACTAAATGTGAAGTCCCTACAACATGGCCAGCACAGGCTCAGGGGTAGAGTCTAGTATTAGGTATGAGCAGATTTCAGACTTTGTAGAAAAGCCGCGCATTCAGAGATTTACAGATCTCATAATAGGCACCAGAACGTATAAGCAGTACTCAACGTGCCTCAAGTGCCGCCAATATAGACGTCACTACCGGGCCTTATGTTGACTTGGGGCTACTTGAGAACTACAATAAACTTGACTTAGTTCCCTTCACAAATATAATTCTGCGGTTCAGCTATGGCCATATTAACTATCGATATGTGCACAGACGGTCCTAAGTGTTTTGATTGGTGCCTGATTAGTACTTCAATAAACGGTTATATATGAGAGCTTATTTCTACAAGTAATAAACGCATTATTATTACATTTGTAAATCCGATAGGATTGTACATTACTCTTACCATTTTGCCGCCAGCACCATATATGCATTAACTCTTTACGGGCAACATTGCAGGGGCGTGGAAAGCACTTGCAAAGTAGGGGGGACTGAGGGGTATTTTGACCCTTTTTAACCCTTTTTTACATGACCTTTTTTGTTTGACCTTTTTGGGGGTTGGTCTAAAGTGGGGGGGACATGTCCCCCCGCCCCCGCCCCCCCCGGTTTCCACGCCCCTGAACATAGTTCTTTAATATTTGTGGCCTTGGAGTACCTTGCCGGTGCTGCATTCATGCATTCATGTTGACCCTCCAGGGTCGATACATACCCAAAAGGGTCACTCAGTGTGATCACTGCACACCAATGCAAACCACTCTACACTATTTTGATACATTTGTATGTTACAGGGGAGATATGGCGTTCAAATTATGACTAGGTTTAGTAAAGAGTCCATACATCATTCCTTAAATATGTCGTGCCATATATAGCTTAACAAATAAAACAATAAAAAAGACAGAACACGGCATTTCCTATGTAAAGATACCCACTAGCTGTAATTTCAACATGGCACGGTCAATCAATTCCATATTTGATATTGGTACTAGTATTGAGTATAAATTGTGGAAGACCTGCGTGAAGTCTCCTGGAATTTCTATACAACTTTGAGATACCATTTATCCTTAAGGTATGTTTGAGACGTATGGTGAATGTACCATGCCCACTCTATACCTGACCAGGTATACCCTGTGTGGACCAGATCTAAGAGATCCCCGCCAAGTGTTATCACTCACTGTTTGACAAGGACTTGTCAGGGATTAACCCTTTACGGACCACATAATACTTTATTACACTTTGCCCTTAGTCACTATAACTCATGACGACATTCCTGGCGAGTAACTCGCTAGGGACGCATTCATGTATCATGCTGACCCTACAGGTGGTCGGTATGATGTACTAATGCATTACTGATGAGTTACTCATCATTGGTGCATCATACATGTATATAAATACACATACATTGCTAAAGGCAACATGCCGTCGTTAAAGGGTTAATGAGGTAGTGCATGTACTACATGGGCATGGTGCATGTAGTGGCCAATACTCCGACTTTATCAACATCCATCTGTCACGCACCGCCTCCTAACACTGCCAAGATACCCTGATATATAGGCTGTATACACTGATAATCTTAATGCTCCAGTCCTTAGTCTGTAGTGGCTATCCCAGGTTAGTCATAGGGACATTGGCCAGGTATGACTATGTTTTATTCAAAAATGACTGAGGCAAAACAACATATGACTGATGCCTTACTCAAAAGCCTATAATACTCATTGAAATTGAGAAGACTAATGTGAGTTGGTCAGTACTGACCAACCTAACAATATTAACTAAACTAGGTTGGTTGTATAGGGAGCCAACAAATGACTAACTAGGTGAGGTGCTACTGACTGATTTGTTAGCCAGTACTGACTAAGTTCTGGAGCCTAAAGATTATCTGTGTAGACCTGTGTTGGGTACATCTACATGCTTATACATTGACTGAGGCAATAACTCAATATTGTGTCAAAATTCCTCAAGTAGATACGACCCGAGTATAGAGTATGTCAATAAATCATTTTCAATATTAATTTATATAACAAACAGAGACTGGTATATATAGGAATGTTGATAAATCACGTGTGCTCGCTTCACAACTAGATCTATACTGAACACACATATCAGCATATGTATACAAGAACTAAGACTTTATTTCAAAATGTGCTTTTACAAATTCTCTTGATAATATCTACATGCATGTAAAAATAACCTTTGAAATTGTGCAATAAACTACACAAATTAGACGATATTTAGAACTAGTAATTAAATAATTCCCAAATGAGACAGAGCGTGCAGTTACATGGTACAGTAATATCATTTATCTAAAACATTTCTCGAGCTATGTAGGCAATATAATAATTCTAACTTCAGACATTAACCGTCAGATATATGTATCCTATCTGTAGGCACACCTGGGCATAAACTTTAATTGACCCAGGGACCCTGGGTCTCTGTGAGACGGTTTTCCAACAAAAAAACATAGATTGGTCAGCTGACTTTGAAAATTCACCCTGCTTTTGTTTTTTGGTATTTCTCTCCCAAAAAAAGCTCATCCACATCTCGGGAACTATCTTTCTCTTCCCGTTTTTTCCCAAAATTTCCGTACAATTTTTTTCCTAGTGAAAAAAGACAAATAAAAAATGTCAAAAACTACCCAAAAAACAAGTCTCTGTGAACTAATGCTGAAGATAGGCCAGTGACCTTGAATCCTGACTTTAAAAGAGTCACGTTCACACAGACTTCCTATACCTGCAATGGTGAAGAGCAGGTGAGACGTTTTTATGAGACGCTTTTTGGTCAAATAGAGCCTTCCATAAGGGTGCTCTCGGACTCCACGGGCATCAACTTTCGCGCATGTTTTTGCGTGTAGTGCATACAACTTACAGCACAGGCATGTTGAAAACGCTAAAGTTAATGCCCGTGGGTGGTGGTAGAGTCTTTTTTTTTGTTTTGGTCTGCCAAGTTCCTCTGGTTTCAAGTGTGACGGTTCAGGACACCTTGGACAAGGAAAAACTTTTCAAATATGACATAGCACACTGTATCAATAGATCAATATTTATGATACCTATCCTGTTGTGTAAACCATTTTTAAATATTTCCACTAGAAGCCCTGGGTCACTTGTGATGTATATCACACAATCCATCTTTTAAAGGATTATTTGGTATTTTCCATTTGTTGATATACTTGTACCTATTAAGGGGTTAAATACATAGACAGATGCCAATGCCCATAGATACCGTCTATGCTGTATTTCACGTGTGGGGGCTAGGGCAGTATCGCCCCAGCCCCCACGAGTGAAATACATCAGTGCACTATCAATGAAGTTGGTATTTGTGTTTATTTATTGTTTATTTGAAGCCATTTAAGGAAGGAAAACAACCCTTTTTCATATTTTATCTGCAGGTACAGATTTATGTTTTGATTTGAAGCCATTTAAGGAAGAAAAACTACATCAAAAACTTCGTGGGATACGTTGCCAGGCCCCACTCGTGAAAATACGACCCGGTCGGAATCAATGGGCGTTGGCGTTTGTCTATTTATTCTTAGCCTTGGATACAGGGCATTGGATACGGCTCTTCCTATAGTAAGCATAGTAAATCTTGTATTTAAAATAAATACATATTTCACCGGCAGGTGTACCTGGGCTGGGCTAACTCAGTGCTGTGCGAGGCGGGAGTACTGCTGGGCGGCCTGGATGACCTGAGGAGTGGCGTCGCCTTGGCAACCATCGTGGATACTTTATGGCCGGAAGCCCAACTGAGCGCCAAGGTTAAGGATGTAGAACAGGTGAGAAATATATATGATTATTGATAATTTATTTTAAATCTTTTTCTGTATATCGGTCATAACATTAGGCTTACTAAAAGCATGTTTGTTTGAGACAATATAGTCTGAGAGTTAAGGTAGGTCGTTCCCTTTTGTTCGACTTACAGACTTCCAATATGAATAAGTAGAAATTTCACAAAAATGTTAAAATATTGAAATCTAATACATAATAAATACCTTTGGATCCCCCCCCCCAAAAAAGAGAAGAAGCTAGGGGTCGTCCCTATTTTGTAGCTAGGGCCCGGTTGCCTAAAACACATCCCCACTTAGTATCAAAGTATTGAAAGTATGTCCCTTTCTCTTGGTGGGTCCCAAGAGTTCTCTCACTTCCTTCAAAAAGCCTTGATATTGATTGCCCCTTTTCAACTTTTGGTTATCACCAAGGCCAAACTTTATTGTAATTCAAATGTTATATTGATCTTCTAGGGTCATTCTGTAATACGATTTAAAACTTCTTTGGGTGCGAAATATTTCCGAAGCACTGTAGCTAGTACCTGAGATCCCCTATATTGGTTTAAACATGTAACACATTAGACCTCAAGACATTGTTAGCACCAATTTAAATTAATACTAGGAGCAGTGTATGGCTTCAAAGGGTGACCCTAAGTCGTTCACACCTGAGGTCGACATCCTTATACTATATGTAATATATGCATTGCCCTGAGCCCCTCACACAGCCCCAATTACGACCAGCCGTGGGGCCCATGAAGGGGGGTCCCCAAGTCGCATGTCGATTTTAAGAAATGACCATGTCGCATGTCCATGTCGCTGAATAATACCCATGTCCCATGTCAATTTTAAGAACTGCCCATGTCCCATGTCACTATCTTTTTATGCCTCGTGTCGCATGTCACTAGGCCTTATGTCACATGTCGATTTCAAGAAATGCCCATGTCGCCATATCGGATTTAGGGGTCTACAGCCATAGCCGTCCTCACACCCTTTTCTGAACAAATCTCGTTACTGGGCCTTGGACAGCCCTCCCTGTAGTTGCCACTGAAAACATGTGGAGGTGTAACCAGTGGTACTGGAAGAGGTTGCTTTAGTGGAGTGTCAATATTGGCCCTTTAACGGCCGCATTGTTCTTTACAGGGGCCAACTCAGGAACTTGAAAAGAGGAGTGGTCCACCAAACAGCACACTGTAAAAAGTTGGTTGCCATTTTTGTAGGTGTAGTCTACAGTACATTCTACTGTAGGTGTACAATCAAATGTAGGTACACAGTAGAATCTACTGTAAATCTACAGTAGATTCCACTGTGTACCTACACTAACTATTTACAGTGAAAAGTACCGAAAAGTGTCGTGCCGCGACTGTTGGCGGATCAAAATATCATTAGAAGTTTTTTTTTTCCCGAAGGGCAGGGGAGGTCCGGACTCCCAGGACTCCCAGGACCGCCCCTCCCCCTGGGTCTGCCCCTGAACTTTCATGCATAACTTCAAGTTGTCATCGTGATGCATGCATGCAGCCCTGACGAGTAACTCGCCAGTGCTGCATTCTCGCATCGTGCTGACCCTACTGCATTGGTACACTCAGGAAGGGTCAGCATAATGCATGGATGCAGACCAGGGCTGCATTCATGCATTATGACGACCAAGGGCATGTCGCATTAAAGCACCCTGCGGCCCTTAGAGGGTTACCACAGGTAGGAGTGCGTTGGTTGACTCACACTTGGCTTACTGCTACCGGCGCGCTACCCAATTGCCTAAGACAACAAAGGGCGTTATTGCAGCGGCATCAGGAGACCTGTATACAGGCCTAGTGGGCAAAATTTAAAAAAGGTTTGTTTCAGGTAACATGGGTTGAAAGTATAGGGTCGGTAGGTCGGATTGAAAAAAACTTTTTTTTAAAGCCAGCCTCTCCACATACCCCAAAATTTACCAAAAATGTGTAAAGATGTGAGGATTTCTTCAAAATTACATAAATTTGCATGTACCATGCGGCATATCTATTTCCCGTTATAAAATAAAGATGGAAATGGTAGCCAGTCTCTTTGTAAACCTAGAAATGACCCAAAAAAGTGTCAAAGTATAAAAGTGTCAAAATTGCATAAAAAACGTAGGGTCAGCCCTGTTTTGATAGGGTCGGTCGGGTGACCTGAAACACATCTCTTTTTTTTGCCCTCGTGGGCGGAACACCACTGTATAGGGCCAGGGGGAAAGAATAGCCCTACATGGGATCTGTGGGTCTTAACACTTTAAGGGCTGCATAGCGCTTTAATGCATCATGACCACTCCCTCTGGCAGCATGATGCATTAGCGCAGAACTGGCACCAGGGCTGCATTCATGCATCATACCAACCCTTCAGGAATGTATCAACCCAGTATGGCCGGCATGATGCTCCAAATGCAGCACTTACTGGTCAATTCGCCAGGGCTGTATTCATGCATTATGTCAACAGAAGGTATGGCACAGTAAAGCACTATGTGGTCCTTAAAGGGTTAATGTAACATATAAGGCCTAGCCTGCTTACCGCAGTGTTAAAACTAAAGCCAATCCCCAAACTGCCCGTGGCACCTGTTTGGTATTTGTAGTTCAGATATACAAACTGATATATTATACACCTGCATCCGTTATATAGCTCTTAGCCGATATGTAAGGGTATTTGAGTTTGAATAAAAGTGTTTTGAAAAGGCCCAATGCATGCGCCACAAAATGTAAGTTATACAACTTTTATATGTTAGCAAACAATTGATCTAAATGCATTTAGCATGAAGCATTATTTAAATTCGTTTCGCTAAATGTAATTTTACAAATGCATGTCATTTAAACTATTCATAAAATTTTCATAAAAGAAAAAGCACAGATGGAAAAAGAGAACCAAGTGGGAACCTGAAAATTAAGTTTGCTCAGCGCAGGACTAAGAGTAAGACTAGCTTTGATGAGAAGTCCCCATACTATAGGGGGGGGGGGGTCAAATTATGGGATAAGCTAGACAAGAACACTCAAGGGCTAACGACCATCCATAATTAAGACCGCAATTAATAAAATGCCTGCCATTTTCATACGACAATCTCTAATTGCCTAACGTCGTTGTGACCTTGCTCGAGCTATCATCTATTTTGCTACTAACTACAGGATTCTTATTATCACATGCACCAGTACTGCATTGTCATCAGCCAAGACGGTTAGACTTGAGAGCACCATAGTTTGAAAAGTTGATTGTATACTTTCATCTACGTGTGCACTGAAAAAAGTCCTGTGGGACTAGCAGTTCAACAAATAATCTGAATCTAAATCGGAACATTATGGAAAAAAGAGAAAATTAGCCTGATTCTTTCATACATAAGACTCATAACATATCTTTTATTTTCAGCCAGATGACACGGATTGTTACACCCACAATATAAATGTCACGCTGGGATTCCTTGCACAACTTGGAGTTACTTGTAACCTGTCTGCCCAAGGTAAGCTATACGACTACACTGAAAAAATAAACTCGTCTCCAGACTCGTCAAAGTGCCTATCATAAAATGAACGAGTCAAATGTTGTCTAACCTATCAGGTTACCATCCCACAAATAGAATCTGGAGCTGGCAAATGTTGGGGTTTGGGCTGGCACATGCCAAGAAGGTCCTCTATCTCCAGCTAGAAGACCCGCTTTCTTGTCACTTAGACAAGTTTTTGACTCGTTTATTTTAAGATAGTCACTTTGAAGAGTCTGGAGACGAGTGTATTATATGTAGGATACATCATTAACTTCAAATGGTTGCCTTTGGTGTGAATCTCATAGTATCTCATAGGATCTTAAGAGGGGGGGGGGGACGCAGGTCTGAAGTTGCTACCAACAGCCATACATTGAAAACCTCAGGGTCGTTATTTTGACTATACCAAAATTGATAACTTTAGGTCGACAAGGTGACGACCTTAGGTCATCATTGTGACGACCTAAGGTAGTCATATCTGATCAATATAGACCAAAGTTGTCATAATGACAAACTTAAGTTGTCTTAATGACAACCTTAGGTAGTCACATCGCTTGGGTAGTCAGAATGACTACCTTAAGGTTGTTGTTTTAGGTAGGGGAGACCGGGGCAAAACGGACCCCCGGGGCAAAACGGACCCGACCCCTAACTCAGTTCTCAGCTGTAAATTCCATATTTTTGTCAAATTGGCTCATATAATTGATAGAAATAACATGTTTTAAAAAAAACAATGGATGCTACCTATGGTATTCCGGATTCCATAAAGAAAAAACTGAATTTAGAGATCTTGATCTAATTTTGCAAAAATCAGTTTATAAGCTTCTGAGATTTAAAAAAGAGGTATATGTTAATGTTTTATGGCTAAAACAATAATATTTTATAGCTAAAGTATTGTGTAACATATTTGCAAAGTCATTGGAAAAAAATATTACCCTACAGTTATTTATTTTGGCAAGATCATTTTTTCACATATATTTCATGAAGCTGGGGCAAAACGGATCCCCCCTCCTCACAATCCTAATTCCTATGGTGAAACCCCATAGAAATGATCAAAACATGAAAAAATAACCATGCTTGGCCTAAAAAATGATAAGAATGATGAGACATGCTTATTTGAATATAAAATTATTTCTTATAAGCCAATTTTTACTTTTGGGGGATATTTTGGGGGTTTCGGGGAATTTTTCCTGAATTCAGGGGAAATTTTATTGAAATGCATGATATTCAACGGTCATAAAAATCATTTAGAATTGAAAAATGTTAGATAATGGTCATGCATGACAACAAAGAAATACCTAAATAATTGAGTAATAACATAGCTAAAAGATGGGAGCAAGAAAATTATGAAAAAAGATAATAATTCAAAATTAAGAAATTTCCAGGGTCCTTTTTGCCCCGCCCCAAAAACCCTTTTGCCCCGGGACTTTTAGCCAGTGACCTTCGTCTGTCAGAATATGTTATGCTATCCCACTATGCTATTAATGATACTAGCACAATATTAATTATTTTCATGGATGGTATACTTCTATGCTTTGTTATGAAAAAAATCATTGTTTCAATTCAGGGGTTTACCTCTGAGTTATATGCCATCTTCCCTTAAGGGGTCCGTTTTACCCCGGTCTCCCCTATTGTAAATTTGAAGACCTAAAGTCATCAGTAATGACAAGTCTCAACACCATTGGGTAGTCATTGGGACAACCTGGATGTTGGACATGGAACATTCCCTGTCACGTGCTGTCACCGAGGGTAAATTGATTGAAGTAAATTTTCTATCATGAGATATAAACTGGTGACAGGGAGCAGAGTAGTCTCTATACCTTTAAGGCCATCATTCTCACCCATACACAACTTATTTATAACAAGTAAAGCTACTTAGTTTAATCAAGAGTAAACCAAATATGTGAAAGGGATGCCTCTCGTTAGTAGGTGAACTAATTAGAGACTATATTCATACACCCTTCTCCAGAGCACTTTCCATTAGTCATCATGACAACCTAGGTCGTCATAATGACTAGGAACCTTCCTCTGGGTTTTCAGTGTACGGCCCATGGAAGCGGTAGGGGTGGGTCTCAAAATAAGGGGGGCAGTGACTCCCGGCTCCCGTCACACATAGGGGGCGGTAATTGTTTCTCATTAAGGTCTTGGCGATGAAATATGTTGGGCGAATACGTGAACCCTGGGTTGAACAGAAGCCATGTGGCTTCCACAGTGGCTTCAACACTGCAATGTGGTTTGCGGTGATGTCTGACAGTCAGTATAGGGCATCTGGCCGTCAGTTGTGCTAAGTTGAGAACCTTCAGTACAGACCCTTGGCCAGTAGGTTATGACATCACAGGGCAGGTCAGCATTGCTTCTGTCTAAAGTGGTTCCCAGGACTTTGCCCTAGAGTGAGTAGGCCTAGGTACTGAGGGCCAATGCTATTCACATGTCTTCAGGGAAACACATACTGAAGCAATTACTGTCCCCACTTAGGCCCCATCTAGAGACAACCTAAGAAGGCACTGGGGTTTAGACATGGCCGCGCCCATGGCCTAACACCTAGGAGCCCTATACATACAGGCTATGTCATTGATTACAACAGCCATCGCTACTGCTATATAAGGGGGTGGTAACTGACGCAGGGTTCTATCTAAGAGTCTTTTATGATGTGTCAGCAGAACGAGCACAAGAAGATCTAGACCAAGCTTCATTTACAATCAACTGAAAGAAAATTAAAATTCCGACTCCATAACTTCAACACCCTCAAAATCAAACTGTTTTCCTAACCATCCTATCCCCTTTATTGAATCCATGATATATATTTTAACGGGCATTGCATATGTATATAATACCAAGTTTCAAATTTACACCATACCACTCGAAGTATTGGTGGCTTTATGCCACCGCTTCTGCCTGTCTGTCTACATACCATGCAGTATACATACAGCTGATTTATGGGCTGAACATACCTGACTACAGTAACTGTATATAAGGCCAAATGTGGCTCAGAACTATGCAGACTAAACCTGTTCTGATATTCATGTGCTTTGCTCTTACAAAGGATGACTGGTTCTAACACCCATATAGTGTTAGTGATATCGCATATCCAACCACAGCCCAAACACTATAAAAGGTCAACATGCAGCGCCCTGGCTACAGAACTCAAAGCTTTAAGGGCCGCACGATTCCTTAACCCTATAAAGAGGGCATGCATGTCCCTAAAAGGTGACATTTGTCATCTGGCAATTGACTGGCCAGTACTGCATTGGTGCATCATGCCCACCCTTCGGGCGTGTATTAACCCTGTGGGATTGGCATGATGCTTGAATGCAACACTGAGGAGACACTCGCCAAAGCTGCATTCATGCATCATGACGGCCATGGCATGATGCATTAGTGCATCATACCACCCTTAAAGGGTTAATGTGCTATACCCTTTGTCGTCATGGAACATGGATGCAGCCATGGGTAGTAAATCTCATGTGCTGCATTCATGCATCTTGCCGACACTCCTGGGTTGAGTTAGACTCTAGTGGAAGATCGGCATGATGCACAAATTCAGTATAGAGAGTTGCTCCCTAACGCAACATTAGTGCAGAATGGTGACACATCATGCCGTCCTTAAAGGATTGACCCTTCAAGGACGGCATGATACCTTCATGCATCTTGCCCTTGGTCGTGATCATGCATGAATGCAACGATGGCGAGTAACTCGCCATTGCTGCATTTAAACATCATGCCGACCCTACGTGGTTAAGACACTCCCGTAGGGTCGGCTTGATGCACCAATACAGCACTGGTGCATCATGACGACAAATGTCATCTTTTAGCGACATCCCTCCTTAAAGGGTCAACATGCAGTCTTTAAATGGTTAGGCAGGTACATAGCTCGTCAATTAACAATGATATAACACCTGGAGGACGACTTCTTGGTATAATAACATTGAATGTAAACCTAGCTGTAGCTTCCACTTTACGATTATGTGTTTAACGACACCAGCCCTCCCCTCTCAGCACAGTGTTGTAGCCGTCTGTGTTGTGGCCCTCAGACAACAGCCTCCAGCCAATACACTCTAAGAAAAGTGTGTTATGTGTACGTGCTTTTTTGAAGCCACTTTTAACACACTACACGCTACTCAAAGTGTGATGACCTCAAAAGTGTGTTACTCTGTCACGCTACTCAAAGTCTGTTACTCTTTAAAGGCATGTTCCCACAACACACATATTTTAGAGTGTACAGCAGTCTCCACGTGGGTTAACCATCTAAATACAACAGTATGCCATAACCCTTTAAGGGTAGCATACATGTAGTGCAAAAAGCAATATCACCAGCCCAAGGCTTACCATCAGGCCATATGTCAAGGGGAATCATCAATCCCTAAATGTGACCATCATAAAAAAACACAAAAGGGTGTAAAATCTATTTTGAATAATATGCTGATCAAGTAGGCCTACCGATGACTGTTTTTCTTATATTGTGTATTATTTTTCTTCCATCTATCATTTTGTCCACCCCAACTCCAATCGTATAACACCACCAATGCGATTACCTGCTGCTGCTAACAAAGAGATAACCAGTATGAGACTGGAATTATTCCTACAACGGGCTACTAGCCTATGTATTTTTCCAGTATGAATAAAGAATTACAACAACAACAGTGCCTGAATGCATCATGCTATTTTTCGTCATAATGAATAAATGCAGCCCTGGTGACTACTAATAAGGGCTGCATTTAAAAATCATGCCGATTCAATTGGGCTTATACACTCCCGAGGGTGGATATGATACATTCATGGATGCATCACTGATGAGTTGCTTGTTAGGGCTGCATTCACACAGACAAAAGACTGTAAACATAGATTATTTAGAGCATAGAGGTCAATTAAATGACATCAATAGGTGTTAATAGGTCACAAAGGGATCCAATGTGCCCTGACCATGGGATTTTCTAGTGTATTTCCAATGGGAGGAATAAAAGCGTGCACGCTTTTATTCCAGAATGACCAAATATTGGACAATAAAATCTAATTAGAGCAAAATTGGTAGGAATTAGGGGAATGGAACAGCTAGGAAGTCAAATATATCATTTGTGAACATTCACTTTTAGGAAAATCCATTTTTTTGTCCCACACATCGGATGTACTAACTTTAAAGCACCATAAGGTCGGGTCTATGTTATAGTATAGTTGGCAGTGCTTCAGTCCATGTTACATGTGACTACAGGTACCACTGGCAGGGAGGGGAAGAGGTTTGGAAGGGAGCCGCTATTATATATGTTAGAAATGGGGGAAGTGGTCAACTAAATAATTTTGGTGGGATACATTTTTGACGGATGAGTAAATGCCATGGACCTGGTGGTTGCTCCGTAATTCCAAGGGGTAGTGATAGTTGTTATCAGTGCTCATCTTAATGTTCCCAACTCACCACAGAAAAGAAACAGCGTCAAAAGGAGTCCAGGTTTCCTCCAGAATGACTCCCCTCTCTAGGGGAGTCCAGGTCGCCTGAGGGACTCTCTGGCTGACCTAAGCGAGTCACCCAGAGAGCTAAAAATCCACCAAGCTCCCCCATTTATTACCCCCCGGCTTTCCCAATGACGAGGAGTGATGTTTATTGTCCCCCACCCCAAATCCATTCCTCCATTTAGTTAAAAGTGACCACGTCCTTAGAGCACTTCATCTATGTGAGTTCTATTGGCTCACCGTACTCCAGAACTGCACAGCTAGGCGGTCCACAGGAGCCGTTTGGCCAACATTGGTAACGAGCAGGCTCTAGACACATTGTTGCCACCAATAGCAATTCAAATGAATGGAATCCATGCATAGTTAGAATAGAAGGACTCTTATAGGTTCACATACCATAGGGTTTTAAAGGTACTTACATAATCTAACTGATTCTAAATCGACCAACATCTTTTAATGACTCTCAGGGATAAAAAAGCCTATGCTACAGGATTTATTTGCTTTGGAGGGTATTCTAATTTTGTTGATTACATGTATACACCCTCATGAGAATATCATATTTTTCTAAATTTTTCCACACAGAAAAAAGTCCCCAACAATATATCAATGAAAATGCAGGCATGCATTAATATGATCATTATAAATATGTTGAGAAGATAAAAATAGGGGATCACGGGCAAAATGAAATTATTCTGAATTAATCAAAATAATACCTCATCTATTTACTGTATAAGGTGTCAATTAGTGTCAGAAACCAGTGGCGTGGCTCAATTTTCTCAAAACGTATTACATGTATCACACATTTGTTCTCCATATGCGTCAATTTTTAAACGGCTATGGCACATCCGGGTTAAGTTTTTTTCCTCAGAAATATAATTTCTAACCTTCATGCACTCAGTCAGTGATTAACCTATGTGTATGGAATCAGTGATTATACAATCAGTGATTATACTATGTGTATAGTATTAAGACTGAGCCAATTACAAAGTCTGGTTTGTATTTTAGATGCGGCGTGCGGCTCAGAGGCAGATCTGGAGGAGCTCCTGTGGCTCGTGGCTTTCCATCTCAGCGTCTGCTCACCAGGTTAGTGTACACTACTGCCAAGTAACCCTCTCAGGGCCACATGTCGCTAAGGGAGTGTTCATTTATTAATTACAAGGGGGGGTGAGATTTCGTGCGGAGGGGCTAACATTTTTTACGCCGCCCCCTCGAGAGCGCGTGTAACGTTTCGCGCCGCCCCCTCGCTGAAGGCGCCGAAAAATTTTCGCCCCCCCTTTGAACTATAGTATTAGTACACAGGTCGGAAATTTTTACGCCCCCCCCCAAACCCACCAACCCCCCTGTAAATAATAAATGAACACTCCTTAAAAGCTGACTTTTGTCGTCATGATGCACCAATGCAGCCCCGGCGAATCACTTGCCGAGGCTGCATTGGCCCACCATGCCAACACTTCGGGGGTGTCTGATCTATATATATATACGGGGATCAGACACCCCCTATAGGGTCGGCATGATGCTTGAATGCAGCACTGGCAAGTCACTCACCAGGGCTGCATTTATGCATCATGGCGACAAAGGGCATGATGCATTAATTCATTATGCCACCCTCAAAGGGTCAAGGGTAGCATAATGCTTTAATGTGCTACGCCCTTTGGCATTATTATGCACGAATGCAGCCCTGGCTGCAATCATGCATCATGGCGACACTCTGGGGTTGACACACTCTTGAGGGGTTTACATGATGCACCAATGCAGCACAGGCAAGTTACATGTATTTTCCAACACTGTGTTGATGCATCATGTCGACAAATGACCATGAAGTATTTGTGCATCATGCGGTCCTTAAAGGGTCACCAAACTCAAACCTCCGACCAGCTATATAGATCACACACTCCCCATACAAAAGCCTGATACCTTAATGAATCATGCCTTTTGTCGTCATGATGCTTGAATGTGAGTAACTCGTCAGGGCTGCATTCAAGCATCATGCTGATCCTATGGGGTTCAAATACCCCTGAAAGGTCGGCATGATGCACCAATGCAGCACTGGCGAGTTACTCACTGGGGCTGCATTGGTGCATCATGACGACAAATAATATATTTCAGCGACATGCCAGCCATGCAGAAAGAGTGCCCCACAGAGGGGTGCCTGCTGCAGCCTTTCTGCTTGCATGGCTCTCCATTTCCTTTCCATAGTTGTAAGAATGAAAAGAACATCGGTGAGGCAAGAATACTACCGGTATAGACTCATTGACATTATGCCCATAGTCGAGGCTCTGGCTCAAACCTCCTATCCATTTAATCTCTTTGGGTGAAGAGCCAAGCAAAAGGGATGATCCATGCTACGCCCCTGGACGCTATATCCGGGCACAATGGGTGGTCTTTGATGTAGTTAACGCTTTAAGGACGGCAAATTGCTAAAAGATTACATTTGTTGGCATGATGCACCAATGTAGCCTCGGCGAGTCACTCAGCGGTGCTACATTGGTGTTGGTGCATCATGCCGACCCTTCGGGAACGTCTCAACCCTGCAGGGTTGACATGATGCTTGAATGCAGCACTAGCGAGTTATTTGCTAGGGCTGCATTCATACATCTTGACGACCAAGGACAAGATGCATTAATGCATCATGCCATCCTTAAAGTGTTGACTGTGTGAGCCGAGTTAGTAAACTATATATGCATACACAGAGAAAAGAAACAGCGTCAAAAGGGAGTCCAGGTTGCCTCCAAAATGACTCCCCTCTTATGGGGAGGCCTGATCCTTATGTCAACAATGTGACTCCCCCAGGTGACTCCCTTAGGTCGCCCAGGGAGTCACCCCATCTTTTATGCAGCCTGGGCTCTCCTGGAGAGTGGAGGCATTCTGGAGGCAACCTGGACTCCCTTTTGACGCTGTTTCCTTTCTCTATGTACGGTATCTATTGGCAAAATGAGAAGTAAAAACCAGCAGGGTCCCTTAACAGTCTATGTAGTATACAGGTGCTGTACTGCTGGACGTAACATCACGTAAGGATATACCTTATAACGGGGTGTATTATGTACCGGGGATTAGTTATTATGTGTAGAGAATAATATCTCGTAATGGTGGCATGATCCATATACGGATCAAAGTATAAATAATCATGGATTAAAATGGACTGACACATGGCCACAATGGAGGAGGAGATGGAAACCATACAGTTAACACTATTAGGACCGCATAGTACTTTAGTGTGTTACCAGCCATCCTATAATGCTGTGCCATATGCGATTTTTGGTGCTAATATGTCCTTGGTCTTCCTGATGCATCATGCATCATGCCGACCCTTCGAGAGTGTATCAACTTCCTATTCCTCACTAGCGGGATACCAGTGCTGCCACAATTGGGGACACTTAGAACTAGCAGTGTGGGTCTCAGGGGGGGCCAAACATCAGGGGGAGAGTGGAGCAATGATTACACTAGGCCTCTACATGTGTATTATGCATTGGTTGTACCTGGACACACCTTTTATTATCTGTCCAATATAGGGTTATGGTTAGGACAATGGACTCATGACTAGCAGTACCTAAGTTCAAATCCCCTCCAGGCTAGGTGTGGTGACCATTTTAACCCCATTGGTTGCAAAAGCTTGCACCAAAAGTTTTGGCAAAACGTTTTTGTAAAACATTTTATGAACCTTTGCAAAAGGTTTGGGTATAGTCTTTTGGTAACCACTTTTGGTAACCATCTATGTTACACTAAAAGCCACACCAAGGACCGAACCCTGGACCCTTAGATTGGGAGTTCCAGGCTCTCCTGGTTGAGCTATGGAGGCTGCTGGTAGGTCCAGGTACAATAGGTAAACTTTGTTATTGATTATCGGCATTAATGATCAATGCTAAATAATTGGGACCTTTAGCAAACCCGACGTAGCTTATTTAACCCAGACGTATCCTATGCTTTCAGCACTGCTACGTCTGCGTTAAATGAGCTTTTACATGGTTGCTAAAGGTCCCTAATGGTAGACCTACACTGTAATAGGGACTTTGAATAACCAATGGGGTCGAACCAAAGGTAATAAACTCAAAGGCATGTTCCCTAACAGATCAGGGGCAGACCCAAAATAAACAAGATTTATTTGTGAATGGTCTACTCTAGACTGTTAGCCTGGGTTCGACCCCATTTGTTGTTCAAGGTCCCTATCACAGTGCACCATTATTTAGGGACCTTTAGCAAACCCGACGTAGCTCATTAAACGCAGGCGTAGCAGTGCTGAAGACATAGGATACGTCTAATGAGCTTTTACGTGGTTGCTAAAGGTCCCTAATGAGCTTTTACGTGGTTGCTAAAGGTCCCTAATAGCATTGATCATTAATGAGGATAATCAATAACAAAGTTTATGTTCACCTATTGTACCTTGATCTACCAGCAGCCTCCATAGCTCAACCAGGAGAGCCTGGAACTCCCAATCTAAGGGTCCAGGGTTCGGTCCTTGGTGTGGCTTTTAGTGTAACATAGATGGTTACCAAAAGTGGTTACCAAAAGACTATACCCAAACCTTTTGCAAAGGTTCATAAAATGTTTTACAAAAACGTTTTGCCAAAACTTTTTGTGCAAGCTTTTGCAACCAATGGGGTTAAAATGGTCACCACACCTAGCCTGGAGGGGATTTGAACTTAGGTACTGCTAGTCATGAGTCCATTGTCCTCACCACAACCCTATATTGGACATGTAAAAGATTGCAGGTGTCCTAGCATGCAGGGAATGTAGTAGTTCCACTCTCCAAGCAGAGCTTTAGCCCCCTGATCTGGTCCACATAATTTGCTGAAGCTAGTGACTGGAAAGGAGAGAGTGCATACTGGGACCAGTCCAATATGGCGCTGTCCAGTGGACATCCAGCTAGAGGGGAATAGGGTTGACATGATGCGCGAGTAACTCACCATGGCTGCATTCATGCATCATAACGGTAAAGGGCATAACACATTAAAACAATTAAGCAGGCAAGCAGAAATGATAGTCCCCGCGGGATTAGTTCCGATTTTAGCCACCAGGCGGCGCTACTATGGCCTAAAATGAAAGAATTATGCTAAAAATTGCTATTTGGTACTTTTTTTCTGGAGAATTCAATAGGATTACATAAAACATTCCATTTTTGGTAAAAAGCTTCTATATTTGGAAGGTAAAAGGAACGTTTTAAAGCCTAAATGGGTGTGCTTGTTGATATGTGTTGCTATGGAAACATGATTTTTATTCCAAATAGCGGAAATTAATTGATAGAATGATTTCTGAGGATTGCCATGGTGAAAACAAAATAAAATTACCATTCCTAGATTGAATTTTATGACTTAAAGAATGAAAATGTATCATACATTTCTAATTATCATAAGTAATGCTAATTAAATAGGGATATCTTGGAAAATATGAGACATAGAGCTAATTGGGATTTTTGAAAGGGTGATGCCCACAAATATTCATGAAGCCATTTCTCAAAAACTAGAATTAATATCTTCTAGTGTAATATATCACTCGAAAGCTTATGACATCAATTTCAAAGTTGGCTTTTTCCTCGGAATACCCTTTTCCCTTGCCTGTACACCAGTATGCGCAAAGAGCTTATATGGATTTTTGCAATGTGGTACTTAAAGGGATAATCAGTTGACATGTTAGAGGTTGACCCAGTTATGTAACAATAATTGAAGTGGCCATGTCTTTTGTATGTTGTATTATGGTTTGTGTATAACCTACCTGGATCAGGCCTTGGTACATCAATAGATTCATTAGTGATATGAATGGTTCCCATTGAAAGGACCATGGTAGTGGTCGAGCTGGTGTTACTTCTATATTTTAGCGACCATATTGGCCTCGTATTACTAGGATTATGGTTAAGGCAGCTTGATAGTGATATCCCATACACTGTAATTAGTTGGTTGGCATTTTTGTAGGTGTATAGTAGATTCTACTGTAGGTGTACAGTTGCTTGTAGGTACACAGTAGAATCAATATTGTAAATCTACAGTAGATTCTACTGTAAATTCATTGTACATGTACAGTAGATTCTACTGTAAACCATACAGTAAACCATACAGTAGATTCTACTTTGTACCTACACTTACTATTTACAGTGAAGTAAACACTGATATGCTGTACATCACCTATTCATTATCAGCCATTTTTATGACTGCCGATGGGTCAAAAGCGACCTGGGGACCTGGGCCGTTTTCCAGGTGATTTTCGACCTAGGCCAATAATTCAATCGACCTGGCGACTTTGGACATGATTCACAATAGTATAAAGTGTACAGGAAAAACTACTTTGTGATCTGGGGCCCTTAATTCCGTCCCTCTGCACCATGCATAGGAAGACAAAACAACCCTTTTAAGCACAAGTATATGTTTCAAAGTGTTATTTTAGACCTATCTATTCACCAAAAGTACTTATTTCTGTAACAGATCAGTAATATATAAATAATGTAACTAGTTAAAAAAAAGTTTTACATGAAAAGAAGCATGTGAAAATCTTAAAACTGAGACTTACCATACAATTTTAACTGCTATATTTGGATTCCCCAGGTCAAAATACATGTCAGAATAATTGTGTCTGGTCCCGTTTTTTTCAATTATAAAAAAATGTTGTCGAGTGTAATAGATGCAGTGTTTTTGTCTGTTTGAAAACCAAAATTTCACTCTAAGTTCTAACCCCCATGCTGTGCTGTACTTGCAGGTGCTGCCCCCTGTGAGCAGACGGAGGCGGCGTGTGTGCAGGAGCTGCTGGAGTGGTGCCTCGTCATGCTACCAGGGGTCACTGTAGACGTACAGGACGGACTGGCCGCCAAGTAAGTAGTACAGGGGGACGGGCCTTATACACAGGCAAACTACAACTAAGGGGCACGTGGGGACGAACCTGCGGAGTCACTAGACGCCCCCATTCTGTGCGTAATCTTAAAAAGCCCACTTTTCCCATAATCTTAATAACAAAACCCCATTTTCCTGTAATCTTAATAGCGAAACTCAATCTAGTCCTAATATGGATGGCGTCTGATGTTGACGTTCTTCTTTTCCTTTTTTCCCCTTCTTTAATAATGGTTAGTACTATTAACACTTTAAGATTACGCCAGAAGTGGGGATTTAAGATTACACACGGAATGGGCGGCGTGTAGTGACTCCGCAGGTTCGTCCCTTGTTGCAACTAAGGGAGTGGTCAAGGGATGAGGGAGAAATTTACTCCCTTTCAACTAGAAGGCCTAGTAGTTTCAAAGGCAAGAGGCGTAGGAAGCAAATCTTCATTTGAGGGGGGGGGCAGGGGGCTCACTCCAATCAACTTGAAGCTTGAATCTAGCATGTACACACTTGTATTGAAATTGTAAAGAAAAGTAGTATTTGAACCCCCTTGGTTTCTGATTGGGACCCCCCGGTCCTTGACAATTTTCTTTTGTGTGTGTGTGTGTGTGGGGGGGGGGGGGTCTATTGGGGGGGGGGGGGATCTACACCACTGTAGGGGTCGATAAATCTAGCCTTGCTCGCGAGAAAACCACTGACCCCACCCTGATTTAAAAAGATTGTCCTTCTCTAAATGGGCAAGCTCCCCGGGGCAAGCTCCCAGGAAAAGACGTTTCTTCAGTGTTTGACATTGGGCTAATAATTCGCCCAATTTTATCGAATTTAAACGATCCATACACAAAGTAAATAGGGCCTAATACAATAGTAGATAGGTTGCACATAATTAGCCATCAGCTTTCTTTCATACCATACCATCATTGTTGCAGCCTGTGCGGGGAGAATCTCCTGGTCCATCTGATTTCGCAGTTCTGCCCCGTAGAAGAGGATGAGGTGAGTGAAACCATTAAAACTTCATTAATATTCTGTGTTAAGATTAAACTTATATATACGCTACGTAGCGATGTTTAGCGCGGCAAAATAGCGCTAGTGGCGCCCCCTATGTGTAGTTTATGAACTAATTTCATTTAGTATTTTGCCCCTCATTTATATAATGGTCATAATTAGGCCAAAAAAAAGGTTTGTTTCAGGTAACATGGCAAGAAAATGTAGCGTCGGTAGGTCGGATTTCTTTTAAAAACAACTTTTTCTTTAACACCAAAGTACTAGCCGGCCTCTCCGAAAACCCTAAAATTTACCAAAAAGGGTAAATATACAAAAATGTCTTCAAAATTGCATAAAAAACGTAGGGTCGGCCCTGTTTTAATAGGGTCGGTCGGGTTACCTGAATAAACGTACATTGAGCTGTAAACAAGCATTTTGAAAGTAAGATATTGTGACCCCCAAACTATGTGTACACTAAACCTCCCGCTGGCCATTTGCAGGACGCCGCTGGACTTTTGATGAACGCCATGATTTCTGCTGAGGAATACCTCGGGATCAGCAAGTACATTTTAGAGTGAGTAACATTTTCTGGATTGGTCTTCTAATCATAAATCCGGGACAATCGGAAGTATTGGTCCGATGATATTTGACATGTTTGAAATTTTGGAACCGTTTTCAAGTGCCGGGGTATCAAGTGCAGATCGCGTTTTAGGGCACGGGGTAAGACCCCCTTGCATCCTTTAATCTCTCTTTAAACGCCTTTAGTCAAGAGCGACTAAACATACAGGCCCAAGACAAATTAAGAGTAAATAATACTTGATTACCCCAATACATTCTAAATGAATGTATATACATATGCATTGGTGCATCATGCTGACCCCTCAACAATGTGGGCTTCGCATGATCACCAGGGCTGCTTTCATGCATCAGGATGACAAAGAGTTATTGCATTAGGGAGTGTTCATTTAATAGTTAGGGGGGGGGGTACAAATGTCCGACCCCTCTTGAGGAGGGGCGTAAAAATTTCAGCCCCTTTTAAGCAAAAAAGCCAGTGCGTTACTATAGTTCAAAGGAGGGGGGATTTTCGGAGCCTTTGGCGAGGGGGGGCATGAAACACTCTGCGCGCTCCCGAGGGGGGGGGGGGGGGCGTAAAAAATGTTCGCCCCTCCGCGCGAAATTTCACCAACCCCCCTGTAATTAATAAATGAACACTCCCTTAACATTCATGTATCAATACATACTTTACAACACGATGTTGACAGTCTAACGTATTACTGGTTGGTTACTACAGCCCCCTGGCGGCGGTTGGAGGTTCGGCACCGGAGCGCCACCTGATGTTATACCTGGCACTACTTCGCAGAAAGGTAGGGGCACTTAATTTTATTGACAGATTCTACTGATGAAGTCAGTTGGGGGGGGGGGGGTGAACAAACAGTATAAATTCAAGACATAGATATCTACCAAGGGACATTAAACTTGAAGAGTTATGTCATTGTGGAGTCGAGTTTAGTATTCTTCAAAATGCAGGATTTATTGTATTTTATACATGTATAGAACCTCATACTCTGAGGGTTATGTTCTACAGTTGTGTATAACTAACTACAAACGTCACAGGAGTACGATTGGGATCTATAGGCACCGAATTCGGTGACATTATTTGTGAATAGTTCCCTAGAATTAATTTAGCCTTTTCACCCACAATATGCCATCTTCAAATTCATAGATCCATTCTACAGTGTTTCATGGACATCACACAAACTCTATCCCAATTTAGATTTTGGTTTGAAAAGAGTTTTAATGTCTTCCACAGGTTAACAAAGTGATTATAGACAATCTTCAGAAATCCAGTATGACGAGATCACTTTAACCAAGTAATAATAATACATGTTATGCTTATACATCAGGCAGGTCATTCTATAAATGCTGTGTCTAGTTAGTTACATGTACATAATAATACACGGATAGCAATTAGATAGAAAACATGAAAATGAGATATAACTGAGATATGAAATACAAGATTTGTACATCGTAGTGTCTGTTCTGTAGAGTGGCGCCCTTTCGGACCTCTGGCTGGCATGCCGACATAAAGTACGTGCTTCTGGTGCATTTGAATTATGATTTTTCTGAGTTATAAGGAATGCATTCTGTTAAGGTTTTTTATCAAAATATATTTTTTATTTTCCTGCGACTGCTAAACACACGACATGTAGTTTCATTTGTACTGCGTGGCCTATCATCTACAGGTTTATAGTTCAAGTTTAAGTGAATACCAAAGCACCCTTAAAGTGTCGGTTGATGGTACATTTATTTATGATTCGTAAATATACTTTCAGTATTGGGTTTGAACCTTTTTGCAGTGCATTTTCACTTTACTTTATATTTATTTCATGTATATAAGCATGTATCGATGAGGACTGTGGGTGTATACCTTTTTTAAATTTCATGTTTATAATGCAAGTCTGTCTCCATTTTTCCTAAAGGTGTCCATTTATCTGATACAGATATCAGCATAGATAGACATTCATATTATTTTTTATGTTACTTATAATAGCATCTAATGCTGCATGGTATTTCTTATAAGTGGCTAGCATTTTCATTTTCAATTGTCATCGACGGCATATATCAGTTGATGATATTGACAGGTATAAGGCTACCATATAGGGGTTTATACCACTTAAGGCACTCAAACCCAGTGCCTAAACTGGATAACCACCATGCATTAGCAGTGGATAACTGCACTGCTATGATGTCACATGGTGAGTTTTCATGATAAACACAAGTTTTAGGATGAAATCAATCAGATTTTTTCCTCAAATATTAACTCAAATGTTAACTCAAATGTTAGTTAACTCAAATGTTTGTTAACTCAAATGTTAACTCAAATGTTAGCTCGGGCTGGTTATCCGAGACTGCGCCTCGTGCCTTAGCCATGGATAACCAACCCTCGTGCTTGTTTATTCATGCATTATTCCCTTAATATCGTGATTTTAATTGGGCCCAATACCACAAGTAGCAGGGTCCCACGGTAGCAGTAACATGCTACACCTGTAATCACTCAGCTACAGAGTGACAACCTGCAAGCAGCCACTCCACGTACACATGGTGTGGTACTCACTGCTCAACACGGCATTGCCCACTTTAAGTTAGTTAACCCTTTAAGGGTGGCATGTTGCTAAAAGATGATATTTGTCGTCATGATGCACCACTGCAGCCCCGACGAGTAACTCGCCGGGGCTACATTGGTGCATCATGCTGACCCTTCGGGAGCGTCTTGACTACATAGGGTCGACATGATGCTTGAATGCAGTACTGGCGAGTTGCTCACCAGGACTGCATTCATGCATCATACTGATAAAGATCAGAGCACACTAGAGCACAAGGCGGCTCTTAAAGCTTTTAGTTCAAGTTATACTTTACAAGTAGACCTGACAGTTACTCCACTAATAACATTGGACTTGTTCCATATTCAGAATAAGATAGATCGATGTGGGTTCTCTCTGTACGTATTATGACAGTGAGACCCCCCACATGGAATATAGGCATGGGTTAGCTTTAGGGAGTGATAATTTTCAACAACAAGGGGGTGGTGCTTTTATTAACCCCCCGGTCAAGGGGTCCAATCTATTTACTCCCCCATATGGGTCGATAATCAGCGCGCGTAGGCCATCAGCCTCGAGCTCTCCAGGCCCATTACAGCCGTCAGGCTGTAATGGGCCTGGACAATTTTGTATCTAATAACTGTAACCTACTTACAAAAATGATCCAGGATCCTGGATCATTTCTTAATGAGATAGGTAGCTCACTGATTGGTCAGCTATGATCACATGATCATGCAGGAGGTTGTGTATGGCCTCATGGGTTCGAATCCCACCCTAGGCAAAACGTAGGTTCGTTTTTTTACATTATTTATTTAGCCCATTTAAAGCATAAATCCACCTTAATTGACATAGTTAAATTAGCTATTAGATATGTGACTAGGTACATTACTTCAATTTAGGTGCAATATACAGATATCAGCAGTACTAGTAATTAAGCCAGAGTGGGGTTTGAACCCACACTCTCCTGGTTGCTGATGTCAATATGACTATACAGTATAGCAGGGTATGTGGACCAGTGTAGGTACATAGATCTAAGTAATCTCCCAGACTGTACACGTACAGTCAGGGCCCGAGACTGGTAGGCCATTTGAAGCATAGTAATGTGTAGGCTTTTTGGCTCAAAACAAGTCAAATTCTTTGACTGCCCCTCTCAGAGGGATCGACATATTTTGCATTCCCCTGGGAAAGGGGTCCAAATTCCTTTTGCCCCCCCCCCCCAAATCCCACCACCTCCTTATTGTTAAAAAATGATCACTCCCTTAGCAAAATAAGTTGACTTCGTTTTATCACAATTACAAGCACTTATGTATACCCGACAACATAAGCAGGCATATATATTTTATTGTTATCTCAAGCTTGTACGGTCGGCATGATGCTTAAATGCACTGGTATGACATGACACAGTAACCCTTTAAAGACAGCATCATGCCTTAATGCATCATGGCCATGGTCGGCATGATTGATGAATGCAGCCCTGGCAAGTAAATCGCAAGTGCATTCAAGCATCATGCCGACCGTACAAGCTTGGGACAGTCCTGAAGGGTCGGCCTGGTGCACCAATGCAGCCCTGGCGAGTTACTCACCGGGGCTACATTGATGCATTATGACAATAGTTAACCTTTAACGACATGCCATCATTAAAGGGTTAAAGCACTATGCGACCCTTAAAGGGCTACGATCCCCCTCCCTGTGGTCACATGTCCGGTCAGTGTTCACAGCCCCCTGGTGACAATCTCCTTAACTAGAGGTGGTGGTCCTTGGGGTACCCCGGGTGGTGAACTACTTCACACAGCCCTATGTCAACTCTACACTAGAGCTTACCTCCTGCACAGGTCCAAGTGTAGAAAAAGTCGTCTGGTTCTATATATAACCCACCCATTTTCCCGCCAAACACAGCAGTGCTATCCAGTGTTTCTGGACTATGTACTGTAAATAGTAAAACAAAAAATATGCCATTTTATACTGTAAACCAACACTATTCTACTGGCCATGTACAATAATAGCGTAATATATGTATATCTAGGCCTATATATATATCTATATATATCTATATATCTCTATATATCTATATATCTGTATATCTATATATCTATATATCTATATATCTATATATCTATATATATATCTATATATATACACTGTAAGAATGCAGTCGATTCTACTGCTCAACTACATTAACCTCTAATAGTGTAGGTCTAAGACTCCACCCAGGGCATTTGATTTCATTGAAATCTATCTCAATGTGAGAAAATAATTTAGGAACTTCTTGCCAGATACTTCAGAATGAGAAATATACTATTGGGATACAGTTGATCTACTTTATAGCTTGTATTCATTAATATTTAATCTAAGACCAGTTTATATATTTATGGCAATAGACGTACACTACATCAGGAATGCTGTAGATTTACATACCAGTCGTAATAGTAATACTTTCAAAATATTATTTATTTTTAATGACATAAGCGGCCTCTACTAAAGTTAAGACTATTCAGACTGTCTTAAAAGTCTTATTAAGATAACGCTCTGAACGTCTGTCCTCTCACTTGGGAGAGCTAACCCGTGCGTGCCTTAGTCAGTACATGTACTAGCTAGCAACTCAGTCACTATAGTGATTAACCTACAGACCAATGCATCAAGAAAGGGTGTCCTTTTCATAATAAAGTTGTGTTAATTTGGTTTTAGCAGAATCCCCATAACACTGTATTTCATATCAGGAGATTCACAAGAGAATTATATTTCAAATAGTTCAATTTAGAATGCACGATTTTGGGTTGATGTGAGGTATTTGTCAGTCAAACTTCAGAAACGTTATTAACAACTTTTCTGAAAAGTCACCTTTTTTTTGCTGCATGGGTCTTTAGCTAGTTATTTTTTGGCTCCCTATACGACCAGCCTTGGCTAGTTAATAATGTCAGGTTGATCAGCACTGACCAAATCACCTCAGTCTTTCCATTCCTGTGAGTAATTTTGAGTTAGGCATTAGTGATATTTTGTTTTGCCTCAGTCATTTTTGGATATCAGTTGGTTAGTAGGGGAGACCGGGGTAAAACGGACCCCTTAAGGGAAGATGGCATATAACTCAGAGGTAAACCCCTGAATTGAAACAATGATTTTTTTCATAACAAAGCATAGAAGTATACCATCCATGAAAATAATTAATATTGTGCTAGTATCATTAATAGCATAGTGGGATAGCATAACATATTCTGACAGACGAAGGTCACTGGCTAAAAGTCCCGGGGCAAAAGGGTTTTTGGGGCGGGGCAAAAAGGACCCTGGAAATTTCTTAATTTTGAATTATTATCTTTTTTCATAATTTTCTTGCTCCCATCTTTTAGCTATGTTATTACTCAATTATTTAGGTATTTCTTTGTTGTCATGCATGACCATTATCTAACATTTTTCAATTCTAAATGATTTTTATGACCGTTGAATATCATGCATTTCAATAAAATTTCCCCTGAATTCAGGAAAAATTCCCCGAAACCCCCAAAATATCCCCCAAAAGTAAAAATTGGCTTATAAGAAATAATTTTATATTCAAATAAGCATGTCTCATCATTCTTATCATTTTTTAGGCCAAGCATGGTTATTTTTTCATGTTTTGATCATTTCTATGGGGTTTCACCATAGGAATTAGGATTGTGAGGAGGGGGGATCCGTTTTGCCCCAGCTTCATGAAATATATGTGAAAAAATGATCTTGCCAAAATAAATAACTGTAGGGTAATATTTTTTTCCAATGACTTTGCAAATATGTTACACAATACTTTAGCTATAAAATATTATTGTTTTAGCCATAAAACATTAACATATACCTCTTTTTTAAATCTCAGAAGCTTATAAACTGATTTTTGCAAAATTAGATCAAGATCTCTAAATTCAGTTTTTTCTTTATGGAATCCGGAATACCATAGGTAGCATCCATTGTTTTTTTTAAAACATGTTATTTCTATCAATTATATGAGCCAATTTGACAAAAATATGGAATTTACAGCTGAGAACTGAGTTAGGGGTCGGGTCCGTTTTGCCCCGGGGGTCCGTTTTGCCCCGGTCTCCCCTACTGACCGATGTCCCTGCCTATAATACTACCCTGGGATATCCACTACAGATTAATGCCCGGAGCATTGGGATTGTCAGTGAACAGACTGGATAGGGTCGGCAAGAATGCAACGCTTGTGATGCATCCATAACCCACGATGAGGGCATAGCAGTACGCACATTAAAATGGGGGAAGAATTCGCCATGGCGACATGACCTTTTCTTAGAACCGACATGCGACATGAGGCCAAGTTGCATGCGACATGAGACTTAAAAAGATAGTGACAGGGGACATGGACATTTCCAAAAATCGACATGGGATATGAGCATTGTTATGTGACGTAGACATGCAACATGGGACCCCCCCCCCCCGCCCATCTATACCCCCATTAGGGAGTGCTCATTTTTTAACAACAGGGGGGGGGGGGGTGTATTTGGGGGGGGGGGGGGGGTAAAAAATTTGGACCCCTTTACCGGGGGGGGGGGGTAAAAAATTTAGACCCCTCTTGGGGGGGGGGTCAAAAAAATTCAACCTGTTTTGAGGGAAAAAGCCCGCGCGTTACTATGCTACAAAGGGGCGCGAACGCGCGCGATTTTCGACCTGCCGGGGGGGGGGGGAAATTTCGACCCCTCTAGCGGGGGGGGGGGGGTGAAAAAATTTCGCACGCTCCGCGCGAAATCTCACCGCCCCCCCCCCTGTTGTTAAAAAATGAGCACTCCCTTACAGTACCATGCTGCCCTCAAAGTGTTACAGAGTAGACCGAGCAGTGTGTGCTGCTTAAAGCTGACTATACACGCCTCAATGGCCCATCTAGTCAAGATCAGGACCAGCTCCTAAATGTCACCCTCAGTGGGACTGGCAGTCACAAACATGATTTAGGAACTTGTTCGTCAGGTGTAGCAGCGTAGACCCTCAGCCTTGTGAGGTGTCGAGTATGTGCTCCACTCCAGCCCCCCCCCACCCCCCCCCCCCCCCCCCCCCCCCCCCCCCCCCCCCCCCCCCCCCCCTCCTCCAGCTCTTGTACATGGGAAAGGCGTGAGAAACTGGAATCACTGTAAACCTGGCATTTTTAACACATGCTGATTAACAGTACTGCTACCCTATTGTAGTTTAATTCCCTATTGAAAAATACGGAATTACGCATTGGATAATTTCCAAAATGGTGGGGATTAGAGCGTAACAACTCATATATATGCTTGTTAAAAACTCAAGATTACTTATACATTAAAGGGGCAATATCAGCACTCACACTTTACCACCTAGTAGACTAGAACAGTGCTAGAAATGTAGATGGGACACTTGGTGATTATGCTGTTGTCAACCCATGATATATCATCTATCTAGAGGTACACATGTTACTTTACTCGTGTACACGTTATGGTACGGAGTAACTGACACAATATAGGCTGTTCTATGGATAGCAAGCCCCCAGTTTATGTACCTACATGTGTAGTCCTGTACTCAGTCCTGTAGCAGACGGATCATGTTAATATAAGACCTGTCCATGCCAAAGTAAATAACATGAACTTCATAGTCTACATGTACTTATACACCATGCCTACATACCACCACGTACTCATAGTATAGTAATTCTTGGGCATGGGATTTCATCAATACATAAAGGGCGATATCATTCATATGCATGTGCACGTGCTATGTGCTATATCCCAAAAAACAAAGTATGTGTGCTTCAGGTTACCCAACCTTACCTAGCAAAACAGGGCCGACCCGAGACATTTTTTTATCTAATTTAGAAAAGAATCCTTCTATTCTTGACCATTTTGGGGCTAATTTTGAGCCTGGTTGAGGCTCCGCAAGTCGAGGCAGTGGTCAGTAAGTCGGCACTGAAGTTCACAAGTAAATTTCATGGTGCTTTTCAGGCTAGAGTGAAAAAAAAGAAAAGGTAAATAAAAAGAAGGTTTGTTTTAGGTGACATGGCATGAAAATGTAGGGTCGGTAGGTCGGATTTTTTTTAAACATGAAAGTACTACCCGGCCTCTCCGAAGACCCGAAAATTGACCCAAAAAAGCTAAAAATAAGGAAAATTCTTCAAAATTGCATAAAAAAACGTAGGGTCGGCCCTCTTTTGATAGGGTTGGTCGGGTGACCTGAAACAAACCCTTTTTTTGGCCTAAACAACACACCAACCCCTACCTACTTTAGATGCTTAGACCATGTAACATGAGACACATTTTCTTGGCCATACCCAGTAAACACAATTACGTTGGTCAGACGTAAATTAACGTTGCTTTTTGGTCTGAACTACGTAATTTTGGAAGGTTTATCAACGTTAGAACGTTGAGGTTTATTTACCAATCTCAAACCTGCAGGTCTGACTTACGTAGCTCAGACGTAAATCTACGTCCAACTTTGTAAACACATTAATATAATATTACATAGTGGGATTCAGACAAAGATATCACACACACATTTACATTAACAGACAATATTTATACAAACTAACTACTATCATTCTTTATCACATTTCTTTCTATATAAATATAGTACATCTTTATAGTTTAAAGAACAGCCTGACAGTATAGATCTATTGCATAGTTTTGGCTGCAGAGAGGCTTTGTATTTCTTCCATTACCACCAATGTGGTGTCTGCCCAGTAAAGTCCTTTAATGTGCATATCAATGCTTAATTCTTTAAACTGCTGTCCATAATATATAATTATCAAATTGTATATGGTTCATTTACATAACATTTAATTCATAATTGTATTGTATTGTAATTTCATTTATTTATCCTGGTAGAATGTTGGCCTAGAAGACCGTATTATACATACACCAGCATTTCCGATGAGCGGAGGTAATAAAGGCAATTAAGCCCTTTTTCATATAGGAAAGATAGCAAGGAAACACTCATTTAGGAGTGTGTCCCTACTATGTATACCTTACCTAGTCTTTTTATAAAGAGTTTATTAGAATTTTTTACTTCTAATGGCATTTTACCATGACTAAGTTAGTACACATATGTTCCAACATAGAATTTCTCCTTTAGAAAAGAAGAAGAGAGGGATAGGACCCAGGTTAGGTAATAACCTGGGTAGAGTAAGAGAAATATACAGTACTGTATTTTTCATGAGATAATATATATCTCCAGTTAAAGTTGACTGGAGATAAATTAATGAGAAATTACTGTTTGAATGTGGTAGATTCGTTAAAGAGCTGTCATATTCTCTCCACAGTTGAAAGTGCTGGCACCTAGTGTGAAACTGAGAAGTTATATACCCAATTGAAGTTGAAAAATTACGTAGTTTAACGTAGATCTACGTAGATTTGTTACGTAAATTTACGTTCGAATGGGGTAGATAAACGTAAATCAGACTTCTACGTCAGTTGAACGTAAATAAACCTTCATGTTTTGACGTCTACAAACCTTCCAAATTTACCAATCTCAAACCTTTGGTTGGAAAACTACCTAGTGAAACCTCAGAGCTACGTTGGAATTACGTAGGGTGTTTACTGGGTATCCACCCAAGCTATAAGTCTCATATTTGTGATTTAATAGTACAATTAAAATTTTACTCATGCATGAATAATTACAAATTCAATCGTCCTACTCAATGGATGTGTCCGACTCATGTAAAATCTACCTCAGGGGTTTGTCACAGAAGGCACCATTCATGCCGCTACAAGCCAGGACGATAAATCAAACCATGTTTACCCCAACTCCCATTGGTACACAACTACAACCTCTCATCTATGCTGACATGGGGATATAAACTCACAAGGGCCAAATACTATGGAGCTGGGTTTACCTAAGGCCAAGAAAAAGAGCTGTTACCATACCCTATAGCAAAACGGGACATTTGTTAATTGACTTAAAAAAAGATTATTTTAGGCCATTTTGGGGCTATTTCAGAGTTGCTCTACTGGTCCATGAGTCGAGGTCAATGTCGCCGATTCGGTCAATTCCTGGGCACCTTTCAGGCCCAAGTAAAAAGGGAGAGAAAAGGGGGTTGTTGTTCAGTACTTGTTTTAGTTTACATGGTAAAATCATGTCCCCAAGCAGTGCCAGTAGAAGTTTGCTAATAAATCATGGATTTTCTGAAGGATCCAAATCACCAGAAACTTTTGGAGTTGGAAATAATTAAAACAAATAGGCAATATCTAGGGTCGGCTCTATTTTGTTATATATAGTCCTGATAAAGTTGCTAAAAAGCACCTTTGTTATTCAAATGCTTATTTTAGAACTGACACGAGATAGCCTCGGGGTCTTAGTTTAAGTGTTTGACGGACCACAATGAAGGATACATTGGGCATAACGCAAAAATCGTGAAAACTTTTTTTTATTTCTTAAAACATTTATAATGAAAAATATGAAAAAAATGGACAAATATTGGCACATTTGGTATCAAATCAAAGCTTATACTGTCAGTAATTCAGTAATTTAGGAATAACTTACAATATAACAACTGTTGTGGATCACTAAACTCTTAACTACAAAAATGTGAAAATCATTAGTGAAAAGTCTTAATTTTCTTATGTATTTTAGTTGTCAGTAAAAAAAAACTACGCCCTCGTCATATTTTTCACTGCCGGGTGATGAGAAACACTTTTTTTGAGTGGCCTAATTATGTATATATATATATTTATATATATATATTTATATATATATATTTATATATATATATTTATATATATATATATATATATATATATATATATATATATATATATATATATATATATATATATATATATATAGAAAGAGAGACACTTCCGCACATGAAATAATGTCAAGTGCCTGATGAGATGACAGCTGCTGTAGAGCAGCAATACACAGAGTCATAGTACTATAGACATTAACTCTTTACTCCCCGTTTCTTTTTATGATGCATTCATGCAGCCCTGCCGAGTCTACATGCCAGGGCTGCATGCATTCATGCATCATGACGACTCTTTGAATGTGTATTAATCCTGTAAGATCGGCACAATGCTTGAATGCAACCCTGGCAAAAAGATCGCTATGCAGGGCTGCATTCATGCACCATGACGCCATCGGACATGGCACACTACATTAAAGTGCTATGCCGCCCTTAAAGTGTTACAACTATACAACTCTCCATTACATATGTCACATACTACCCCGTGTATATTGATCATCAAGCCAGGGTGAAGGATGTTTATTGTGTCACTGTCAGTGTCAGTGTCCAAATAGTAGACTGTGTAACCACGTTGTATATAGATACAGACCGTCTACCGACCAACATGTAGCTGGGTGGTGTGGGTTGTAGATATATGTTGTATCAAGATGACCCCTTCTCTACCTGAAATGGATTACCACTGGGATGACCGACAGACAGGTAATGAATAAATATTTATGTCTTTAGTTTGTCACATGTAATTGCAGCCGCAGCATACATTCATTTGTGCCCAATACAACATGCTCCTTGTCAACATGGCCCTTGCATCAATTTACAGTCAACCCGAACTCGAACATTTACTTCCTCGGATCCCTCACTTCCTCAGACAGTTGCCTGGCAACCTACCCTATATGTTCCATTATATTTGGCCTTAATTACTTGGATAATTTGCCTCCTCAGACATTTTTCCTTGCATTTTCCAAATTAGAGGAAGTGAGGGCCCACTGTAGTCAAAATGGTGAATTTAGTCAAAGGGGCACTTTGAAGCCCTATGTGTTCCCTAGAGAATTAGACACACAACCTGGAGTGGAAAGACGGGCTATGACGGGCATGCTACCTGGATGCCTATATCATCATTAAAAAAAGAATAAATTAGTATCATAAAGACTTAAACATCTAAACTTTTCCGGCCATTTCTATCTGTAAATCTGCCCTAAATAAGCCGTTTTCTTTCATGCTGGTCATAGATTACACCTGTCATAGCGTTTCAACTTGAGACCTAATATGAACGTGCACCACCCTATACAGGCGTGTTGACACATTGGATCATAGATTCTATCACCCTATCCGTCAGCCCTGCCTGAATGCCGATTGGCACTGTACACAGACGGCACATTCCTCCAGGAGCTAACCGGTCTGTGTGCATGCCGGGGCCAGCCGGTCATATGTGAATGCACAGGGATATCTGAATATTTGGCTTCAGTTAGAGAATTAACCCTTTAGGGGCTGCATACTGCTTTAATTAATGTGCCATGCTCTTTGTCGTCATGATGCATGGATCCAGTCATGGCGAGTCTACTCACCAGGACTGTATTCACGCATCACACTGACCCTTTGGGAGTGTAGCAACCTTTTTTTGAATGCAGCCCTAACGAGTTACTCACCAGGGGTGCATTCAGGTTTCATGTCTTCCTGTACCGATATATCAAAGGCATACCATATTGAAGCACTAAAGGATCTACTCTTTCATTCATGTGGACTACTTATAGGTGATTTGTTATTATTGGCCATACCAATTACTTTTGTTATGATTATGTCCTTTACCTCCCTTAATTAAATTGCAATGTAACATTTCACATGGCCATATAGCTTGGGTTTCTGCTTTAATACTCGACATAATATAATGGTTATTGGCAGGCCTGATAGGCTACATGTGTCTGTCCTTATACCTAGTTAACCCTTTAAGGACCACATAGTGCATTAATGCATCATACCCTCATCGTCATGATGCATGGATGCAGCCCTGGTGATTAGCTAGCCATTGCTACATTCAAGCATCAGCCCACCCTATGGGGTTGAGACAGTCCTGAAGGATCGCCATCATGCACCAATGAAGCGCTGACGAGTTACTCGCTGGTGCTGCATTGGTGCACCATGAAGACAAATGTCACCTTTTAGCGACAGGCCGTCCTTAAAGGGTTAACATGTTGAGTTAGCGGTGTATGGCCTTTGCATGTGGTCTGCCTTATACCATGTGCTGAACAGGATACACGGGTTATATGGTACCCATAACCCTTTAAGGATTGCATGGAGCTTTAATGCATCATGACATTGGTTATCATGATACTTGAAAGCAGCCCTCGCCAGGATTCCTGCCAGGGCTACCTTCCAGCATCATGTCGGCACAGTTGATGCACTCCCACTGGGTCGGCATGATACATGACTACATCATCGGGAGGTTATTCACCAGGTCTGCATTCATGTATCATGACAACACCGAGTATTAAAGCAGTTTGTGGCCCTTAGAGTGTTACAACAAGCAGCTACCATGTGAGTGCCACATACAACCTCATACACCTGTCCCATGTCCCCCCAGAACTGCTCAGGCAACCACAACACCAGAAACACAAAGTATAGTGGGTGATCTAGATTACAATCACAACCATCATCAGTCTTCGCAAAAAAAAACAGAAGCCACCAGTAGGACATTTGGTCCTGCAGCTTGCCAATTTTACAGGACCAGGTACACCCAGAAAAATATGAGGGTCAACTGGATGCCAGCCTCAGGCCCCGACTCTATTATAATAGAGTCTGGGCAAACTCATATAAAAAAACTTGTTTCACTAACTTGCCCTCAGGAGTTAACTAATCAAATCCTGTACACCAATTCCTGTGCACAACCTGACAGGAAGTAACAATCTAAATATAACAGTTCCACCAGTCCCATTTGAGGCCCTTGTGGTTGAGAAATGTACTGGTTGAGCGAGTCTGCTGGATGCTGGCTATGTGGCCAAAAGGACCCCTACAAGGGCCAGGCATTTTAGTGAGGGTCAGGCATTGCTGGACTCACCCAAATGAAGGTCAGGCATTGCTGGACTCACTTAAAGAGTGCGAGAGTCAGGGCATGCTGGATCCTCATGCCAGAGTCTGGCAATGCTAGACTCTGGGGGAAAGTCTCTTTCAGCCTGCAAGAGTCCAGCATTGTCAGCTTTTGGCATGAGGGTCCAGCATGGCCTGACTGTCAAGCAAGTTTGCGATAGTCCAGCCTGTTATTGACGGCACTACACTGATATTCCTAGGATCCCTATACGCCCAACCTCTTAGTCACTAGTGCCTAACCTAGTTAGTCATTTTTTGGATCCCTATACGCCCAACATAGATTAGTTATTATTGTCAGGTTGGTCACTACTAACCAACCCACCTTAGTCTTTTTATTTCCAGGGGGAGCCACTGAGTGGTCATCACAGGTGGCACCCTCTAGCGGTATACAAATACAACACACCAATGATGAACCTAGGTTAACCACAACTGACTGACCCCTCGGTCATTTTTTAATATAACTTTGCCATTGTGACTAACACTCATATGACCAACCTAGGTTAGTCTGTACTGACTAACCCTTTTAACCTATGGATTTTCAGTGTACTTAGCCTGACCTTCACTAAAATGGCCCTTGACCCATCTATTATCGCCCAGCAGTGCCTGACCCTTGTATCAGAGTGCTTTTGGCGACATGGGCTGACTCTCATGTTTGCCTCAATGTAGATCACTGCAGTAATGGATGCTAAAATCAAAGTTTTGCAAACTATTTAGGAAATAGGAAAATTATTTGATGAAGAAGATATTTGTCAAGAGCCTCAACTTGCCTGAAGTATTAGTGTGTTCTGTAGGACTTGTAACTCTGTAATATTTGGGTCCAGCAACACCAGTTTTTGTGCCAGACCAGAGTCATGTTAGGCGGACAATGCTCGTGTCCGGCACATTTTGGCATAGACTACGTCCTGCACCATGTGTCCTGGACGCCACACCTGTTACTAGCCACACTGGTGAGTGTATACAGAGCCTCTCTAGAAGTACAATATATTTTTATATCAAATTATTTGTGATGCCAGTAAAGTAGTTTTAGCCGGCTTTGCTGCTATTCTAGAGTCGATTTGATGGTCCATGAGTCGGCACCATCGTTTGTGAGCCAATAATCTGAGTAAAAACACTGCACGAACAATCCGATTTAAGCAACTTTTAACAAAAGCTTTTATCAATTAATGGCCTTCTTGAAGCTACCTGAAGCTACTTTAATCCTAAAAACTTAGAATTGGATATAGTTGCTGAAAAAGGCCATTAATCAACTATCAATTGCTTAAAGTTGCTGAAGTCAGATGATTCACGCAGTGAACGTACCCTAGCTAGCGAGCCAGCCCAGTATTGCCATACTGGGCTGGTGAGAGATCCCCATGTTTTGACTGTGGGTGAACTACAGGACCTCATTACAGACAAAGTAAAAGGTTTACAGGGCCAAAGAAGGTTCCATGCTTATCTCTAGACATTTAGCTTTCCATATTCACTCAGATTTGTGCAGGTTTGTTGATGATATGACAGTACACCAGTGGTTTATAAGACAAACCTTCTGTTCATACTAGGCCTGGCACATAGCAGGACCCCCAGTGATTAGAGCAGGGTCTATCATCGACTGTACATTTGTACAGTCGATTCCAAATTGACTAAACGTACCCTAGACTACCTTAGATTTTCAGACCATGTACCCTACGCAGCAGCTTGAACCGACGTTCAGGCTGCGCCAGGTGCTGAAAATATGATGATAGGCCAAATACTTTTATACATCTAAAGGTTTCAAACTCAATATTGTGAGGGAATAATGTGGCTTTGGGATTTGAACGTGGACATGAGGGAGTGGGTTTATTAGCAGTGACCAGTGGTATTGTTTTGCTACAGGCGCCCAGTGTACTATTCCACCGTCCTATTAACCATTTAAGGGCAGCAGCGTGCTTTAATGCACTTTGCCATGTGTCGCCATAATGCATGAATGCAACCCTTGGCCATCTTTCCTGCAGATTATAAAGATGCACTAGTTTTATTTTCTGCATATTTTCAACACAGGGCTGCATTCAAATATCATGCGGATCCTACAGGGTTGATACA
This sequence comes from Harmothoe impar, assembly GCA_947462335.1. Classification (NCBI taxonomy): domain Eukaryota; kingdom Metazoa; phylum Annelida; class Polychaeta; order Phyllodocida; family Polynoidae; genus Harmothoe; species Harmothoe impar. The sequence goes on from OX381706.1 coordinate 71,667,391, forward strand.
CTCCAAAAATAGGTTGGCAAATTGGTGCATCATAAACTCAAAATAAATGTTGCTTTAAGGCAACATGTCGTCCTTAAAGGGTTAAGCCCCCCTTGCCCCCTCCCCACCTGCCCTCTCCAGCCCCCCCCCCCCCCCACCACTACCAGTCAGTAGCAGGTGTGGACACACTCCTCCAGTGCCCCTCCTCCAGCATACTACATGCAGTAGGGCCTGCCCCACCAGGGTCCTGAGCCGTTACCTGCCGCCTCTAACACTGGGGGAACTCCAGGGTCTACTCCTGCCGATACCTGTATACTACACCTGTAGACCTACACCTGTATCAGTGGGGGAGGCCGGGCTCTATACTAAGGCACTGTCACCTGGGCAAGGAGAAGCTCTGAAGGCAATAGGCACTATATATATCGTCATGAGTTGAGGCCACTATTGGAATACAAATTAGACCAATGAAATAATTTCCTGAGGAATTATTAGGGTCTAATTAGCAGTTTTGACAGCTGTTACCAGCGCTTAACTCGCCAGTACCAGAGCAAGTAATGGCCGCGCACACCAGATAACTGACTTAAACCCTTATACGGTCACCAGGAGCACTACAGGGTAGCACCAGCAGCACTGCAGGAGGCGATAATAGGGGATATATCGGCTCCCTTGTACAGTCTACATGTGGGTGTCATTACTGGGGAATTACTGGAGAAGGGAGTAAATACATATCTCCCCCTTGCCAACTCTGCAGCACCTGTTCTCATATCGATGCCATGCAGTTTGTAGCAATATAGCCTTACTGGGAATTACTTATGGACCTACTAGTAGACTGATTATTACAACTATTGGAGTTGATATTCATGGATTTAAAATTATGCTCTAAAAGAAATCCCAATATTAACTACAGCATTTCTTATGCTTAACACCAATAGATACCCAGAAGAAATTAATTACATTGGATCAGTACACCGACACAGCTACACAGGCACAGACACAGCCACCATACTACACATGTATAACTCAGGAACAGGAGGAAGGGGTGTGTCAATCAATGTTTGAGTGGAATTAAAACACAGCCCAAAGACAAACAGGATATGTGCACAGGATCATCCACAATTGACACAGTGAAGCCTATGTTGAGTATACCCCACTTACAATTGAAGCCCTTGGACATAGTGTTAGTTAACAGGCAGCCTACATTGTGGGTCGGTGCTCTAGACCACATTAAAGCTATAGACCCCTCTACAGCTCACACCCAGGCATTTACCCACCTGTTTGGTGTCCCAGTGTCTCGTATTTGATCCCCACGTAACATCCAGGTATTGGGTGATCCCTTCAGCAAGTAAGATCAGCCTGAGGTCCCTAAGTCCTGATTGAATGTGCAAAGATTAACAGCATGCTGGAGACCCCTATGACTTAGTGCTTAGTCTGCATATGGGTGACATTGGGGACAGAGTCAGGGGTTGATATCTCAAGGACCAGTGGACATAAATGTCTGTAGCAGTGTAAGAAAGCTTTGGGGTTTACAACTAGGCCTATATGGATGAAAGCTGCGGCAGGGAGGGTTGAGGTGGGAGATCGGTAATAACCCACTGGGCTTGGTACAGCGAGTGTATCTCACAGATGATCTACAAGGACCTCTCTATGACTCGAGGAATACTCTAAGTTGTCATTGGTGCAGGGTCTAGGACCTAGCAGTTGGTGCAGGGGTGCTCACAGAGAGTGGACCAAGTTTCCTCTACTTTATGGACAACAAGAAAACTGCTAAACCTCCTCTACCAAAAGCTGCAATCTGCCATGTGGGTTAAACCCCCACCTCCCCTGTATAAGGCCTAGAGTATCAGTCCTCGCTCTACCCTGACTGTTGCTGTAGGGGTAGCAAGACCTCAGCCTCTAAGAGCTTACAGTTGCTTAATGCACATTGCTGCGTGAAGCGGACCGTGGGTGAGCCGGACTTATTATGGACAACATGGGACTAGAACTTGGCCAAGGAGCTGCCACACTAGGAGCAAAATACCCACTGCACATATTTCATACTCATACCTGAAGTGAGTAGTTATTGCCAATCGGATACCATACATTACATACTCGTCCAACAAGGCTGTGTTATACTGCATGTATACATCAAGGACTGGCGTTCAATATTGCCATATTGCAACATTTGTTGAAGGTGCTTCAATTGTAGAGTCCCCATACATATTGTACAATCAGGGGTATCGACTTGATTCATGCATGTTGTTAATACTGCCATCTTGATAACTCATTGACGCCGCTGCATGTCTCTTGCCATTAGTTTAGATGAATGCATTTAAACAGGCCTGCTACCCTATTGATAAAAATCGATTCAGGACGAATGATATACATGTTCTCATTACAACTTAACGCTTAAAAATATTCAAACCTGAAATTTACAACTGATCCATGATCACCAGGATTGCATTGTAATAACGTGCATGCTCCCTATAAGGAAAAAAACAACATAATAGAAAAACAGATGAGCACCATGACATGACAGTTTATGACAAGATGGCGGCGGTGTTGCTGAAGCTGGTTGCTGGTGTGTGACATGCGGTGTGTATGGGCGCTGGTCCTGCTGCTCACCTACCACACACAGTACAACACGCCGGGTACCGGTCACACCACCCCCAGCATGGACTCCCCTCAGCAATACGACGAGCCTGATGTAAGTTTCTCTGATACTCATTTTACTTTTGTACACCTGTAGAGGAAAATGTGGTTATCAGCCAAATTCTCCAAAAACTGCAACCCCCTCTCTTTTCATGGCCGACTCTGGTAGGAGACACCAGCCTTGCTATAGATCCCCTTTTTTTTTTTTTTTTTTTAAAGAGGTTTATTGACCAAAATTTCATGTAAATGTAAAACACGTTCTTCCATAATGGTCATGAAATATATACAACTAAGTACAGTGATATTATAGCATCAGCGTCATTAGGATAATCCTTGCAGCCCAGTAAACACACCTACGTTATTCAAACGTAATTTCACTAAGTAATATAAACGTCCAAATGTAAGGGTTGCTTTACGTTATTGAACGTAATTGAACGTTATCTAACGTATTTATACATTTTCTGAACGTTATTTTCAGGGCAATTGAACGTTATTTCCACGTTTAATAACGTTATGAATTTTTTTAATGTGGGTTCGAATCCTGTAACCAGCAATTTATTTTCGAAAATTTTCGAAAAACGAATTCAGGACCCAAATGGAAGAATGAATTGCTAGTTACAGGATTCGAAGCTGTGCAATAACATTTAAATTTCTATTCAAAAAATTTAAACCATCCTTCATTTTACGTTTTGAGTAGTAGTGCTGCCAGCTCTGGGGAGGGAACCCCTCACCATTGGATCTAAAGCCCACTGCTCTACGATCTGAGCTAACAGGGCCTGTGCACATGGCCAAGGCAGAAATACCCATTAAACACAGATATGACTCAATTCAATTCAATTCAATTAAAACTTAGAAGAAGCACATCGTCCAGAGGGCTCCTGATCCGGACAGCACCTTGATCATACACACAAGCCAGGTTAGCTCAGTAGCTAGAGCACTGATCTTCAGATCCAAGGGTCAGGGGTTCCCATCTCAGAGCTGGTAATATTACTACTAATGTACATGAGCAATAAACATAAATAAGAAAAGAGAATAATTGAGAATAGAAATTAAAAAAAAAATAGAACTAAAACCTTTATTTACGTTAATTTAAAAATAAAAAAAAACTACCTAGAATTACATTGGCATAAAACTAATAGCGTTTCCATAATATTGTTTAGGTTATCATTCATTTATATTAGGTTAGATTGAGATCAATTTAGTTCATTTGGGTGTTCGTATACATCGTATATGTCAATGCAAGATTCTCCGGGGGCTCTTCTTACAGAGTCTATGACAGCACAAGGTTTGAGTTTGCCAATCTGACGGGAGAGTTAAACCTTGTAATCTACAGGAGTGTATCACTATCAACACCGTATAGTATAGGCATGATGCAGGAATGCAGCACTGGCGGGACCCTTGCCAGGGCTGCATTCAAGCATCATGACGACACAAGAGCAATGAGTATTAAAACACTATGCTCGTAATCACAGGCTATAATTATACTGTTATATCTTGGGTTATATTGTATATCTATTGTACAGAATATATCGTTATCATACCTTGATGCAATATAATAATATGTGTACAACTGTGACAGAAAACATTCCCCATTTCTTTCATCTTTGGGAAGACATTACTACTGGTTTGGCCTGACACTAAATAAGCACACGACTGTATACATGGGGATCGGGGCAAAATAAACAGGCGAATGGTGATCTGGAAGAAGGTCCTCCTTCCTGGCATCCTAATGTACTAGTCAGCCCTGTAAACATGCAGGTGAGGCCCTCAGCCCGTGATGTGGTACCTTAAACACTGATTTAACACAACCTTTAGGCCATAGTGGTGTTAACAGTCCTGTCAGTCCACGAGTAATATGGGTTACTATTCCCCCACCCACAAGCCCTTTCAGGGCTACACAGTGCCTTTACATGCTATAAGCCTACCCGGTGCCATTATAATGCATGAATGTAGACCTGGAGAGTAACTGGCGAGGGGTGCTTCCGTGCATCGTGCCACACCCACCGGAGTTTATCAACCTTGTATGATTGGTATGATGCTTGAATGCAGCACTGGTGAATTAGTACTTGCCAGGGCTGCATCAAGTCGACAAAGGACATGGTGCATTGCAGCACTGCGCGGCCCTCAAAGGTTAAGGACCATATTAAAGTCCGTGTCAGTCCATGAGGAATACGGGTTACCAGTCCCTCCAATCTCTGATGAATGTTTGCTGACGGGAAAACAATCACGGCTGTTCTCACCAGATCGATACAAGTTTATAGTCTTTGACCGGGTGACCTCTTTGACTGGCAAGCTTCAAAATCATTTAAAAGAAAATCAAACAAGATTTGTAATATATAGTGTTAACTATGTTTTCACTTCCCTCCTCCCATTTCTTTATATATAGGCTCCATTTCAGTAGTTTTGAAGCTTGCCGGTTAAAGACGTTACCCGATCAAAGACTATCAACTTGTATTGATCTCATGAGACACAGCCTCACCGACTTTAGTACATAGAACGGTGTATCTTGTATTATACTGCATGGCCCATACATGGTCTTACAACCTTTTCACATATATAGCCTAAATGAGCATGTTCTATGCAGTTATTGAATTGAGATAAGACAAATTAACACCCTAGAGTTCATTCACATTTTTCAAGCCAGCCTCTCAACTATTCTGACAGCCCAGCCCTCTAATGACAACATTTATTTCCCAGCTTTTGTCTTATAGATACGGCAGCCAATCTGTGTATGGATAGGTGTTCACCCATATGCTCAAAACTCATGTAGATATATGGCTCAATATAATTGACTCAGGGTAAACTGAGTAATACTAAATGACTGAACCATGTTTTAAGACGTTTTTGTTACATAGGAGAATGTTTATCATTCAGCCTGTGTTATAGATAGACATTAGATGACCAAAGGGATAGATGGGCAAGATCGGGGGACAAATGTTTCCTTCGAAATGAAATCTGAAATGTGTTTCCTTCATCCTGTAATTGGCCTGCGATCTTCAGGTACTGATTTCTCTCTTTTCCATAAACGGTCAAGTATTCTTAAATTGCTACCCTCTAAATGAAAGCCACATAGGCTTCAGTGTTGAAGAAAAGATAGAAATCACTACTTTTGCCAAATTCTCCCATATTCCTCTCTTCACACACAGAAATGCCATCTTCTACAGTGGAAATACCCTCAAACACACAATAAAAACCATCTAAAACGTTTAAATTAAATTTAAATAAAAGTTTCCAACACAGGGCACCACCAAAAAATATTTTAGTTCCTCTATTGACCGTTCACCAAAGGGTGGCGCCACCCCTACTTCTTGTACACACCCACCTGCACACCCACACCCACCTGCTCTCCCACACCCACCTGCTCACCCACACCCACCTGCTGGCCTGAAATGGAATAACATATATGTATGACACATGACTTTAGGGTACTTTTTAACAAGGAATTCATTTCTGATGTCAGAATGGACCAATGAATGATTAAAATGGAGTACTATATCTAAGTACATGATAAGCTACAGATTCAGCTTACCCTGAGTCATCTGTGAGGCCACTCACACGCTCAATCTTTCATATCGCATAGGCCTCTTTAACTATTTTCCACTACTTGAACTAAGATATGTATCAGGCATATACATACATGTACATTATATGTGAATACCTGTGTACCTGGGGTGATTGTATGTGGCTTAGCTGGGTTTGATACCTGCTGTATGGACCCACTCCACTCAGGGCTGACTCGGACAAACACAGGGATCAAACGGCAAGCCCTTCCTAGCATGGAGCAGCTAAACGGATTTTGTAACACTATACTTAACCCTTTAAGGACCACATAGTGCTTTAATGCGACATACCTTTCGTCGTTATTGTACATGAATGCAGCCCTGGTGAGTAACTCGCCAGGGCTGCATTCATGTATCATGCCGACCCTACAAGGTTGATGAACTGCTGAAGGGTCGGCGTGATGCATAAATGTAGTACTGCCAAGTTACTCGCTAGCACAGTATTGAATATCATGAAAATGAATAAATTTGTTTAAACCAAAAATTGATGCATTATGAGGACAAATGACTAAAGGGTTAAGGTCCCCAAAGACTGACTTGTTCCCAGGCTCAGTGTATGGTGCACTCTTTGGTCAGTGCCTCTTATCCTCGTCACTCCCCATAATCCCCCCCCCCCCCGGCCACCCTCAGGCCAGCTCAAGTCAACTTATTTTCACACCTAATGAATTGTGTGCGATCAGAGACAAAGCGCTATTGCCGGGATTAACACTGAAACCTGGATTTACATACAGCCTACTATGGGCCCTAGACCCTTTACAGAAATAGGATTAATACGCAATTAGCCTCAATTATAATCAACAATTAGGTCATACATGAAAATATATTATTTTCATCTATATTTCAAAATGATCAGTTGAACACATCTAGAATAAAACAATTGAAAATTGGTAGGCCGCAAGTTAATTCAAGAAAATCATAGATCACAACATTTCGCCAATAGTTAGACTTCTTCAGGTCATAATGTCATAATATACCAGTGAAAATAACACTAATCTGAAATAGGTCTAACCGTGGGTATTTCTGACACTAAGTCTTGTTGATCTCTGCAGGTAAAGCTCTGCTATAGGAATCTGGAGCTATACCCTGTGGGTCCGCCATTTTATATTTCGCTGGTTGAGGTTAAACCCACTGATAAGACATCCCACTATGGGTACAATTAGGGGACAAACAGGGGACAGGCTAGTAACAGTCTTATCAGCTCTTATCAGTGCTGCACGCCGCAACCAGCTCCAGTCCCGACTATACGGTGGCCGTCACGGCTCACCCCAAAAAAATTGTTACTTTTTGTAACTAATTTATTTTCTTACTTTTCTGGGCCGTATTTCTTTGCCCTACTTCAAGTACCCAATGCCAAGGACCAATCAGAACGCCTGTCTCACAAGTACTGATAGCAGAATGTGCTTGGAGAGTGATACAAAGGGTTGACAGCTACGTTTTTTGGGGTGAGCCTCGTCGGCCAATGTTGACAGTTGACAGCAATACTTTTAATGTTTTTTGGGGTTTGCCAACAAAAAAAAGAAATCACCATTTTGAGAAATTGCTTGAACGGCTCAGAAAAGTGAAAAAAAATCATGTAAAATAGTGATGTGTTTTTTGGGGTGAGCCGTGACGGCCACCGTACGACTAGGCCCTATTAGACTGGAGGCAGAATTTTGAAATAACACCATATGAGGAACGGAATGTTAGAGGGTGGCATCCATGCCAGACTTGTAGTATGACCTGTACTGATCAGGTTTAGGGTGGATGCCATGCGCACAAATCGTTTTTCTTTGAAATAGGGCTCGTTAATGGCAGCCATTACCGAAAATCATGATTTTGGCCATATCTTGGTGAGAAATGATGTTATTCAGTCATTTAAGGTGTCTAAATCCACATTCTCAGGGTCTAGGAATACTATGGCATCATCAAATTTTATTTTCCATGCTTATATCATACTCTATCAGGGCAGCCATTACCGAGAATTACAATTTTGGCCATATCTTGGTGAGAAATGATGATATTGAGTCATTTAATGAGTCTAAATCCACATTTTCATGGTCTTGGAATACTATGGAAGGATTAGATTACTTCCCCCATGCACATATTATGTATCTTAATGGGGTAGCCATTACCAAAATTCACGGTTTTGGCCATATCTTTGCAAATATTGGCAATAGACACTCTTTTGACATGGCTGCATCCACATTGTCAGGGTATTGGAACACGTTGGTGCCATCACCTAAGTTCTCTCATGCCTACCTGACCTATTGCAGTCTTAACAATAAAAACACATCAAGAATTGTTTCATATCTGAAAAAACTGCTGTCTGGTAATAATAGAACTGCCCACCTAGCTATAGCATAACAAACCATAGCATGGATGTTGAGAGCTTACAAGATATATTTTCATATGGCTGTAAGCCTTGATATCCAGTTAAAAACCATAGCATTACCATCCATTTATCAGAGTTTGTTTCTAGGATATAGTTTTTCCACAGTAATTTCAACCCACTGAGTTTGTTTGTTGAACATACTTTGTATCTTTTCCAGGGTAGATATCAACCGTTCTCAATAGTATGTGGGGGGTAAGATGACAGATTGGGGGCCAGAATGTACAGAAAAGTATGGGATATAGCAATTTCCCAATCTATGGAGCTCCTTGTCTGTGTTTTTCATGTTTTGAATGGGTTAAATCCTCATCTAAGTGTATTTCCAAACACAATATTTTCATTGACAGGGAAGGAGGCTTTTGGTATCTGGTTGAAAGATATAGGTGTAGGTTAGATAGGTATCCATGTATTCTTAGGTGAGTGTACCTGAGAATAGATATACCAGGGCTAATCCCCGTAATGCTGAATAATTCTGTGTGCAGAATGGGCCCCAAAAGTACCCCGTTCACTGGTCACCTTTGTTGTGACTCTCTGGAATCATTAATTCAATATTTGAAGGTTAATCATAATTTTCGAACATGGACATGGAATAAAGTTGGTTTCAAACTTCAACAAGTCACTTTTGAGTGTCCCCATATATTTACATTCTTGAGCATACCCCTATTTGCCTATCCACTGGATGGCCTACAGGCATTTTTTTCAGGACTGAAAGACTCTGCAGGCCCTACTGTAGGCCACCCAATCATACAGAAATTTCACATTAAATGCAATTGTGAACTTTAACATTCAGGGCTTGAGTTTACAGGGCATAAGGAGCATATATCTTTGAGGTTTGATAGGAGGGACCAAGTCATTTCCACCTCCTTTCCCAATACAACTAGTGTTTTTTAGGGACCATTCTCCATTCATATAGCTACATATAAGTTACAAATTGGCCTGGAGAAATTGATACATCTCAAGCAACCAACAAGTATAAGGATCGTGCTATGTAACAATAAACCCTGATTGGACCAGGAGACCAGATCCTAATGCAGACAAAGATTTTGATCAATTGGTAAGAGTAGATCTGGACAACCTGACTATAATAGGTTAGAATCATGTGTACTCCTTTGAATGTCACACACACCAACCAAATGGGAATGGCAGAGGATGGCATGGTGTTTTAGGATGGATTATTCCTGACATGTGGCATACTGTTGTATGAATTTATAAATGCTGTTAAACTCTAGAGGAAGGAAGCATGGGTATGCATCCCAAATCTGGTGAATCACTTTTCACTTGGTACCTTTAAAACTTGATGAGACAATAGTTCATACTTGTCATCCGACACATTAACCCAGACTAAAAAGGAAATATATTTAGTATGATGTTCAGTCAGTACAGGTGAGTAGAAAGTACTAGTACATAAACCAGATCAACTGGGATAGTCAGACTTACAAGATTGCAGTTAAAAGCTATGTCTAATAAGGAAGGTTGAAGTTTTTGTAGGGTGTGTTTCTTCTTATGGGGGAGGGGGCAGAATCTGTGACTATTGGGAACAGTCCAAGTATCTGTAAGGATCGTTTGACTTCCAGATATTATACCCAGGAATGAAACACAGGTCACTTGTTTAGGAATGAAGGAATGCCTTTATTTCTCTGTGGAGTCTACAGGTACTCCTAGTCTTTGGCTTTCTTGATCATAGCCACACTTTGAGGACCCTTGTCTTTAGATGGTGGACCTGGCAGAACTTGTAGCAGATGCTTCTACCAAATGGATGGTCTATGTGGGGGACAGGCTGGTTCCAGGTTCTGTCAAATGAGTCTTGGTAGCTGATTGACTGTAGGTCAAACTCAATGAGTGGACTCACAGCCAGAAGCTTCCACTGGGAACTGCCAGTGACTGGCGATGGCCTTCCTTACATATGCAGGCTGCCGCCAGTCGCAATATTTAGCCACCCAGGCCAGATCATGTGATCTGTACCAGGTTGTTAGAATAAACTTAGTAATAGGACCTGGGTGGTATAAGCGGGGCGGGGTTATGCATTAACCTGCCAGATTTGTAGTCCTTGATGAGGTTTAGTATAATGATGTATAATGGAACATCACCACACTAATATTTACCCTTAGTTCAGAGAACAGAGAAATCAAGATAGCAGTGCCATATTGTGTCAGAAAAGTCCAGGGAGATCTAGTATAATTAGGTCATTGTTGGGCATATGCATATAATGGGCAATGTATGACTAAGAAAACATAAATTATACTACCATTGTGTCCTCATATACCCTTAGAATGTGGATGTAGCCACTTCAATTAGGAGTCTATCATCATTTGTTGGCAAATTAAGGCAAAAACTGTGTATTTCTGTTATAGTTACCCCAATAGGATACAATATATGTATGGGGAAGGTAATTTAATGCTTCCATAGTATTCCTAGACCCTGAAAATGTGGCCTTAAACACCTTAAATGATTCATTATCATCATTTCTCACCTAGATATGGCCAAAGCCGTGAATTTTGGTAATGGCTACCCCATTAAGGTACATGATATGTGCATGGGGGAAGTAATCTAATGCTTCCATAGTATTCCTAGACCATGAAAATGTGGATTTAGACTCATTAAATGACTCAATATCATCATTTCTCACCAAGATATGGCCAAAATTGTAATTCTCGGTAATGGCTACCCTGATAGAGTATGATATAAGTATGGAAAATAAAATTTGATGCTGCCATAGTATTCCTAGACCCTGAGAATGTGGATTTAGACACCTTAAATGACTGAATAACATCATTTCTCACCAAGATATGGCCAAAATCATGATTTTCGGTAATGGCTGCCATTATCGAGCCCTATTTCAAAGAAAAACGATTTGTGCGCGTGGCATCCACCCTAAACCTGATCAGTACAGGTCATACTACAAGTCTGGCATGGATGCCACCCTCTAACATTCCGTTCCTCATAAAGTGATTTCTAGAGCTCTTTTAAAATTCTGCCTCCAGTCTATATTCCCTCAAGACCCTGTAAGACTTGAGTTCAGAGTACTCAGTACACGAGGTGGCAGCCGGGCACCCAAACACCTCCCACCGCAGGCAATAACACCACCCTGATAACCCTATACAGACAGCATGGTGCTTATAAAACAAACTATTCACAATTCTGCTTGAATACAGCCCTGATGGGTAGCTCGCCAATGCTGCATCCATGCATCATGACGACCATATGGGGTTGATACTCTCTCGAAGAGTCGGTATGATGCATAAATGCAGCCCTGGCGAGCTACTCACCCAGGCTGCATTCATGCATCATGCTTATACAGGGCATAGCACATTAAAGCACTCAGCTGCCCTTAGAGGGTTGCAGGAGGTCAGTGAGGGTGTGTGGTGGTGTGGGAGTTGGGGACTCAGGCATTAAGTCCCAGCACTCAAGAGGTGTTGCGGATCCGTGCTCGTTATCCTCAGGCCTAGACCGAGCCCATGCTGGGCCACTTGGGGTCTGACCTGGGCTAATTGGGTCCCAGCCTTGGTCCAACTATTCACCATATTCAGAAAAATGACTGATATTCTCACTTACTGGTGTTGGCTAACATGTATGGAATTAAAGAGAAACGGTGTATACATGTGTATAATACGAGGGTGATGTCATTGGTTTAGGAAAAACCCTCTCCCAATAATGACAGGGAACCCTATTCAGACCTGCTATTTAAGGCTATACAAAATCTCCCCCCCCCCCCCCAACCAAGGCGATGTACTGAAATATACATTTGATCAAGTGTTCTGTGAATTCACAATACTTAAATGATAACAGGATATGCGGCACAAGGACCATTTTATACTATACATGGAAATAGTTTATACCAAGTGGCAATGTTCAGTTAATGGCAGTATTATGTCATAGAGAACTACATGTCTACTAAATGTAGAAACCAAAGAGTACATATAGCAAATAATTAACCCACATCTTAAAGTATCAGACCAGACTCATTCATTGGTACGCAAACATCTACAAGCAAGCAGGTATCATTTCCCCTTAAGGCATACAACTATATTTATGAATCACCATAACTATAGTGCTACTGTACATGACATAATAGTACAAACCATTCATAAGCAATTCTCATGAGAATGCAAGTCGTATAGCAGGCCTACAACCACCCCATTAAGGTAAGGAAAACGGCAATAATGTGTCTATACTGCCGGCTACCAGTCTGGCCTCGGGGCTGTTTTTCTTCAACAACTTGCCCAGACCTGAACCCAAAGTTGTAACTTCTGCAGACCGACTGACTTGTTCGATGTTTCCTGTATGGTTTCCGATTTATGTACTGGCCAGAAGGCTGCCTGGTGTAAAAGCCAAGTCTGGCAATTAATGGCATGCCTCTGCATAGACCTCAGCTGCTCTCATAGTTATGTACCACTTAAACATGCTTTGAACACATTGCACATACCAAATATTGAGTGAGACCCAAGCTGGTCTATCGTCTTATAGCACATAGTGAGGGTGACAAGTGGGTTCAGTGCCTACCTATTGCTCCTATAATGCCCCTAATGCATAATTATTACTTAATTATTCCACTTATATCTGATTTACATTTAACTTGAATTGTGATCCCTTCATCTACACTCCTAACAACAGGCGATTATACCATAGGCAGTGGTACCTATAAAATCCAATATTTCTCAGTCACTCAAAATTCAAATTATTTTCTCAATCCACATTCTCTCAGGCTTAACCTTGATGATAGGTACTTTACAATATTTCCTTGGTTTAAGTATAAAATGTTCATTAAGAGATATAGATCCTGTTCTTGATTAGAATTTAAGGCACACATTTCTAGGTAATACCACATTAGTTTGAACATTCTTGGTACATATGTGAAGTGTTTATAGTAGAGCCTAACCCTTTAAGGGCCGCATGGTGATTCAATGCATCATGCTCTTGGTCCTCATGATGCATGAATGCAGCCCTGGCATGTATCATACCAGTGCTGCATTAATGCGCCATATTGACCCCATAGGGGCAATCCACTGGCAAGTGACTCGCCAGGGCTGCGTTAATGCATAATGATGACCAAGGACAAATTGCACTAAAGCACCCAACCATCATTAAAGGGTTAAGGGGATAAAACACCCGGGTTATATAGCACCCTTTGTGGTGCCATTAATTGCCCCCAGTGTAGAGAGTGCCACTCAGACTAAGGCCACTTTGTCCCAATTCTCCAAACATCAGCATTAGGGGAATTACCTAAGGCCATAGGTATATAGAGGCTTAGTGGTAACTGTGTTAATCCCAGCGTTCTCACGGGGAGGGCAATTAGTCACTTCTCTAATTAGACGGGAGGGAAATCATTATCTTTCAAGGCGTTTCTTTAAAAATATGAGCCATTGACTGTCAATTTTTACTGAGGTCTCTCTTCATGAAGTGATGAAGAACCCCACATGGTCTTGTATCCTTATTACATGTTTATGGTGAAAATGGAACTCCCCGGGTTTCTGCTTTACACCCTAAGCCTTTAAACCTTACAGTGGGTATGTCGAATTTTTTACCAAATTCAAAATCCTACTTAAAGATGGGCCCAGTTGTGGTCTTCTACAATGTTTCCACCAATTGACCATAATATAATTAGTCCTGTTTTGATCAAATTTGTGCAAAATAATAGGTGATGAACATAAATCAAATAGACAGGAAAAGAAGTATGATATTGGTTAACATCCTAGATCAGTTTTGAGATTCAATTCTGAGTCTGAATCATTAGATTCTTTAGATGCAGCAAAATGCTTTAATGCTGGGGTCTGGCAATGATAATTCATTATCCCAGCATTGGCAGACTCTGGAAAGAGTCCAGTATTGGCTGACTCTTTTGCAGTTTCATAATTTCAGACTCTGGACAAGTTGAGGTTTATTACTTTCTAAAACCTGGTGAAATAGATTTATGAAATTTCTATGCATATATAAATTAAATATATATCTGTTTCAGTTCTCCCGGTCATAGAGGTCAACTGGTCATAGAGATTTAAATTGTATCGATTTAGTGAGGTTTCACTATATATTGTCGTCAGGAAAAATGCAGTAGAAATACACAAACCACACAAATACTACATCTCCCCTTTTCTCCCTTACAGGGGCAGCAGATAGATGAGATGGGTCAGTTTGCGGGACAGCTGATGGGATCCCAGCCGGAGGGGGACGCTGCCTGGGGCGCGGCACAGCCAGAGCCTCAGGACGACGGAGGCTACCCCGCCAACCCCGACCCACAACAGTTCTTGGACATGCTCGGTCAGGAGGAACTAACAGAAGAAATGCTACAGGTAGGAACTAGTTTGTCTTATAGTGCGAATATCTCTTATCTTATAGGATGGCATGGGGGTGTAGAACAGTCAATTATAGTTGTGGTAGTCTCAGAGCGACCTGTTGCGATTATTATGTTCATAGAAATTCGTTTTCCTATGCATTTCGTTATCAAGGATAAAATGGATCATATGAATATTGCATTGAAATTCTTTTCCAACCTATATTTAATACCCAAATCAAACTTGGAAGCGATTGGGCATGCCATATTGCAATGACAGCTTTACAGATAGTGGGAATGTTGGTAAATGTTCATAAGAAATGACATACCGGTATATAACACTACCTTTGCCTCAGTAGACTTTGCCTGCCTAGCTCAGCTGTGCAAGTGTGGACATGTATCTGTCGATAGATCTTTCTAAAACACATCTAATAGTGTTACCCTTCTTTGCAGAAACTTCAAGAACAGTTTGGACCCATCGAGATTGAAATCGTAGAAGATTCGTCGGAGGTAAGTTTTATGGTAGCGAATATGTTGATTTTGAGTTCCAAGCAGTGGTACATCTACAAAGGGACATCTTGTTTCGACTAACCTCAATTGTAACAAAACAAAACACAGTCATAAGCACCATACAGATGTATCATTTGTTGAAATAGGTCCTCAGTTTTCATATACCACAAAATTGGCCCACACTTATGGATTATGTCGTAATCACATATCAGGAGATTCACAAGACAATTATCTTTCAAATAATGTATATTAGAATGCAGGATTCTGAGGTTATAATTGTGTATTTGTCTGTCACACTCGAGAAATGTTCTAAAACTTTATCAACAAAATTTCTGAAAAGTCACCCTTTCTTGCTGCATTGGGCATAGCTCCACCAGACCCCTTTATCCAGCCCTAGTGATAAGACCTTTAGTATTTAATTAGCCCTGAAGGCAAATATTTGTAGCACATTGGTATTTCATCTACAATATGCTAAAGGAATAATCAATCAATCAAACAGTCCTGTTCTCTTTCCTACAGGAGTCAGAAGAGCCAGATGTGTCACAGAATAACATGGAGGAAGAGGCGGTAGAAGTGGACGATGTCGAGTCAGGATCCTTCAACGTGTGGCCGCAGCAGCCGATCCGCTACGACTCGTCGGCGGCCTCGGCCGGATACATTCCTCTGTTCATGGAGCTGGAGCAGGCTGAGGAGGTGGAGCGACTGTCTCAGGAAGTCTCCCAGGCACGGGTACATGGGCCCCTGGATGAAGACTCAGGAGATGAGGATAATAACTTTGCTATTCTCGGTGCCACGACGCCGCGGGGTGATAACGCAGGGGCAGATGGAAGCTCGGAGATGGAGACTGAAGAGGCAGACAGCAGTCCTCAGCAGCATTTACATCCAGAGGCAGCATCAAATGTAAGAAAAACCCACAGGGTCCCATCTGGGGCTTTAAAGCCGCCATGGCTCTCACCAGTGCCGTTCAGCCAGGCTGGGTCTGAAGACGGTGTTGCTAATAAGTCTGCGGAGAACAGCATGCTAATGCATAGCACCCCAAGGACAGCAAGAGACGAGGAGTTGGAAAACCAAGATGAAAGCTATCAGAACTATGACGAGGCAGCCATGTATGCAAATGAATCTGGCGAGCAATATGAAGAAATGGAGATAGACATTGACAGTCTGACCAAAGACGAGATACAAGAATTGCTGATGTCAGCACAAATGGAGGGCATTCCCTTTGACCCGCGGCTCATTGACCTGGCCGCTGCACATGGGCTGGAGTTTGAAATTGTGATGGAAGATGAAGACGGGAATGTCATCGAGGGTTTCCCTCCCGGAGAGCAGATGACCTCCTCTAACTTTGTTGACCTGGTTCAGGAGCTGAGAAGTGCCTCAGGTCAGGACATGGAGATGTCTCTGCAGTATGACTCAGGGATGGGGACCGGGACGGGAATTACAACGGCGGGCAGCTCTGGGCGAGGCACAAGCTCGTCCCAGCTTAGTGCTATACAAAGGGAGCTCCAGCAACATCTAGGAACAACTATAGACCAAGCAGGAAATGAGGTTGAATATAGCAATTTGCCGAATGCACCGACGACTAGTTTAGAAGACCTCTCAGGAGACGAAGTGTTAATAAAGAGTACCAAGGACTTAGATAATGATGACTGCAGATGTCCTGAGACATCAGAAGATGCAGCCCAGAACTCTAGAACAAGACACAACCAACGCCAACAAACCACACAGCATTTCCATAACAGCGATCAGAAACCTGGCCAGAAGAAGAAATACTCAAGCGGTCAGTACTTTGAGCTGCTTGGTGAAGGAGCAGTATTCCCTGGGGAGCACTTGGGTGTCAATGGAGGTGAATATCCCAAGGATAACACCAAAGGAAATGACTCTGATGATAACGATAGCAACACAAGGCAGGACTCAACTAAATCATCTGATGGTGATAGTGACAATGAGAATGGTGACAGACTGAAATTCAGCAGCAACAGAAGTGATAGGAGTTTCTCCTCAAACACAAGTGTTGACGGTGTCATCGACACACGAGCAGACTTGGATGAGTCTGAGGAGGAGATAGTGATCACCATGGAAGTGCCTGGTATTCCCACCGACGATGGCGGATTCATCATAGACATGAGTAAGATGTTCATTCCCATTTCTATACCCGGTCCCGGTGGTGATCAAGAAATAACTGTCGAGATTGACCCGAGTAATTTTGACTTCAGCAGTATGGTTCAGAATGCTGATGGCTCAATTGAGGTTGACATTGAGCGGGAAGTTCACAACTGGATGAGCAAATCTGCCTCCAAGTTTGCTCAGCAGAGCAGCGGGGTGCCCTCGTACGGAACAGACAATGTTGTATTCTCATCGGCCAATACGTCGAGCGGGACTAAGACCACGGGTCAGTTTGATAACTGTGATGCAGAAGTAAACAGTGCCATAAGAGCTGCCATCACAGAGCAGCTTCATTACAAATCCAGCTCAGACGACTCCCGTACCGGACCTACAATACGAGCCCTCTCAGAAACCCCACCACAGCAGGACTCATCGGGTCGCGTTTCTGGAGACTCATCGTCCTCTCTATTTGATGTTTCCCCAGCTGAGGACGAGGTCTTGCAGCTTCTAGAACAGATCGGGAAGCATGGACAGGAGATGAAGAAGGAACTGCAGAATTCACAACAAAGAGAAATCTGTCTGTACCAGGAGAAGAGTCAGGGCGAGGTCCGCCTCGAGGCCACAGTGGCCCTCCTGGAGAAGGAGCTCCATGTGGTACGGTCGGAGAACAAGAAACTCTACAAGCAAATCAACAGTGGGAAATCCATGAGTCAGCGAGACCAGGGGATGATTCAACGGCTTGAAGTTGCCATGGAGTCTCTTCAAACTAGACTCCATACAATGCAGCGAGATAACACAAATCTAAGGAAAGTGAACGATACCTTGGAGCGAAGATCACGGATGGTCATGCATAAACATACCATGACAGAAACTGTAGGACAAGCTCATAAAGACATACAGACTAATTCATCCATGTTCAAGTTGAGATCTCGTGGGATTCAAACCTTGACTGTGAATAAGGCAGACTTCTCCATGCAGCAAGATGGACACCACTTTATGCGGAATGCCATCACATCGACACACGACCCCATCTTCAGATCGCTCACATCTAAGGCGCATGGCACACAGACTGACACTAAGATTATAGTAGACAGGGGAGTAGGGGCTATGTCCACACAGGAGAGACTGTGGTTCGGTTCTGTGGCACACGCCTCTACACAAGTCCGTGCTGTCAGCAAACAGCATGAATCCCTCATCACCCGTAAACCCACCAGGGATGCCAGCACCATCACAGTCACTGTAGAACCTGAACGGGGGATATCGCCGATTCCTAAACTGAGTGTTTCCGGACTGGGCGAGATGCAAAAACCAGATACCAAGTATCCCTGGCACCAATCGCGCAACCAAGAACAGCAGCGGCGAACAAGTACTCCGATCAAAGCCAACCAGCCTCACCGGCCAGTCCCACTGAAGCATGGCCAAAGGCAAACCACTACCACACCCACCACAACATCCAAAACCACAAACACCCAGACAGCAGAAAAGCTCTTCAACCAAATCCAAGGGGAGTCCCCAGCGATGGAGAACTCAGCGACAGAGTCTATGGACACAGACGAGGAGCCCGAGGGACCAGATAAGTGGCAGCGCTTGTCGTCTACCCCGATGACTACATCAGACCCCACTGTTGTCAAGCTGCAGCGGAGCCTGGCCAGCGCCACCATAGAGAACGACCTGCTGCAAACCAAGATGAAGAAGGCAAAGGATGAGATGTCCACCCGACTCGGGGAATGGGCAGACCTCCTCGCCGCATCTAAGGTTGAGCTCAATCAGGTATGGGTAACGCTCCAAGGAGCTCATAGTGCATTAATGCCCTTTTGTCTTCATGATGTGTCAATAGAGCACTGGTGAGTAACTCAGAAGCTCTCATTGATGCATCATGAAAACAATGGTCATAGTCAAATAAAGCATGCTACCATCCTTTGAGGGTAAATTGTAATATTAGTTTATGGTTTATTCATTTATGTTTCAGTTTTGCAAGTGAACACTTGATTTGGTTTTTGTGCATTATGTAACTCATTATGTTTATGTTTAAAAGGTTTCCACCCATATGTTCACACATTAACAATTTTTCGATTCAAAGTGCGAGCAACTATATTGATGCAATAACATGTGATTGATTCATGCACCACCTTTTCTTATTTTAAATCTTAATTCTAAACATTTATTAATATGGGCTATGTTGCATATGGTATTGCAACCATTGATTTTTCATGTCCCTAATGATTACGTCTTTCCTTAGGCTAAGAACGATGCCGTTGATCTGGCTAAACGCCATAAGGAGAGCACTAACCTTGATAGCTTGCACCAGAAGATCAGTATCCTAGAAAAGACCCTTTTATCCGCCCAGAACAAAAAACTGAATTCAAAGTTAGAGCCCACGGGTTCACCCAAGATGGCGGATGATGTCCCGGAGAAGCTGACCGAACTGGAGGCAGAGAACTCAGTCCTGAAGGGCACCTTGGGCAAGATAAAGCAAGAGAGGGACCAACTTGTCAAGGTCAGTCCTATCCTGAAGGTCAGTTAGAACTTAGTCACACTTCACCAACACATGTTCCTAAATTTCACATAGGTAGATATCTGACAAAGACACAAAACCACTCTACTTACAAAAGCAAGAGAACACTGGTAGATTTATGATAGTTCATCAGCACACTCAGTAGTAGTATAAAAAGAGATTTTGGCCCTCACACATGATATCAGCCCTGAAGATATCTTTATTATTAAAGCATGTATAATGGTATAACACATGTATAATGATGTATAGGCTATTCCATGGTCTCATCCTTTGGTGTACCCATGCCTATGGAAATGCCCTGCTAGTGGCCAAACAATGGAGTGGTATACAGTTCAAAACCATTTCTCCACTACTCCAACATCTCATGGTATCTAAGAGCAGCCAAGAGTTCATATGGAAAATATTCTCTATTATTCTTTACTAAGATGAGAGGGAAGCTTTCCCCCCAGGCCACCAGACCCAAGCGGGTATGAGAGCATGAATTTGTGATCATTGAACTAATTAACGTTCAATTAACGTAATCACCAGGCGTGAACACCGTGTGACTTTAACTCCTACCCAATTTGATTTGTTACACACTTTTTCAATTATTTTGCTTCTTTTTTTAAATTTTAAATTTTGAATCATACCAATGAGTAGATAACCTAGTTATTAAGTTTAATTACTTGTACAGGTAATTGATAGAGTAATCAAAGATTGATTAAAGAGACATCTGACATAATTATAATCTTGCTTGAAGGTGGCAATAATGGAATAACAGTATTTAATACAATGTAGTAGTATTTGAGTGGGGATTTGCTTCAGTCAGCAGTTGTTGGAATAAAATGTGTAGGCCTAATATCAAAGTAGTTTTACAGGTTAGAGTTTGTTAATAGCAATTAGCATTATTGCGTAGAAAAAGTAATCATGCTCCTACTTACAACTATGGCACTGGGTTGGTGAAGGGTTTTACAGGCATCGAATGAGCTTTGGTTACCCTTTAAGGCCTGGGTACTACTTTGATGTGCTATACCCCTTTGTCAACATGTTCCTCAAATGCAGCACAGGCCTGCAATCCTGAATACTGTTCACAAAGGGCATAGCACCTCAAGCCAGGACCTTAAAGGGCTAATTAGTAAAATCTCTTGTTATAAGTGATATATGAAATTTGTATTCTATCAGAGGTGCTTGCAATATTACTATTCAATTTTATAGATCAACATGGTAGCAGAAACTAAATTCTGGTGCAGAAAGGATTGGGCTGAGCCCATCTGATACCAATTATTAGATATAATTGAGCAAGAACTATCTGTTGTGTAGTCCAGGTTGATGGATAGCAGTAATATTCTTTCAATTGAAAAATCAGTGGGGATGGCGTTTCACAAGGACTTTGTCGAATGGGAGACATCAATAAACCTTCATTTAAAAGTACTTTAAGCATTCAATGTGAAATTCACAATTTACTTATATTCAGTTTCCACTGGGGTCTAATGTTTGCTGTGTACATTTATAGGACTTCACCCATCTCCGGCAGCACCACCGACACAGCATCGAGGCAGTCACAGAGCTCGAGTCGTCCCTCGTTGGGATGACGAGTGAGAGGCAGAATCTGCAGAATGAAGTCCAGGTCAGTCTGAATGGTCTACCTCAATTGCATTTGGATCCCACAGACACAGTGCTTAAGTGCCAAATTTTGGGTCAATAGGCTGAATAGCCTTGATTGCCAGCAGCAAGAAACCAGAGGATGTACATAGGCGATTGCAGAGTGACATGGATAATATTGTTAAATGGTGCAAATGTAATGGTTTAACCATTAATGCAAAAAAGACCAAAGTGGTCTGGCATGGTGGCAAGTCTCAACTAGATAGGCTAAAGAAATATGATATTTTAGTCAATGGCATTACATTGGAATGCCCTAGCAGCTACCAATACCTTGGTGTGGAGATAGACAGCAAGCTGACTATGTCTAAGCAGGTTAATAATACCATCAGAACAGTGAGCTACCGACTGATCAACCTAGGTAGAATAAGATACCTGGTGGATAGGTACACTGCACTGCAGATTTACAAACAGACAATAGTCCCATACTTTGATTATTGTAGCTTTGTAACTGAGGGAGCAACTGCTGCACTGGTTGCCAAGCTACAAAGAATTCAAAACAGGGGTCTAAAAATTTGTAAAGGCAACTATGACAGGATAGCAACTGAGCTACTCCATGAAGAAAGCAAGGTCAAACTCCTTTGTGATAGACGCAAGGAGCAGCTGCTCATTATTATGTATAAACGGTCAAAAAGTTGAATCTGAGACCAACTGCCAACCCTCGTACCAGGTCAGACCACAAGGTCAAATTTGCTATTAGAAGACCTAGACTGGAAAAATTCAAGAAAAGCCCCCTATACAGGGGCATAAAACTCTGGAATCGCCTAAAACCAAGAGTACAATTATCAGATAATGTTGATATTTTCAAGAAGAGATGCCTGGCAAATGAGGAGGACTCAGACTCTGAGGATTAAAAAACCCTTTTTTGAATTTGGTTTATTTCTTTACTTCATGGGACCAGAACACCAAACCAACACAAACCACTATAACCTGTACCATTATAATTGACATGTACTCATGCTAAATGTAAGCCAATGCGCTTTGTTGATACTAATTGCACATATGTGTAAATTCAAGGGAGCCAAGGCAGGCTACATATATATATACATTGTAAGTTTGTTTTTTGTTTTTTTGTTTATTCTTTGTTTTCAATCAAACATCTGATAATTGTGTCATTATAGATAAGGAAGTAAGCGTATCAACAATGGGTAAAAGTCATAAGTCAAAGCAATGACAAACGAGCTTCACAGCTTCTAGCTTAATAGCTCTTCACACTCAAATGAGATTGAGTATTCTCTTTATAGACTAAGCCTGGAAGTTCTTACAGGCTCAAACATGATGAACTCTGAGAAACTTTATACGTCAATACAAGACACTGACAGCTAGTCCATGACAGCTAATATAGTTAATGCATATAATTCATTTGTATGTGATTAAATGGTCCATTTATGTCTAATTATATGAACAACATTTATTTTCCTTCAGTTACAAATGAAAACATCACATGACTTGCTCTGTAATACTTTGTAATAAAAGAGTCTCTTCTAGAGCTCACTGAAACGAAAATAGGCTCAACAAGATAGCAGTGCCCAGGGCAGAAATCCATAATATTATTTCTTTATGTTGCTAGATAAGAAACCATGGAAAGTTATAATATAATTGTAGCAATTATATTTACATTATTCATGCAAATCATTCAAATTATAAAAAAAATGTATAACAATGGAATGCTGGTTGAATTCTCATTTTTTCTATATGAATGACATCTTTTCAGATGCTGAGGGATGAGTACCAGCACATGAAGAAGGGCATGGAGATCATGGAACGCTACTTCAGCTCTGACGGCCCTCTCGGTGGTGACGATATGGACCGATCCACCTCTACCTCCAGCCAGGCACCCTCCGTCGTCGACGATGCCGTCAGGGAGTCAGAAGCTGTACTTAACGTCCTTAAGGAGAGTGACAAAGTGACGCAGCAATCAGAGGCAGTTCTGAATGCCCTGAAGGACCACGACCAGGATGAGGTGGTGGTGATACCAGCAGGGGGAGTGGAAGGCTCCTTACACAAGCACATCTCAGCCCTGGCAGCCAGGATCCAATCTGAGCTGGGTATCAAGGTGCAGCTTGTGGGTGAGGTAGACCCAGCTGAGATCCTAGGGGCCAGTATTCACAGCCAGGAAGGGCACACCACCAGCACACCCACCCCCTCCCAGGAGGACCTCAGTAGCACCAATGCTGTAGAGCATCTGTTCCAGAGTGTCGGCCCAGAGGCTAAACCCAAACCGGGACTCATGGACCTTCAGGATGTCGAGGACATTATTGCACGTGCCATACCGTCCCCTCGTGACATTTCCCCCTCCTCACCGAGGGGACTTCATGATAGTAAATCCAAATCAGACATTGAGAGCATGGACATGGCTGAGCTCAGACGGAAGCGTCTGGGGATGTTTGTCGAGTCCTACACCAAACCCCGAGCCAACAGCCCCGAGTCCCGCGTTAGCTCTCCGAGAGCCGGCCGGTCCCCCTCTCCGGGAACCAGCAGGAAGACGTCCCCGATGGCACGGCAGGAGCCGATGACCGTCGAGGACCTGGAGGTGTCAGCGGTGCATGGCGAGCCCTCCACAGACCACCACATGAAGATGTACCGGGAATCCAGGCACCAGATCAAGTCACAGCCGCCTTGGGCGAGCAACCACAGCCAGAGTCGCTCCAACTCTCCTCCTAAAACTCAGCAGGAAAACAGCCAGAAGCCTGAGCCAATCAGGAAGAAGCTCACTCCCAGCACACCGCTGCTGCCGTCTAAGTTTAGTATGACCTCAGTGGGAGTTTCAAAGTCCCCCAATCCAGTGCCAGAGGAAATTCCAGCATCACAGCAAAGCAATACCTGGGCCCAACCAAAATGGAGGCCCTTCAGTCGACTAGCCAAAACAGCTCGGTTAAAGCAAGAAGTTAGACCTCCTTCCAGAGGACCTTCAAGGGCTGAAATGGCAGCGGAGGCTGAGTCGATACAAGATGACATCCTCTCACGATATGCAGGAGAGATGATCCATAACGAGCCCGTCAGAGTAAAAGAGCCTGAGCCAGAGCCTGCTGTCAATAGACCTAGCCACCGCAGTCAACAACGCCCTGTCAACACCCCATCTAGAACTGCTGGTACCAGCAGAACCAGTGAACACTCAGAGGTAGACCAAGGCAATGACAGGCACCAGCAAAGTCAGCGGTATGAACGAGGTTCCTCCACCAATGGCCTCCACACCAGCCACCAACCAACCCCTCAGAAAAGGCAGCAGTCCTACCAGAAACATGCCCCATCTCCTGCACCCCAGCCGGAACCTCCTGTCCCCAGGGCAGCAAACCAGACACCCAACCCCCAGAAGCCTGTCTTCAAGGACTATGACTACACAGACTATTTGCTCTCAAAGTATGGCGGAGATGAAAATAACGCTGACAATAGCCCGCGGACTGAACAGCAAGCAAAACCTGGCTCATCCTACCAGGAAAACGGTGAAATGAGCAGCTTGGAATCTGACAATATACCTCAGAGAGCATCTCGGAGTAGTAGTAGACTCTGGACAAACGTCCATCCACCGGCCGAAGCTCGGCCAACTCCTGCACCTCGGAGCACAGTGCCAAGGTCGCCAAGGTCGTCTCCCAGGACGTATGTGTCTCCTCCAAGACAGGAGCCAAGCAGCTATCATACAATGCAGGAGGACACTGCTTCACATAGGAACAATGACCCCAACTCAGACTATCCTGCCCGGCCAGAGGTCAATTCAAGGTCAAATCTGAGCTCAGGCTCAAGGTCAACCTATTCCAGCAGTACAAGCACTCAAAGACCTTCCTCCAGACCTGAGCTATATTCAAGGTCAAACCAGAGGTCAGACTTTGGTACCACAACACATACAGACACCTCAAGGACATCAACACGGCCACAGTCCACACCAACCATGAGGTCAGACACAGGGTCAAGGTCGTCGACAACATCCCACCGCACAGAGCCCCCGTCCAGGCCCTGGCACACAACTAGTACATCATACACTTCCTACTCCAATACTGAGTCCCCACAGACTGAAACACCTCCCAGGAGTTACTACTCAGAGTACCTGGATAACCATGAGGGTGAGGACAGGTACTGGTCTGAACCCAAGCCCTATGACTACAGGCACAGTGTGTCCACAGCCTGGAAGGAACCTAAGAGACTCGACACATGGAGGGACTCTGACCGACTCTGGCCGGATGCCTCACCGTCAAACAGTGGTCACTCCACCCCAGCCTCCTACTCCTCCAGCAGGCCTACCTCCAGTAGGAGTGCCTACGACACCTACACCAGTAGCACAGACCACCAGCCCCCTGCCTCCCCCTACCAGTCCATGGCGGACCGCTATAGGTTCTCCTCCCCCAGGACAGAAGTGGAGAGGGACTCGGGTAGTGGAGGTTATTACCCGCGGGGCAGCTCTAGCAGCGCGAGGTACAGCAACGGGTATGACAGGGCCTCATCAGCGCCCTCTACCAGGTCCTATGTCAGCAGGTGAGAGGCTCAAGGCAATCTTCTGTGTTCAGTATGTTGAAAGAGTGTGCCACAACCATTAAGAATATATCATATGCTTAAAATACAGCTCTAACCATGGGTTTTTTTGAACCGCATAAACATTGGTATTTAATGTAAAATTATATTCCAGTAAATTTGATGTCAATCTAATTAACCATATTAACATGGAATTTATTGGAAATTAAGTGATTTTTATTACATATAATTCTGTCACTCAGCCTCAAGGTCAACCCAAAGCTAATGCTGAAACTCGCTGGAGGGATATATAGCATGTTTCAGCCTTCCCCTTGAACCCCATAATGTAACTTTTGTAACATATAGCAGATCCCTACCCTGATATTATAAAATCCCCATATGAATAATCAATAATCACTGAAGCTTGTATTGCTCCTTAATACTTTAATACCCTTTAAGGCCTTTGCCTCAGGATGCAAAAATGCATGGTACCAACCCTACAGAGGTCGATACACAGTGGGTTATTATGATGCACAAAAGCAGTGCTTGCAGGCTACTTGCAAGCACTGCGTTTGTGCATTTTGATGAAAATGTTGCTTTCAAGCGATAAACTTTCCTTAAAGGGTTAACTGGCTCATTTTACCTTTAAGATAACCATTGACTACAGGCACAATAAGAGCTCTTCTCATTCAATTTCCCACATCTCCATTAGAAAATTCTTCATAAAATAGGAAGACACAAGACATTAGAATTTTGTTCATGTAGTGTCTATCCACTTGCAAGAAAGAATAAGACCCAATATAGACACCTATTCTCAGACTATATATATCATATCATCATGCTGTTTAAGAACTTTGCTTATGTATGATTTTCACACCTGTTAAGTATGGTGGGCTTTGTTTTACACTAGAAGAGGACTTTGTTTTCCTAAAGGATGCATGCTATATTTTTGTTTCAGGCGTACACAATGAGTTCTTGCAGGTAAAACTCTATGATGTGCAATGTGCTCGCCACCGGAGGGACCTACTGTTTCCCCCTCCTGTTCTCCTGTCTCTGACATACCCCTTTTACCTTGACATAATCCAAACAGTGCAATCTGACCTTTTGTGTGATGAAAAACCTCCAATATCTGCTCAAGTCTAAAAGGAAACACACAGTCCAATGTTCCTTGTTTATAAGCAATGCATTTAACAAATTTTGAAAACCACCTGAAAACGATGTAATATATGCACACTGTTAGCATTTTGTCATGCATCTTTTTGTGCACATCATTTGTTTGAGCTACATTTGTACTCAATGAGCTTAGATGTTTCATGTTGTTTAGCTAGAAACACTGATCACACAGAGAGTTACTACCATGAGTTCATGCATTTTAGGCTAATGTGAATGTCTTTAGTCCATATTGTATCAAAATCATTTCCTCTTTTTGAGAATTTTCTGATTTGGCCAATTTAATCCCATGTGACATTTCCTCTTGTGTGTAGGGTGCTAATGCTCTTGACCTTGAGGTATTGCAGAATTTATAACATTCATTCACAAAAATATCTCAAAATGGCAGGTGTTATACCTTAGATAGGAATATATATGACTCTTTAACATTAGATTTGCTGCTGATTGGCAATAAAGGCCAATATAACATTCTACCAACACTGATAGTTCAATGCCTATGAGTAAATAGGTCAAATAAACTAGAGTGTCTCTTCCCTTCCAGTTGAATTCTATACAGTTTGTAAATTGAAGAGGTGGAGGCAAACTGTGTGACCCCCAACACAACATATACATGTAGAAATGACCCCTTGTTCATACTCACCATGCCCATAACTCCATGGATACTATAAGCCTCAGGGTACTCAACATTTGTTACCTTTTTAACCAGGACCCCCTAAACTAGGACCCTCAGAACCAGTTTTGCTCTACTTCAAGGGTCTTTTTACATCACAGGTTTTCATAGAACAGCATCCAGACTGATTGGTGTGGGTGTTTGTCTTGGTCCCAAAGTGGCATGTGCATGGACATGAATTACCTGGTATGGTACAAACTGCTTAGTTACCCATTATTACCATTAGGTGACACTGGGTGCACCTGGCCAAGCACATGAAACTTGCAGACACCTATACCAATCAGTCCAGCCTACAGTTATATGTTAAAGCATGTGACTGAAAAAGACACTGGATGAGCTAGCAAGTGCCACATTACTCGTTCCCAAATCTTTCCGAAGGAAGGCTCTGGTAACACCCTCTGTGCCCTTGAACTTGCATTTGCTGGGTTTGGGCAGTCCCTGTGGTTAGCTTGGAACCAGAGATTAAACCAGAAAGAATGATGCTAAAACTACCATCATACATTCTGGTTCCTGTTCACTGGTTCCAATGCAACCTCCCAGCAGGGATTACCCAAACCCAGCAAAATGCAAGTTCAAGGTCATAGTGGTTGTCATCAGAGCCTACCTTCGGAAGAATTTGGGAACAAGAGTAATGCCACATAACGCTGCTGGTCCTTGGACCTAGTTCAGAGGGTTCTGGCTCTGAAGGCCTGAATGTCAGGTGCCCTGAGACCAAATACAGACTGCATGATTCCCTGTCTTGATGTTTTCCTCTTTGCATGTTACATTCTTCAGTCTGTTTGTATATACCTGACATGTTCATGATATGCATGTTGAACTCTTCTCCTCCAATTGATGTTGCTGTTTCTATTCCTCTGAAGGAAATTAATACAAATACCTATACTTGTAAAATGTGTTCAATTATTTACTTGTGGAATATAATATGGTATGTTAAAGGGGTTCTGGTCACTGTCAGTTTTGTACTTTAAATGTACATTTCAAATATGCTCATAAACAACTAAAAATAATTTTGATACCTACATTGTATAAATGTATTCTCTTGGAGGGATTGGTCACTAACAGAGCATGCTGTAAGAAATGGATTACACTTTAAAGAAAGAGGTCATTTTAACCATTAAATTTGAATTCCATTCTATCAGTATTTTAGAAAAAATGTTTATAACCCTTTTGTTTCTGCTTCAGGGCTGAGGAGCTCAGCTCCATGAATGACGGCCATCCAGCGAGGACTCCGCTTGTATCAGGCACATTATCTAGTGATACCTACAGAACGGGAGGTGAGTTGCCGGCATCAACCAGCGACTTTCTGCAGCGTCCCAAAGCAGCGGACGACTCGTTCATCAATGGAATACTGGATAAGTATGCTGGTCCCAGTGGTGGCAGAGACCCATACAGCAGCAGTGCTGGGGGTGTCCACCACAGGCCCCAGGTGCCCTATTCCCCACCTGGAGGAAGGCCAACCCCCTCTGCCTCAGGGCTGTCTCACCACAGTAGTGCTTACGACAGGTATGTGAGCTCCTATACGCCGTCCGCGTATGACACCTATACCCACAGCACTGGGACTGGGCTCACCACTGACTCCCCAGCCAGTGCCAGGTATGCCTCAGCCACAGCAGCTGACCCATACTCAGTAGCAGACCCCTACTCCTCCAGCAGCCGTCTGGCGGATCCTTACTCCAGGGGATCTGACCTGGGCAGTGGCTACCCGGCTTATAACCGCTACTCGTCAACGACAATAAGCTCACCCAATACTACAGGCCTGAGAACAAGGGACAGGAGGGCTGAGATAGAGGAACTGCTCAACAAATATGCCCCTTTACATTAAGAGTTTAATATAATGCCCTATTTATGTTTTGGGCCTGATCTATATAAGTTGGGCCACCACCCCTAAAACAATGAAACAATAGAAAGATTTTGTTGGTCTCTGAAAGTGAACTGCATAAGTTATTGGAGCCAACATTCAGAAGCCCCAGTATTGCTGTGAATAAATTTAACAGTTATAGCCTACACATTCTTGCCAAAAGTCCACACCTGGATTCTTGGACAGTTAGTGCCAATAAATGACCAGTTTCAGTGAGCTGATACATGCTATATAGTTTCTACAAATCAGATCTTCCATGGTTTTAAAATACATATACAATTTGAAATGTTGTTCTGCTGCTTTATATGTACACAAATTTAAATTATTACTTTTGAATTCATTAAATTATTACTTTTAAAGTTATTAATATTATGTTATTTGTTTTGTTAGTATGTTATTATATTTATGTAGTAATGTGTGTGTCTCATGTTTTGATATTTACGACGATTCAGCATTTTTGTAAAAGTTTTGTTACAAGGTAGAGCTTTGTATGCGATACCAATTATATGCATTCCTGTGATCAACTGTGATAAGAATTTATATTTTCCTATGAGATGGTTTTGATTTTTGCATGACCAGCTGACAGTCACTAACCTGTTGGTGAACAATATTTTCCATATATGAGCAATCTACGACTCCATTGTACCATCTACCCTGTTCTGTCACATAAAAATTATTTTATTGAATTTCAGAAAGTATTCCGTTTGAAAATATTTCCCCGATTCCCCATCACATGACTAACCCCATTGTTATTCCAAGAAAAAAAAATTGGGGTCATCTCAAACAATTTTCGATAAAAATTTTGATCAAGGTCTTTTAGAATTTTGCCTCTTTTGCACAGACCTCCATGAAATGATGATGTTTGCCCATGAGCACCAATCCCCAGTTTTGACCCAGAAAAATTGACCTTGAACCCTGAAAGAGATGACCTTTCGTCCCCGGGCCCCATGGTTGTTTCGCTGACAAATACTTCATAATGGTGGAGGGAAAAAACTATCTTCTTCTGTTCTCCCCTATCTCTATCGCACATAGTTACCTTGACAACAGCTGAATAAATTGTACACAAATCACCCTCTGGCTTGTACTGATTCTCATCAACATTCCGTCCATCAGTTTATAGGATCAATGTACCACAAATGCAAATAAAATATTGTTTACAAATACATGTGTTTTGTTGTGTCATGTAGTTTTGAATATTTTGAGCAGATTAATCAAGCTATGGTATGCGATAACATCAAACTGGAATGGTATGCAATAGCATTAAACTGAATTTCATTGCCTACTGATCTCCTAAAATTTAGTTTGGAACTGGTTATATTATAAAAATAAAGTATACTCCAAGTGAAAAATGTGAGGGTCTACTTCAAACTAGTTTAACCTTCTCACAGTAAACCACACTACACCGTGTCACTGTGACACCATCTACAGTGTATTCTATGAACTATTTGCATAGTGTAGTGCCCCATACTAGTTCAAAAATTTGCCACTGCATTACTGGTGGCACTGGATAGAAATTCAGAAAAGAGTTGTTTCACTGTATAACACCGAACTTCCTATAATCATCCACAAGTATGCTTGTTTACAAGTGTTAATGGTGGCTACATCAACCATAGTATTCAGTTCTGCCAGCTGTGGTCTTTGAGCAACACTCTCCCTTCCCACCAGGAAAGAGGAGCTAGGTCACACTGAAACCAAAGCCTATATGGAGGGGGGGGGGGGTAAGGAGTATGCCAGGGCTCTCCCTGGTGTCAAATACATGTGTAACATTGTCCACTCATCTGTTGGCTTAAAACTGTCTGAGACAATGTCATAATACTCTAATACTACTGATGTGACAGGTAACCAATGCTGCCTCCACATCTAAAAGGCTCTCCTCTTTGTGTCTGATACATGTTAGAGACATTGCAGTGTATGAGAATAGAGAAATCCATGCTAGTTGATGTGACATTGGGTTGTCCATAAAACCTTAAATTAGACAACTTTGACATGTGGTCTACTGAACCTATGATTAAATGATATATCATGTACTAAATTGACAAGCAGAGCACATTGGAGCATCAGCGATTGTGGTTGAAAAATTATTTCAGTTTTTATGTCTAATGGGCACTCTGTCTTATAAAAATCTATGATAGCTAGTTCCCCTAACCCCTAACTATTGTAACTCCTGTGTGGGGTTCTCACCATTCTACACATTTGGGTCCTGGACTGTACAATGTTACACTTGTGTTTGACAACAGGATAAGCCATGGTGTGGTCCCCCTGGGTCCCATGTACATTTACTGCCTACTGCCTGTCTAATAGAATAGCATATCATAAGAGGAAAAGATTAAGGGGTAAACAATCATCTTGGATACACATTTTGAAAATGTAGAATCATATGAGCATAATGTTTTAGCTTACATGATAGTAGTGCTATAATACTGTTAGGGCATTTATTCATGAATGAAGTAAATATCAAAGCCCCTAAAATTGTGACGCATTGAAAATACATCTGGAAAATGTTGATCTTTATGGGCACAATATTTTAGCTTACATGATACATGATAGTAGTACTATAATACTGTTAGGGCATATATTTATGAATGAAGTAAATATCAAAGCCCCTAAAATTGTGACACATTGGAAATACATTTTAAAAATGCAGATCTATATAGGCACAATGTTTTAGCTTACATGATAGTAATACTACAATACTGTTAGGGCATAGTAAATATCAAGATGATCTAGTATCTGTCCAATCAAGGCCCCAGAATTCACTACTGTATCAAATTGTTTACCTCATGAATCAAGTAATTTAGCAGATATTTGTCCACTAATAGTACCCTTTGACTCCAAATGTCTTGTAAATGCTTCATTAATATCAATTGAATATAAGAAAGACAAACACTTATATAGACAGTGTACACAAGTTTATTTTTCCCAGTTCACACAGTCATTCACAACGGTTTGGTGAAGAGTAAAGCAACATATTATTCTGATGTGTGTGTCACACAGCACAGGCTCGCTCTCCCTCACACATATAAAAGCAATGCAGCACCACACGTGGTCAAATAAACTTTGACTTATCACAAAGAAATAATTAACTTTGCTCCTCAAGGAAAAATATGTTTTGAAATGAATATTTTTGTACAGTGTTCCATAGATGTCAGATATATCACTCACACGCTCGCTTGCTCTCTCTCAACCTGCATTTTAACCATCTTTAACTACGACTATACATAGATATATGAACACATCTCTACGTGCAAAGGCGGATTTAAGGTGATTTCTATAGAATCAGAGTGGGACTAGACCAGTGTTCAATTGAACAAATTCATACTGCAATGTTTCCTGACAATCATAATTGTACACTAACATAGATTTTGATGAAAACATGGGGTAAATTCTGCAGTTGAAAGATGAAATCATTAAGCGATTTGCAAAGGTCAGCAAATGCCCATAGTGAATGTTAGTACTTGAATCCATGAGTTGTCTTTTTGTATAGGTATATTTGAATTATATAATATAATATAGTACAGTAATAGGTGGTATATTATTTCTGAAACATTGTCAAATTATAAACACCACCTGCCTTTAGACTACCACATGTGCACTTAGTTTCGGTTGGAGAAGATACACCACACCAGTGAGTGCACCAAACATGATTTTTATCCATAATTAGTATTATCCTCATCGGATCACAAAAACAAGGTTGATTCTGACAACATGGCGCACAGTAGACCATACTATACAGGACACTGGTAATCAACAATTACGGTTAGCAGATGATGATGATTCCTAAGTCACCAGTTATAGAGAGTAAATGGATGATGCAGAACCAACTATAGATATTTTCACATATACACCATCAGTTGCATACATTGCAGAAAATGTACAGAGAGCTCAGTGCCACACAGCTTACTTATTAGACTGTTGGGGCCTATCAATAAGTGATAAGGTGATAGGAGTGTAAATCTATAGGCTTTGAATGACATACATATACATATAAGATAACTGTACTGCCATGCGACATTAAAGGTAACCATTAGGGTTGATATATGATTGAATTGATCATTATAGGCCAGCTGTTCTTTAATGTTCCTGTGCAATAATTAATACATAAATTAAAAAGGAGGCCAATGTGTTACATTGTGTTTTGCTCTCCAGATATGAAGAACCGTAGGATCTGGTCCAGTGGCCCAGTTAAAATGCATCCTGTAGGTCACCCTGACCAAAGTAATAGGTCACATGACTATGCTTTTCCAATCACTGACTGGTATCACTAATAGCAGTTGGGCCTGACTGCAACTGAATAGCAACATAATGGAAGTTCACCTCTCGTCAAAAGGCGTTAGTCCTTCTTACAAAAAATCCTGTACACGAGCAATATACCACGCTGATCAGCTAAGACGAGAAGATTCCACCAAGCTTTTTTTTAAACGTTACCGAGACAGATGCATTAACATCCAAGCAAGTACGGCTGTATGTAAACAAGTTAAGTTGAAATTAAATCTTTCAAGTTATAGTATATCATATGATGCTATACATTAAAGACATGAACAAAAATGTATCTTATGAGACAACAGTGCAGCTAACAACATGATCACTCAGGGCTTCTCAACTCTTAGTTAAGACAAACAGAACCATTCCATATACATGCAATTCGTCAACCATTAAGGCAAATCCAAGTTGGGCCCTGCGTGCATATGCATCGTCAAAATGCAAATATATTTACAGAGGGAAAAAAAGCTAAAAGCCCTTTCGTATCGGAGACCTTCACAAACTCTGAACAGATAGACGTCTCCTTTTCCACTTAACTAGTGTCGGCATGTCTTGAGAACTACTCAACCAATCACAATCAATGTCTCTTTGTTTCAGTAAGGTCATGTGACTAGAGTTAACCACTCCCAATGCCTCTACTTCGTACCTTACCACTCCCAGTGACCTTACATGGCATCACTGACCTCTTACATTTAGGCCATGTTAACTAGAATCACTGCAAAGTTCCTTCATGATTAGTGATAGTGATAAATTATAGCAATGTAATTATGAACTGACAATCGTCTACTGCGGGTATACATTTTGTGATGGGCAGATGTCCCAATTAGTGTCAATCTAATGTGAAAACCTTTGTAGATTGAAGCTTTATTTTCTACAGTATCTACTAGGCCCTACTTCTATCACCCAGCCTGAAGTGGCTTCCTTATCCTTTGTTTTTTACCTACATGAAATTTGCAGTTTTCTGTCCCACCGTTTACCTATCTATGGGCCAAATGGTAGATTCTACATTGCCAGAATAAGGTTTTCTCTGATTTACCAGTTGGTATGTGCAGTCTGAATTGAGCCATAGTAATCAAAGTGCCAGCAGTACAAAACATAAGTACGTGGGGCTGAATCAAGCACTTGGTTGATGAACCCCAGTCCTTCCCAAACTTCACATTTTCTAGTCTTTACCCATAGAACCCTTCAAGGGTGGCATATTGCCCTTTCTAATCATGATGCATGAGTGCAACCCTCTGAGTCTACTCACCAAGGCTGCATCCATGGACCATGCTGACC
Organism: Harmothoe impar; assembly: GCA_947462335.1. NCBI lineage: Eukaryota > Metazoa > Annelida > Polychaeta > Phyllodocida > Polynoidae > Harmothoe > Harmothoe impar. The sequence continues at coordinate 71,702,636 of OX381706.1, forward strand.
CTACAGGGTTGATACACTCCTGATTGCATTCTCCTTTAATTTAAAACCAGTATCAGTTCAGTGCTTTTAATGTGTGCTATATTTTGTTCTTTGAATTCTGAGAGAATTTACCTTCAGAGAGGTTTCCTTGATTGAACTAGATTCTACCTTGATGAGAGAGAATTCTGTTCCTAATATATTTCTGCAATATTCACATTTGTGTCTTCAATTTGATATCTATAACAGCACAAATACAGCCTATCTTGTTTTGTTCACAAGTTATATCTAACATGGAATGTTACAGAGGGTATATAGAGCTGGTATATAACATATTGATCCCAATTTGGTAGATAGGGCCTGCATATCTGAAGATGTTATTTTCGCTAAAACCCCACATGGCAGCAACATGCACTTCGTCAATAACAATGTAGTCTATTTCATTGACTGCTTTATTTTTACTTACACCTTCTCCCAAATTTCCCCATTTTTTTCCTTGCTATTTGCCAATGTGGCAATCAGTAGCATTAGTCTAATTATTTCTTCGTTGGTTTGCTCTTTAATATTTTTGTTCATCTTGAAAGGCTGTATTGTAATAATTTATCCTTCTCTGTGTGATTCTTGATGATGTCCCTCATGCTGGGAGGCCCGTTATAGGTGCATGGGTTCCACCCACACGATGATGTTCCCGTGTGAGATGTCCTGCCACTCACACTGCACGTGGCGCCGCCTGCCATCAATCACCACAATCGAGTCACGTGACGGAGTCATCAGGTACTCGCCAAACACGCCCCCGCTCACAATCACACGGTTATGGCGGCTCCATTTCCACTCTTCCGGTTTGATGGCCTGACCAACGCCTGCAAAAAGAAAATAATTGATATAGTATACCTGTACCATAAACTGTTCACATTCAACTCTGTAGCAGAAAATCACATATAAGAACTCATACAAGAACTCACAAAGTTTTCTTTGCTTAAGGGAAAGTTAAACACCACAGAATATATAGAGGGGGGCTTAGATATGAGATGCAATGCACCATTTACCAGCTTTTACATTATGTCCTAAATATCTACTGCATATATACTTCATACTATGACACAGATATGGCTAATCAAATCACTAACCTTCAATCATTTCCACCTTGCCAGAAGCGAGGTTCATATAGAGAACATCATTTTTGTTGATGGATGAAGCATAGAAGTCGTAGCCGCGGCCCCGCTCAGAGGGGAAGAAGGTGACTCCGGCAATATGCAGATTGGTGTACTCATCATACACTTTGGTCATTGTGCCATCATCCAGCACCTTTTATGTGGGAAGAAATAATACTCAATGTTAGTACCTCTGATGATTGAGTCTTAAAAATATATTTTCATGAGCCAGGATGGTCAGAAGGACTATATGTCCATTGCTATTAACTTTGATAACTCTCATTACCTTATTTATTTTTTATACGCCTTCTTTATTTTTTTATTTGCCTGTCAAATTTATTCCAGAGTGCATATTGTGGAGAACACTCATAAAATTGCACCCATTAGAAATACACTGGATCTGGTCTCTGGATGGGTACCATGGCATCGCCTACATGAGCCCTCACTGCCCATGGTTAATATGTAAATATATTTTTTCAAATAATTGTTTTCGAGGCAGGGTGTTGACAAAGACAATACTCTTTTGCTATAAATTTTATCTACTCTCGTTCCTCCTGATTTTACTTGTATTTGGGTCAAATCTAAGCCCAAGGTGCTTCCCTTATCTGAGCCCTTACTGCCCATGGGTAACATGTGAACACAGTTTGAGTATTATTTTGTTACATTGATGATTTGTTTAAAGCCCCCGTGTACCTTATTGACGGTGATGGTGTCTCCTTCATCATCCACGACCACCATGTATCGGCCATCAGGGCTGACGTAGGATTCTCCTGTCAGCTGGGTCTGGGACAAGACGGCGTCGGTGACGTAGTCCAGCACGAGGTGCCACGACTTGTGTCCTGCGGCCGTGTCAGCGTTCACACAGTGCACGATCACCTGCCCACCTGGTAGGGGGACAATGTGAAGGGTTAAAGTGACATGGTCCGATTTTTTTCGATATTTTAAATCCTACTTAAATGTGTTCCAAAGGTTAGTACAATCTCATATTTGGAAGATAGGGGACAATACAATGTCATCTATGGGCAATAGGAGCCCATTTATAGGGTACAACGCGGCCCAAGTACAGTATTTTACAGTGTATTTTGAATGGGGGAATTATAGCATGCACTCCAAAAGTATTAAATTGAGCATAAAACTGACAAAAGACTGAATTCTAAGCTGAATTATGGGGAATTATGTTAAATAAAATAGGTAGGAGATGTAGTAAAGCCATATTGGACATTTTAGTTCATTTTTAAAAAATGGGACCATGTCACTTTAAGCTTAGAAGAAAGGGAAGTATAGTATGTAGTCTGGAATTCTTGTTGGCTATTCATACACTTCACCTATAGGTTCATTTCCATATCCATTCTGAGGGATCTTATCAAAGGCTTTGAGAACTAGGTCAAGGTTGTCTTGAGCTTTGAGAACTGGACCAGCTAATCTGGCTTGAGGTTTTGTGAAGGAGGGAAAGTCTGGCTGGAGGTTTTGTTAACTAGGTCAATTCTGGCTGGAGATTTTGAGTATTAGGTCAATTCTGGCTGGAGATTTTGTGAACTAGGTCAATTCTAGCTGGAGGTTTTATGAACTAGTTCAATTCTGGCCGCAGGTTTTGTGAACTAGGCCAGTCTAGTGGAAGGTTCTTGGAACTATGTCAAATGTTAGTGAACTATTTTGAGATTATGACCAGAGGTTTTGAAATAAATTTAGGCTCCAGAAATCTTTCTTTGTGAGGGATTCAAACTCAGGCATTAGGAAAGACCTACTCTGCAGGGCCTTGACGACAAAGGCCATGAAGTACTATTTTGTCTTTGAAGGGTTAACAGCAGAGGAACGTACCCATAGCGATGAAGGCGAGAGACTTGGGGACACAGTTGTAGGCGCTGAGGTCGATGTTCTTGGTGTACTTCATGGTGGCCAGGTCCAGCTTGTACAGCCCCTGCTGCTCCATGTGGGCCACGTAGCCGTGCGGGAAGTGGTGTCGAAGGTCGTCGTTAGGCGGCAGGAACATGTCACGCACCTGCAACAATTAGAGACATGGTATAGTGTATGAGGCTGTACAGCATTGTAGGAAGAGCCAATAGTTAGCTCATCACTTATGGTTGGTGGTTGTGTTTGTAAGCAAAACTACAGGGGGTGATTGCACAGTATTTATAGGGAGTTGAACATTATAAAGTTATGTGTTGGTGGCTATAGCCATGTATTATATAGTGCACTAATGGTTTTGGGGTATAGTGTGCTGTAAGAGCAGGAAATAATGATTTTATGATATGGATGACTAGACTAACTACATTGACCTCCATAACAAGTACTAGGGTAACTACAAATACATAACTAGGCTAACTAAGACAAAATCCACTGGCGGCCATGATGGATCAGCTCACTACACATTCCAGGCCCAGTGTTCATTCAGATTACAGACTAACTGCTGGGGCAGGAGTATGGCACAAAATAGTAGATCCAGTAATAAGACCATAGCCACAGCTTTGTATTCTGTATGTCGTTGTGCATGGTCAAGGCTGATCACAAGTCGGAGACACGTGTACTTAGCCTTAACCATACACTCCATTACACTGAATGCAGGGCTGTGGCTGTGGTTTAACTGGCTTATAGCACTACCGATTACCTTAGTTGTTTTGTATGTGTTTTATATACAGCCATATCTTTTTGTTCTTCCGGCTAGGTGTGGTACAGTATTGCTATCTAGTATGAGATCTAATAGCCTAATCATGTGGCTCCACCTAGGGAAGGACTGCAGAACTAGGTATTCTGGATTTCCTGTCAGCCATCTTGGAAAAGCTGTTTACATGCCAGAAGGCTTGAGGAAAGAGAGTAAGGCAATACATCAAAGTATTATGGGAACACAAGAGTGAAACTGAACTACTACTCACCAGGTCAAACCTGTTGGCGATGGGCTGTGTGTGCACGGTGTGGTGCTGAGAGTCCTCTGACGCCTGGCGGATCACGACGATGGTCTTGGCTCCGGTCTCGGTCTCGTCGTTCCAGCACAGGACCCACACCTGGTCCAGGTGTTCTACGTAGTGGATCTGTACTGGCACCTTGTCTGTGGGGATGATCTGGAGTAGGAGCAGTTTGTTAGAGATGATAAATTTTGTTAGCTTATTTTGGGTGATATATCACTTTTACTATGTTTACATGCTTTATATGCTTCTAAGAATGGGGAAAAGATAGACATCATAAATTATGTAAGCACATATTCGGTGATATGTCACTTTTACTATGTTTACAAGGTTCATATGCTCCACTTACTACAGATTTAACCTATTAAAACATGCATACTAGAAATGATAATACTGGACTACTGGGCCAGACCCAAGTTCTGGATACTCTGCTGAAAGAATTTTCTTATTCTTTGTCTGCATCTGTTACTTTGAATTTAGCATCGTTAGAATTCACAAATGAGGTGTAGATGCTACCAGCACAAGCCAACATGAGACTGTTATTTATATAAATGTGTCTATAGTATACAAATACATCTATATATTCCAGATCTTATACCAGCTTTAGGCTATATGCATCTATATAGCAGTTTAGAATTCAGATATAACTGCAGCCTACCTCTACAGGGTTGGATCTGTCCTGGATCTCAATAACCACCACGCGGTTCAGCTTGGGCTGGGAGATGTAGATGAACTTGTTGCGGACGTTAACCGCATCCCCCCAGGAGCAGTCGCCCTCCTCCGGGCAGAGAGTGGGCATGGTGTTACCGTACTCCGGGAGCAGCTTGAACATGGAGAAGGAGCCGGAGACCTGGTGCTCGATGTGGCAGTGGGACGGCTCGTAGGCTGTGTAGCCCTTGTCGTGGAACACCAGGAACACCTCGTACAGATCCTCACCTAGAGGGGGTGGGGGGGGGGGGAAGTATATTAGCAACATGATTTTGCACTCTTTTTCACCCTTACAATTCAACACACTATACTGTTAATGATGAGGATGTCACTTATCAATGTCTACACTGAGAATCCATAGGTTGAAAGGGTTAGTCAGTACAGACTAACCCAGGTTGGTCATATGAGTGTTAGTCACAATGGCAAAGTTATATTCAAAAATGACCAAGGGGTCAGTCAGTAGTGGCTAACCTAGGTCCATCATTGGTGTGTTGTATTTGTATACCACTAGTGATGACCACTCAGTGGCTCCCCCTGGAACTAAAAAGACTAAGGTGGGTTGGTCAGTGGTGACCAACCTGACAATAATAACTAATCTGGGTTGGTCGTATAGGGAGCCAAAAAATGACTAACTAGGTTAGGCACTAGTGACTCAGAGATTGGGCGTATAGGGGGCCTAGGAATATCAGTGTAGTTAATTGAATCCATCCACCTGGTGGAGGGAGGGAGAGTTATGGCTTATACAGAGGTTTTAAAGGCAAATATTCTATTAGTGTTGATATAATTTAAGTCCTGTTGGATGCCCCGAACAGGTATAACATTAACCCAAAAAAAGTTCAAGATAATTTTACTGCTATATAAACCCAGCTAACAATAAACGTTTTGGAGGAAAACCTTTTACATACGAACCTATAGAAGACGTTTGCATCCAAATGTTTGCAAGCGTTTGGAAAATGTCTCTTTGTTAGCTGGGATATACAAGAGTTCTTGTTTGATGTTTCATGGTTTTGTATTTGAGGGTTAGCTGTCTAGGGTAAATAAGGCAAAAGTGAGGCAACCCTTTGGTAGATCGAAGTGATACAGAAGCAGGGGGGAGAGTTTTCCTCCCAAAACGTCAGATTTACCCTTAGACACTACTAAGACATGTATCCAAGTGAGGGTTTGCCTAGTTCCTGATTCCAGAGTTATCATTTGAGGGAAATAATTAGATATTAGACATTAATAATAGACTTACTTGTGTAGTACTTGGGTACGTTGGAGTTCTCTATGAAGACGGTGGCGATGTCCTGTCCTGTGCCGGCTGAGTTACGCGCCTTACACTTGTAGGCTCCGGTGTCCTTTGTATAGATGGCCTCGCGGATCTCCAGGGTCGCGTTGTTGTCTGGATAAAAGTGCAAATGGTTGTTATGTGTTTTGTATAATTACACAAATAAGATCATGACTTTTACTATTTGAATACCACATATCCCACTACCTGGATAGTTTACTCGCAATGGCTCTATTCAAACAGCCTAGACACAACAGGCAGAGAGCACTAATTGAATATTTGACTGAAGACAAATTTCTTTTGCGACAATAAACAAGAAAAACTGGTTGTAATGGTATATCTAAAATAGATAATATTAATTGCTATTGGTTGTGTTTATTGATAAATTTATTCTTTGGATGAATTCATCTTTTATCATTTATTTATACTTTAAACTTAGAACTACTTACGTAGCCGCATGTAGTGTTGGGTGGCTTGGTCCTCGGTGAGGGGGGCTTCATTCATCTCCCAGATCATGTCGGGTTCGGGGACGCCGTCGGCGTGACATTTCAAGGTCACCGAGGACCCTGAGGTGTGGAACTGTGTGGACGGGCTCACACGCACACGTGGCTGAACTGTAGGAGGGAGGGGAGATTATTAGTACACTCAATTATTCAATGGGCCGCAAAAGCCCTGCCTCATCTTACATCCCATCACTTCATCACATTGGTCATCAAAACACCCAAGTGCCTGAGAAGCACACCAGATAGCTATGGACATTGGCAAAACCATAAGCGTGACAATCTCATTCGTAATTTATAACTCAGGATCTTTATTTTAAGCTGAATATATCAGCAACATTATATACTAAATTACTATTACCTATAAGTACTGTAACAGCCACTCGAGTTCAATTGTAATAGCGGTTAGAATTTATCGAATATCATGTGAATGAATAAATTCTTTTCAAACTAAATGCTGTATGGTTTGTATATATGTGCATGCATCATTGAAACGGTCACTATTGAATATGATGTATACACAGTGCATATACACTGCCCCTTGCAGGGTCAGAATAGAGCTAATTCCCAGAACCAGAAGATTTTCTTTGTAGTGAGATAGCATTGACTGAGACTATAAGGTTTTGGCAGCTTTCACAGAGATAAAGGCCTGATAACCATTTGGCTTTGGTATTTTACCAGTTTGTTCGAGGAGCTATACAGGTAATATTTGACATGGGTTTAAGTTACTAACAAATAGGTAATGCGATGAAAGTTACAAGATCTACTTTAAGCGTCTTAACATCTAATATAAGCAGCTATTAAAGCTTTGAAGTTTTATGCAGTGAGAGGAAATGGATATAGAGTTGTAGCCGGCAGACAAAAGTTATTTGTACTCACGTTGCACGTGTAGAATGTGGGTCTGGATGACGTGGTCGTTAAGTCGGTCCTGGCACGTGTAGTTACCCATGTGGTGCAGACCGATGTTGGAAATGTACAGCGACCCGTCATCGAAAGTCTGTGCAAGGAAATATAGCGTTATAATTTATTCATATATTTATCACTCAGAAGTTGGACTATTGAAAAAGAACTGTATTCTGACTTTTAAGTTTCTAAATTTAGGTCGTTCTGGTCTGATACTTAGGTTCGTAAATTACCAGGTAGAACAAGTTCTCAGATTTTTAATGATAGTACACAAGACCATTAGGAAAATCATTGAAACAACATAGTCTATTGAGAAAAAAATCCTATGATCATTGTTCTTTCCTAGAAGATGAAAGTCTTCCGTTAAGTTCTCTAACCTCTCTCCCTTCAGTGGTAACACCTAGGCCTACACTCAAATGTTGACCAGAAAAACATGAAGCAGATTTAATAAAAATTGGTCTAAAAGCGTTGTAAATCCTCACTTTAGTTATACCTGAAAGCTTCTTAATAACTTCCTCATTTAACTATACCTTGATCTCAGGGGCGGTGGCCTCATCTAGGATGCCACCGTTTCTCTTCCACACCAGTTCGACAGCCCCACGGATGTCGCATTTCAGCTCGATACTGTTCCCGGCCGTTACGCGGGTCGTGAACACTTTCAGGTCTTCGTCCAGGAGAACGGTGGGCACGTCTGCAAAATAAAGGACATTGGTTAGAATCTTTGTTTGTTAATTCATTTATTTATCCTGCATTACATGGGGCCAAGCCCTGTTCATGGAATGCGGCTCATGTGCATATATATCAGTAGATGTTGTTATTGATAAATATGCATTTAATGTCCTTAGGGGATTTGGTACATTTCTTTGTATACATAATACCGTAGTGGCTTGAATAAGCGCACCTGCGCTTATTAATTTCGGTGGCACCATTTACCCTGCTCTTATATGAGACCTGCGCTTATTCAAGATACAAAAATGGCCTAAATCTTCATTTCAATACCCTCATTTACCCTGCGCTTATTCAAGACCTTCGCTTATTTGAGACCCCTGCGCTTATTCAAGCCACTACGGTATGTAAAATAAGTGTATGAAAAATACTAATATAATTAGAAAATATCATTTGTCCTTAGATTTGTTAACTAACAATGGAAGGCAACATTCTGCAACAGAGGGAATGATGGGAAGGCCCTCTCTACAAATTGGTCAAATTGGTAGCAGAGGTATAATTCGAATAGTTCCTTAATCAAACCCAGGTATTGCACAAGTTAACACATATTATTGATCAGTAGATAAAGATGAACGTATCCACTGTTCACATACATAGGTAATTGATTGCAATGAAAGGCTTTCTTGTCGCAAAAGAATGTGGGGGTGGGGGTTCCTGTACCAGAGGAAGGACACAAGTCAAAACGGCTGGAAAAAATGGATATAGCCTTATTTCTTGAGCATTTTGAAATCCCTCAGTGCTTTTATTGGTTCTGGCAATTCTCCCCTTTTCTGGATGCATATGTATCCTCTTTGTGTTTCTTATCTCCACAGAGATGCCATAGAGCAGAAACAAAACATCAAAGGATTGAGGAGGCTTAGATAGTCTATTTATGTCCATCTATTATGCACCTCAGGCCCTATACTGTCGTCATTATTGTCTGTAAATCCTGAATTCAGTTAAAGCCTAAAGGGAGACAATGCTCACCCTGCAAACTGCAGCTGCACAACGAAGCCAATGCTGCTGTGTATCTACCGGCTGTAGCACCCTCTTAAATCTCTAAGGATAGCACAGTGCTTTAATGTGATGTGCCCTATGTTGCTATGATGCAGGGGTGACAAATCGACATGCCAAGCCTGCATTGATGCATCATGCTGACCCAGTAGGAGTGTATCAACACCATACGGTTGATGCACAAATGCAGTATGGGCGAGTTACTCACCAGGGGTGTATTCATGCATCAGCACGGCAAGTGTATATATAGCACATCAAATTCCAATGCGGCATTTAAAGGGTTGGTAAAAGTATCACATCTCAGAGCCAGGGCCTTGTTCTTTGAACAGGTATTGTCATTAGGGCCAAGACGTCTCCCCTGACAGTAGGGAGGCTGCAGATCCTCATTCAGTAGTTCTCTTTTACAGCCACCAGGGCTACACATGACATGACTGGCAGTCTGTTATGGTGTACAAGGCACTATCCTGAGAAGCATAGCATTTTCTTTCTAAACAGGCAGCAACCCCCTTACATACTGGATCTCTGCAGAGATTGTCTAACCCTTCAATGGCAGTAGAGTTATTTTATGTATCATGTTGACATCACAATATATGCATGTATGACAACCTTGTGAGTGAAGCATCAGCACACCATTGGTGTAGCAAGAACTATCGATTTTTATGCAGAAAGGCACTCCCCTCTCACTTTGGGCTCAATGCATGACCCCCTCGGAGACAGGTTCACCATGGTTACGGTCAGATATAGGCTGGTTGGTGGAGGGGGGAGACATTTTCACCAAAGTAGGACGTAGGACGTGACAGACGTACCCCGCCTGGCGTCACACGTGGGTAGAGGCTGCCCATTTATCGCCCATCTCCCCAGCTCTGCCGGACATAAAACCAGCAGGCATTGGCGACACATCACATCTATTGTCATTATCCCTGTAAGGGCCGCACAGCACTCTAAGGCGCTTTGTCCTTTGGCAAGATCATCCATATGGGCCTAAGCTTGTTAGTCATGGTCCATAATTGCAGCTCTGGCGAATGTGCTCGCCAGGCATGCATGCATCATGCAGACCCGTAGGGGGTGTAGCTCCATATGGTTTGCATGGTGCTTGACTGCAGCAGTGGTAAATTACTCGCCAGCGCTGCATTCATGCAGCATGGTCACAAAAGACAAGATGGGGGGGGGGGGGGGGTCCCCATGTTGCATGTCAGTTTTAAGAAATAACCATATCACATGTCACTAAGGAAAAAAACATGTCACTAGTGTCACTAAGGGATCAATACATGGGGGAAAATTTAGTAAAATTGACAATCGAGAGGGCCAAAAATGTGTAGAAAAAGTTGGGTAACCTACTGTACTGCAAATGAGGGATTTTTCTATATGTCACCAAGGCCTATGTCACATGTCGATTCTAATAAATGGCCATGTCACATGTCACTTAAATGGTCATGTCACATGTCGATTTTAATAAATGGCCATGTCGCCATGTCGAATTTAGGGGTATATACCCATAAGATGCTTTAAAGCACTCTGCATCCACTGAATAGTTATACGGCCTGGTCTGGTGACGCAGGTGTCGGAGAGGTGCGGCCTTTATTTACTGTTACTGGGAGCCAGGGAGTCTGTTAGATCATGGCAGATAAACGGGTAGTATCCCTTTAAGGACGGCATGATGCATTAAGGTTCATGTTCACGATTGTCATGATGCATCTGAGCAGAGTGTATCAACGCTATGGGGGCTGGATGTTGAATGACTTCAGCTCTGGTCAGTTACCCACCAGGACTTCATTTAGGCGTCATGGCAACAAAAAGTATTGAGGACGGCATGATACATTCATGCATCATGTCCTTGGTCATCAAGATGCATGAATGCAGCCCTGGTAGGTAATTCACCAGAGCTGCATTCATGCATCATGCCGACCATACGGGGTTGAGACACCAACAAAGGGTCGGCATGATGCACAGATACAGTATCAGCGAGTTACTCGCTGGGGCTGCATTGGTGCATCATGCAAACAAATGGTGTCCTTTAGCGACATTCATCCTTAAAGGGTTAAAGCACCATGTTGTCCATAGAGGGTTAATTATCGGTGACATGAGGCTTTATTATGATGGCTGTTATCAGAGATGATTACACACACACTTTGTTCACTATTACCACACGTACGATGTCTGTCTGTGCTGCCTCATCTGATTGATCCATGATCCATGTGTTTACAATGACAACAAACAGGGATATCATTATGAGGGGACTACCTATAGGACAGGCGGGAGGACATCTGTAATACGTGCTAGTTCTCCTAGGTGCGGGGACAAACGTTAAAAGCGCAATCTTAATTAAGACACCTTAAAATGTCTTAATGTGTGGAGCACAGTATTCTAGGGAGTGTTACATCTTAAAATGTCTAAATCTACCCAGAAAGAAAAAAAACACAAAAAATGGGGGTTGGGGGGCAGGGCCCCCCTTTACATACTAGTCGACTAGCCTATCCTACAATGGACTGTGTAGTTTAAGATAGGTTAAGATAAGATTAAGACTAATTTTAAGACAATTAAGACCATCTTAATTCTTAGGTTAAGATTGCGCTCTTAACGTTTGTCGCGCACCTAGAACTATTCCGGGTGTGCCTGTAACGCGGGGAGGGGGGCTGCTTAAGAAGGAGGGGGAGTGGGCCATCTGGGATTTCATCCAGCCGTATGTAGAGAGAAACCTGTCTGGTGTTTATAATGACAACCATGTCACATGGACCACCCCTCAGAGAGTTCCCCACCCAACTCCTTTTCCTAGCTGCACCTTATTCTATGACCAACTATATATTTGCTATGATGGGTAAATTTGATATAGGCTATGGCACAAAGACGACATACTGTACACCTCCCTAGAACAATGTGTCAAGTAGGTAAACCTACATAGAATACTGCGAAAGTACTTCATTTCGCTGGGTATACTTTCGCGATTTTCGTGGAAATGAAAAGCCGCGCAATTTTTATATGCTTAAGTATGGAATAAATACCCGCGAAATTGCCCTTTTTCACTCTTCCGCGAAAATTTACACCCGTGAAAATAAGTACTTTCACAGTACCACAGGATCACACCGCTCTGCAGAGTTACCATCCATCCATTCCCCTGATCAACAGTAGGCCTATATTGAGGCACTCTGCTGTTCTTCACTAAACGATGACATGGTGCATCATGCCGACCATTCTGGAGTGTCTCAACCCCATAGCGTCGGCATGATGCTTGATTGCAGCCCTGGCGAGTCACTCAACAGGGCTGCATTCATGAATCAGGACGACAAAGGGCGTAGTGCATTAAAGCCCATACCCTTCTGTAACCCCTTAGGGACAGCATGATACCTTAATGCGTCATGCCCTTGGTCGTCATGATGCACTAATGCAGCCCCGGCGAGTAACTCACCCGTGCTGCATTGCTGCATCTTGCCGACCCTTCGGGAGTACCTGGTGTTTGCTTACTAGCCAGGGCTGCATTCATGCATCATGACGACCAAGGGCATGGTGCATTAAGGTATCGTGCTGTCCTTAAAGGGTTAAAGGCTTAGCAGGTATCTTGGTTTTGGCACTTGGCCAGATTAGCTGTACTTTGACTGCTGCCGCTGGTGTCTATTTATAGCCTTCTAGGAAGGCAGAGAACACTCTATAAATTTTCATGATTTGGGAATATGGCACGCTATAGCTCAACCCTCAACGGGCCGCGCGGCGGTTTAACATGTACTTTGATGTCCTGATGCATTCATGCTACGCCACAGGGCTGTATCATCCCTACTCTTTACGAGTGTATCAACCCCTAGCATCGGCATGATGCTTAAAATAAATGCAAAACTGATGAGTTGCTCATCAGATCATGACTTTAAAACACTATGCCGCTAGGGCTGAATAAGTGATGGGCATGCAGGCTGATTGGTCTACTACAGTACAACTCTGGCAATGGAAGACCCGAAAAAGGACACCTGAAAAAAGGTTGGATTTAGTTTGAAATTACTTTTTTACCTACTAATTTTATCTATGCGCAGATATCCGCTTCAAAATTGCCGATTGACTAGAAGACTGTACTGTAGACTAAACATGCTAAGCACTGTGAACTGTAGACTAATTATTTCAATATTTTATTTATTTTCTTTCCTGTGGTTTAGGTCTGGTAAATGAAGCACGCTTTGTTTGGCCGATCACGGAAGGTCATCAGAAGCAAGGGAACCAGTATTCAAGGTCAACCTCCAAGACCAAGCTGGTTACTTTCACATTTATAAGTTGTATTTAAGCATACATCCAGGATTCCTAGTTGAACCCGTCCTAGATTTAAAGAAAAAAGAAGAAGTTTATTCATAACATCCAGTTGATTTTCAGTTACAAATTTGTTTTATGAATGCATACATTTTTCCATTCCAGCTTTAGAATTATCACTTTCGTGTAACCTTAGGCATAGATGATTTGTAGTACAACTTTATTCATAGTATATACAAGTAGGATATTTATACCATTGCATATCACAGTTTATAGATATGGACACTGTAATTGATGTAACCTAGGCCCTATACGGTAGAAATTATTGGGGAATCCCCTGAGGGATTCATGGAGTTTCCGGCATCCCCTACATTGAAAATCCATAGATTGAAAGGGTTAGTCAGTACAGACTATCCTAGGTTGGTCATATGAGTGTTAGTCATAATGGCAAAGTTATGTTCAAAAATGACCAAGGGGTCAGTCAGTAGTGGCTAACCTAGGTTCATCATTGGTGTGTTTTATTTGTATACCACTAGTTGGGGCCACCTGTCATGACCACTCAGTGGCTCCCCCTGGAAATAAAAAGACTAAGGTGGGTTGGTCAGTACTGACCAACCTGACAATAATAACTGACCTAGGTTGGTCGTATAGGGAGCCAAAAAATGACTAACTAGGCTATGCACTAGTGACTGAGAGAGGTTGGGCGTATAGGGAGCCTAGGAATATCAGTGTAGTTCCCCAGGGGCCGGGTCAGGTCGCAGTACCATCGACATAGACACCACTTGTAACTGGATTTAGTTCAGCCCCAGGACTGGGGGGTAAGAAAGATTCCCTCTCCGGAATCCAATCAGGGCGGCCTAATTAGGTCAGTACCCAGGTGGTGTGGGTGTACCAGCCATAGGAACCACCTCAAGGCTGTGTCTCACGACCTTGAGCCAATGTTTTTGTCTCTGACCAGGTGCCGTCTCTGACCAGGTGCTGTCTCTGACCGGGTGCCGTCTCTGACCGGATGTCACTTTGGGAGTTTAGTTATGTTCTACCAACAGCAGGAGGCTAATGATAATTACATAACAGCTGCCATAAAGTTTTTACAAATCCTTATACATATGAGTATAGGTTAGAATTTAAAAAGCACTTTTTTCTGACACCAGGTCAGAGACGGCACCTGATCAGAGACGGCACCTGGTCAGAGACGGCACCCGGTCAGAGACAAAAACATTGGCTCAAGGTCGTGAGACACAGCCTCAACTCATCCACAGAAAGGTGGATGTAGAGAGGAGCTGGTTATTTTGTCCAGTTATGGGGAAGCATTTTGTAAATACCCAGAGTTGTTAGGGTAGACTGACCTAAAGATAACCACGCACCATGAGATGACCCCCTCAATTTTGTAGTCATTCATTCATGATGAGCTCTGTTTTTTGTGTATCACAGTACACTTTAAGTGGTACTCTTTCCAGAAAAGTAAAAATAAGTGCTATACCATACACGAATAACTACATAATTAAGGTGGACATCTCATGGTACGTGGTTACCTTTAGGTCAGTCTACCCTTGAGACTGCTTGCGATGAACATGGCTGTACTGATATATTATATTTGTATTGTATTGTAGTGAACTGTCGAAACTCATATCAATAACTTGTTATGAGGCTCATAACAAAAAGAAATGCAAAAAAGGGCAGCGCGTTGTGTTTAAAATGTGCATACATTTGTAGCCTAGATTATGAATTGGGAAAATTTCATAGACATATTAGTAGGTAATGTGGGTGGAGTATTCACGTAGGCCTAACTAACTAGTAGTTGAACAAGCTTTCATTGATAGTCTCCCGTACTGTTTGGGTAATTACAGAGCAGACGCTCCGGTATTTCTACCTTGCCTGGACTCATGGGCGTAATTTTCAGCGTAGTGAAAAAAAAGACGTGGCCTTTGGGGGGCGAATCTAACCATAGCGATTTTCCATTATGTTCATCCCGTTTGGGATGAGCGATTTCAGCCTTTGTACCCATTTCCATTGAATGGTTTTTCTCAATTTATTCGCTCTGTTTGACTCAGGATGTTCATATATGAACTCCAGGATGTAGACCCTCATGTCTAGGTCTTTTTTATGTCCAGGTTTGTTGAAGTAGTAGTTGAACAAGCCCCAACAGCCTAATGGTCTCCAGGATAAATGAATAACAAACAAAACATTATGACACAATGTATCTACAGAAGGAAAGTATCATAAGCTTTCAATGGAGGAGGTGGTGGAGACTCTTGAGGTCATTATACATCATAATTCAATCCCCGCTCTAATCCATTAGCTATATATATATATATATATATATATATATATATATATATATATATATATATATATATATATATATATATATATATATATATATATATGCTACTTTGTAATGGGGAATAGGCAAATGAAAGAACATTTTCTGATAGTTTAATTAATCTCTGACTAGGTCTTGTCTAAATACAATGTGTAGATGTAGGATATCTTAATGGTAGTTACAAGACTGCAATGACAGGAGAAACTTAAAAGCACTCTTCAAATGACAAGAGTTGGTAATTATCTAAGATTGTGGGGCTAATTATGGCTGACAAACTAGTCTGGTACACTGTGTAATAATACTACTTAGATCTGCGCCACCGAATTCAGCAAAGTCAGCATTTATGAGCTGACTCCTGTCCCAGGGACACAATTAAGAAGACTCTTTTATCTTTAGTTTCAGAATGTCAGATCAGCGACAGACGTCATCAACATAGCTTAGTATCGGTGGTTGGCAAAGTATAGGCAGCCTATAAGTGGTTCCACAGGGGTCAAAAGCAACCTGGCGACCTGGGCTGTTTTCCAGGCGACCCGACGACCTGGTACAATAATTCAAGCGACCTGGCGACTTTTGGACACATTTATCAATAGGATAAAGGCACCGAAAAAGCAACTTCGCAGTATGTGTGCGATATCTGATTGACCAAAGATGGTCGCTGCTAATCACAGAAACCAGCAAGTAGCTGGTTGCTGGTGTTTTGGTCTCCAAGCCAGCGAATCATGGTGGGAATTCCTGTCAAACTGAAGACAACATGGCAGTTGTTTACAGTCCATTGCTAGACTGGGCAGTCTATCATGAGCATTGTCAACAGGAAAGTTAAAATATCTGGCAGCATTATCCGAGGTAGTGTGGTATGGATATGTAACTTAATAGGCGTTGATAACACATTTTTAAATCCATTCTCTCTAACTAGGCAAATTCAATATTCACAATGAATGTTTCATAGTGATATATAGTAACAGGGATATAATGTAACAGTCATATGAATAGCTGACACAAAATTTAAAAGCATGTGGTCGGGAGGAGCTCGAATTTCAGGAAAGTAGTCCACCAAGCATATCTACATACTAGTGATGTATGGAACAGTGGCAAACTGGGGCTAGTGTGGTCCAACAAAGGTGTTAAAATCTAGGGCAAGTCATGGTTTGACAATGGGGTTTCCCATCTATAGCCAGTTTTCCCCCCATCAAAGCCTACTCTCCATTTCTATATTACGATATCCAGTTGGATCTCACAGGACCACACTGGCGTCCAACATGTCTGAAACCACCATTTGGTAATTAATTGAAGTGGGTCTGAAGCAGACGACAAATAGACTGAGTGAGTATAGTCTGTCCCTGACTCCATTGGGTAATGGAGTCAGTTAAACCCCAATGTGTGCATCCCTGCTATTGGCCATGCTATGACGTCAATACGCGGGGTTCCCTCTTTGATCAGTTTGGGATCTGACGGCTATCCCAGCAGAATGCGCTGGTGGTTAACTGACTCCATTATTCAATGGAGGCAGGTACAGACTAGAGTGAGTATAGAGGGACGCTGCTGGTTTCCAGCAAGCGCTGCTCTTTGATCTGCAGACCATGGTGCGTCCCACGTGGCCGCTAGCCTTACATGCCTGGAACCAGCAGCCACTACCTCCCACTCTCCTAGCAGAGTCTATGTTCCTCAATTCTAGACTCGGAATGATTTGCCACTCTTTCACCAGGGCCCTACTTCCAAGGATTCTGATAAGAATAAAACACATGGATCTCTGAGTTATAATAATGTATTATGTAGTTGTACTGTGCCATGGTTACAAATGACCAGAGAATATTAAATATGCTAATATATTTGGGTATAGAATACCCCTCCCCTATACACACCAATAACCATTTAAGGATTGTAGAGTGCTTTTAAAGTAGCATTCTCACTAAGGGTCTGCACATTCTTTAGTACTATACTATAGTAGTAGTATAGGGGCATGTCAGTGGTGAGGGTGTACCTGTAATGTGTGTTGCCATAATACAGTGAATAACCAGAGGCGTAGGAAGCAAATCTTCATTGGGGGGCCCAGGGGGGCCCACTCCAACCAACCTAAACTATAGATTTTTATGTATGATATATCATATACATACTTATATTAGATTGTATGGAGAAGAAGTAATTGAGCCCCCTCTAGTTCTGATTTGGGGTCCCAGTCCCCTCTGTCCCTACGTTTTCCTATGCGGGACAGGTAAGGTTTGAAAAGTGTGTGTATTATGTTACATATCTTGACAAATAATGGGGCGGCCCAAACATATTCAGCCCCCCCCCCCCTCCTCAGTGATTGGGCGCCCCCGCCCCCCCCCCCCCTTTTCCTACGCCACTGACAACCTAGGGGGTTTGTACAATCCAGAAGGATCGACATAATCTTGTATCATGATGACAATTCTTGTTTTGAATGCCTCATGCTGTCCATACAGAACTAACACCCAGTGGGGAGGTGATGGATTGCTGTGCCTCACCTGCCGCGTGTGGCCGGCGTCCAGGTCTCCATGGTTACCGCCTACAGGTAGTTACTCACGGCACGCTGACTGCGGACCGAGCTGAGCACCACCACAACTACACCAGCCTAGAACTACACCATAAAGAGCGGTAGAGGGGTAGGGTAGATTCACCTAGAGTGGACTACACCACCAGCCCACTGTTGGTTTAAGGGGTAGGGGTAGGGGTCGGGTAGATTCACCTAGAGTGGACCACACCACCAACCCACTGTTGGTGTAAGGGGTAGGGGTAGGGTAGATTCACCTAGAGTCGACCACACCACCAGCCCCCTGATATGATTTTAGGGGTAGGGGTAGGGTAGATTCACCTAGCGTCGACCACACCACCTGACCACAACTATACGTATACACCAGCCCACTCACGTGTAGTGAGGGATAGAGGGGGTAGAATCAATTAGAGTGGACCACAACCACCAGCCTGGATGAATAACCAGTAATGCAGGTCTCTGACTCAATTTGATATGTGGTTCACTCTAGGTGAATCTACCCTAGAGGGAACTGCATGCACCAAGTAAGGGGTATAGAGGGGGTGGAGGGAACGTGCAGGCACCCACAACATCACAGACACGGAGGGAGAGAAGCCATAAAAGAGTAGGGTGTGCAATACTGGGGAATGGGTGGTGTAGTTGGGTACGTGTGCGTAAGAGGGAGGGGCTGTTAGCCACAGGGGGGGGGGTCATTATATCAAGTAGATTTGGATGGGGCGGGTTGGGGGGAGGCAACATTTTCCATACCTCTCTACTGAAACAGATACTATCCCTTTAATTGAAAGGAGTTACTCTGTGTTACTATACTTGAACCCTCTAGATGGGGTGGGATCCAGTGGGCACAGGACATTGAATCAACATTGATAATTGGTTATCAATGTTGATTTAATGTTGAATCAGCATTGATTCAACTTTGAACTGATTTTTGTGTCCACTGGGGAGCGGATGGCTAAGACAAATCACCACCCTAACCTTCACTCCCCCCTTATTGTTAGCCTAAATAATGACTACTCCCTCCTAAAGGTGGGCGCGAACCTCAAGATGTGTGTGGCCGTATAGTTAGCGTGAGTGCACGAAATGCACCAGATAGGGTGAGTAGGAGAAAGGGTATGGTACCAGTGTAGGAGGTGGGTGGTTTTTTAGTAGGGTAGGCTTGGTGTGACTGTGGGTACAGCGTGTAAGTAAAGGGTATCGAGATGGGTGAGCAGTATGAGGGTCATGTCGACATCTTGAATGCAAGAGATCTATTCTTTCAAGACACGAATAGCTCTCGCATTAAGATATCTCGAAATTCTCCGTCTCGGAATAAGGGTTTTGCAACAATATTGAAATAGATTCATCCTCTCTGACTGCCTACTCAGAATTCTAATAATAATAATACACTGGTCCTATGGTGGGAGTAGTATAGGGAAGGGACTTTTACACAGGCTCCATTATGACAATGATTATATCCAGTTTATAAAGAACACACTATACTCTTTTTAAGAACCTGATATACATGTATAAGTATTCTCTAGGTTAGCAGTAAGGCATACATATATGCTCAACTGGCATTGCATTGCGATACGTTGTAACTCACACATCCCAATGAAGCCCATACTTTGGGTCTGTGGCAGGAGTGATTATACAAGGTTTCCATTTGGGTGATTAAACGTTAAGGCCCGTACAGTGCTTAAATGTGTCCTTTGCCATCATGGCCATTGCATGCAGCCCTGGTGAGCCTTCTACTAACCCTTGGGGAGTGTATCAAGCCAGTAGGGTAGGCATGATGCTTGAATGCAGAACTGGTGAGTTACTTGCCAGGCATATTTCATCAGATCACTACCAGTGCATGACCTACGGCCACTGGAGCCACTAATTGTGTTATATGCACAATACGACCCCTGGACTTACTTGTGACTCATCATTTCAGATGTTGGCATTCATTAAAAAACTCCCTTTATATGTGAAAATATTTGCCAAATAAAAATCTTATCTAAATCTAATCTACCAAGAGGACATGGGACGTAGCACATTCAAGCATTATATGGCCCTTAAATTTAACCCCTGGGGTCTGTTACATAAGGAATTAACGGGTACAAAAGATGGCATAAATAAAGTTCAGTGTTGCAAGGCTGTAAATGACTGTACCCATTAATCAATGGTGCCCTTTAGGGGGAAAGGGTATGATGTAGGTTTTCTATACAAATTTAGGCAGTGTTACCATGGCCGCAAGAAGCTGCCCTTTAATAAATAATTGTACCCTTTAATATTAAATGTGTGGTGTTTCACAAGTCAAAGTTATACGTGTGTAAAGCACATGTTTAACTTTAAAAAAAACATATACCCCTCTTTTTTTAAACTAAATTTGAATAACTATATATAAATAAAGGTTTGCATATAAATATTTAGTGAAATTTATAAACATATTATGTTTTTTTATAGAAAAATTATGAACGAAAACTGGTGCCCGTTCAGCCATGCCCACTAGTTAAATGGTAGGGCACTGTTAGTGATCATAGATATCTTATTATATTTGTTATATGGGGTCTTATATTATTTTCATTGACAAATTCATGCCCGTTAATTATTCACTAATATGATATTTTCTTTGTTGTGTGGAACCTTTCCTATTTTGGTTGATATATGTTTCCCAACAACTTGTGACGTAGTACACAAAAATGTGTACTTTACCATGTACCCTGCCCATTTTGGGCACATTTTGGGCATAAATTAGCGGGTACAAATTAGTGGGTACCAATATTAACGAGCATGAAATATATTATGCCCGTTAATATATTTAATCCTCTTGTAACACCATCATATCATGGCCGTTAGCATGCCCGCAAAAACATGCCCACTATTATGATATTTCCCATATTAACGGGCATGTATTATGTAACAGACCCCAGTAGGAGACAGAGTCTTATCAGGCAGGGTAGAGGACATCGGAATGGATCGATCAGCGCCCGACTAGCGGCATGAATTATAAAACAGGACCTGTATAGATCTGTTGTACCCCGCTACAATCCTTAGTCTCACACACCAATCCCACACAGCCTATATACCTATACTACTACAGGAAAAGGTTACAGCATAGCTTAAAAGGCTAGATTTAAATCTAAAATGCCAAGGTTAACATTTACCTTAGTACCTGTGGTAGCTTACGAGGTGACCGGATTTGTTCTGGGGATAACACCTTTTGAAATCAGTTAACCGTCGTGGCTTGTTTAAGCGCCCAGGCACTCATTAGTTTCAGTACCACCTCACCCCGACTACTCACTATTTTAAGTCAATGGGAGGTACATAAGCTATAAAGTGTTGTCATACCTCATGCCCTGTGACGTCACATCACTATGGAATTAAAGTTTGCTTGATTTCTTTATTTTCTCTTCATTATTAGACAGTAGGAATATGGATTAATTAGAAAACCTCAGTTGTTGGCACAAGTGTATAATATTTCATGAGTTAGATCTGTCATGTATCACGTTGGCTATGTGACAACTGTGTGAAGTTATGTCTAGATGTACAGTAGATCCTGGTAGTCCTACACTGGTGCCCCACACCCCTGCGGCCACCTGTGATGGCACAACTCTGGGTATACATCATAACACACAGCAGTAGCACAGGTCATCCAATATTCAGCACCCACGTGACCTGATAAGGAGAGGGCCTCCAGGTGTCTGCAATATGGATGACTTCTGTAAGGCTACACTCTCCCATCACAACCCAGCCCGGAGTGTTAGTAATCCACACTCTCCAAGCACAACACTCCCCATCACATCACTCTCCACACTCTCCAATCACAACACTACTCCATTCCTTAAAGTATTCACTCTCCAATCACAAAACTACTCCACTATCTGTCCCTGATTAATCCACACCCTCCAATCACAACACTCCCCATCACATCACTCTCCACACTCTCCAATCACAACACTACTCCACTCCCCATCCCTGAGTGTCCACTCTCCAATCACAATAATACTCCACTACTCATTCCTGAGTGTTAGTAATCCACACTCTCCAATCACAACACCACTCTACTACAGTTGCTCAGTTAGTAGTAGTATATGAAGATGGGCCTTTTACACTGGCACCATGGTGTGAGTAGTATACAGAAGGGCCTTTTACACTGGTTCCATGATGTAAGTAGTATATGGAAGGGCCTTTTACACTGGCACCCAGTGTGAGTAGTATACAGAAGGGGCTTTTACACTGGTTCCATGGTGTGAGTAGTATACAGAAGGGCCTTTTACACTGGTTCCGTGCTGTGAGTAGTATACAGAAGGGCCTTTTACACTGGTCCCATGGTGTGAGTAGTATACAGAAGGGCCTTTTACACTGGTTCAATGGTGTGAGTAGTATACAGAAGGGCCTTTTACACTGGTTCCATGGTGTGAGTAGTAAACAGAGGGGCCTTTTACACTGGTTCCATGGTGTGAGTAGTATACAGAAGGGCCTTTTACACTGGCACTATGCTGTGAGTAGAATACAGAAGGGCCTTTTACACTGGTCCCATGGTGTGAGTAGTATACAGAAGGGCCTTTTACACTGGGTCCAAGGTGTGAGTAGTATACAGAAGGGCCTTTTACACTGGCACCATGCTGTGAGTAGTATGCAGAAGGGCCTTTTACACTGGTTCCATGATGTGAGTAGTATACAGAAAGGCCTTTTACACTGGTTACATGGTGTGAGTAGTATAAAGAAGGGCCTTTTACACTGGTTCCATGGTGTGAGTAGTATACAGAAGGGCCTTTTACACTGGTACCATGGTGTGAGTAGTATACAGAAGGGCCTTTTACACTGTCTCCATGGTGTGAGTAGTATGCAGAAGGGCCTTTTTCACTGGTCCCATGATGTGAGTATTACACGGAAGGGCCTTTTACACTGGTACCATGGTGTGAGTAGTATACAGAAGGGCCTTTTTCACTGGTACCATGGTGTGAGTAGTATACAGAAGGGCCTTTTACACTCTCCATGGTGTGAGTAGTATGCAGAAGGGCCTTTTACACTGGTCCTATGGTGTGAGTAGTATACAGAAGGGCCTTTTACACTGGCACCATGATGTGAGTAGTATACAGAAGGGCCTTTTACACTGGTTCCATGGTGTGAGTAGTATACAGAAGGGCCTTTTACACTGTTTACATGGTGTGAGTAGTATACAGAAGGGCCTTTAACACTGGTAACATGGTGTGAGTAGTATACAGAAGGGCCTTTTACACTGGTTCGATGATGTGAGTAGTATACAGAAGGGCCTTTTACACTGAGTCCATAATGTGAGTAGCATACAGAAGGGCCTTTTACACCGGTTACATGGTGTGAGTAGTATACAGAAGGGCCTTTAACACTGGTTACATGGTGTGAGTAGTATACAGAAGGGCCTTTTACACTGGTTACATGGTGTGAGTAGTATACAGAAGGGCCTTTTACACTGGTTACATGGTGTGAGTAGTATACAGAAGGGCATTTTACACTGGTTCGATGATGTGAGTAGTATACAGAAGGGCCTTTTACACTGGGTCCATAATGTGAGTAGTATACAGAAGGGCCTTTAACACTGGTTCCATGGTGTAAGTAGTATACAGAAGGGCCTTTTACACTGAGTCCATAATGTGAGTAGCATACAGAAGGGCCTTTTACACCGGTTACATGGTGTGAGTAGTATACAGAAGGGCATTTTACACTGGTTCGAGGATGTGTGTAGTATACAGAAGGGCCTTTAACACTGGTTCCATGGTGTGAGTAGTATACAGAAGGGCATTTTACACTGGTTCGATGATGTGAGTAGTATACAGAAGGGCCTTTTACACTGGGTCCATAATGTGAGTAGTATACAGAAGGGCCTTTTACACTGGTTCCATGGTGTGAGTAGTATACAGAAGGGCATTTTACACTGGTTCGAGGATGTGTGTAGTATACAGAAGGGCCTTTTACACTGGGTCCATAATGTGAGTAGTATACAGAAGGGCCTTTTACACTGGTTCCATGGTGTGAGTAGTATACAGAAGGGCCTTTTACACTGGTCCTATGGTGTGAGTAGTATACAGAAGGGCCTTTTACACTGGTCCTATGGTGTGAGTAGTATACAGAAGGGCCTTTTACACTGGTTCCATGGTGTGAGTAGTATACAGAAGGGCCTTTTACACTGGTCCTATGGTGTGAGTAGTATACAGAAGGGCCTTTTACACTGGTTCCATGGTGTGAGTAGTATACAAAAGGGCCTTTCACACTGGTCCTATGGTGTGAGTAGTATACAGAAGGGCCTTTTACACTGGTCCTATGGTGTAAGTAGTATACAAAAGGGCCTTTCACACTGGTCCTATGCTGTGAGTAGTATACAGAAGGGCCTTTTACACTGGTTCCATGGTGTGAGTAGTATACAGAAGGGCCTTTTACACTGGTCCTATGGTGTGAGTAGTATACAGAAGGGCCTTTTACACTGGTCCTATGGTGTGAGTAGTATACAGAAGGGCCTTTTACACTGGTTCCATGGTGTGAGTAGTATACAGAAGGGCCTTTTACACTGGTTACATTGTGTGAGTAGTATACAGAAGGGCCTTTTACACTAGCTCCATGCATATGATATATACTGAGTGCCACTCTCCCAGCAGAGGCATGTGACGGACGGCCTGAGCTAGCCTCTGCCTTCTCTTTTTAGCATCAGAGCGCTACACATATGTACTACACTGTCATTTCAATGTACCCATACAACCGTGCGAAAATAGCAGAGGCTAGCCCGGAATGTTGCATGCCTGGGAAAGTGTGAGTGTTGCATTCTTGCATCATGGCGATATAGTATGAAAGCACTATGCAGGCTGGGTATGAAAAGGCATCTGAATATGTCTCATATACACATATAGTATTTTCATACGCAGTATTCATATTGTCATTGTTAGCCACAGTATTGACAAATGGTCGGAGCGGATATAGGCTAATTTTACTGTTTGTATTCCTGTTACATGAAGGATATGTTAGCCCTGTATTACAAGACAATGGTAGGAAAGGAGTTATGAGATAAGCAGTAATACTATATACTTAGTCCCCTGGCAGTACATAGATTGCCAACACTGACAGTTATCTAAAACCTATGCACCCTTTTCATGCATCTACATTTTACATACCGTAGTGGCCCGTTTAAGTGCCCCTGCGCTTATAAATTTCAAGTCCCTGGTATCCCCTGCGCTTATACAGGGACCTGCGTTTATATGAGTCCCTTTAAAGAGAGATTTTGGGTTTCAGAGCGGTCCTAGACCTGCGCTTAAACGAGCCCTGCGCATATTTGAGACCCCTGCGCTTATACGGGCCATTACGGTAGTCTATTTGCTAAACCTTAATACGGCTCCGACGTCTTTGGAAACCACACACCCCTGTTCTGCAGTCTTTAGAACACCAAGCCAAACAATAGAAGGCCACTAAAGAAGCCACTGTGGAACATATAGGTCTTTACATGAACTGGAATGACTGCTCTCACCCGCATGCAACCAAACTATAGACAGAGAGCCTCAGTGCCTTCTGAGAGGCCAAGCAAAAGTGTGTTTTAGGTTACATGGTTGGGGATCTAGCGTAGGTAGGTTTTTCTTTTTCTTATTTTTCTTTTGCCTTATTCGACTTATCTTTTACTCATATATTGAGGTGCCTAGGATTTCAGTATAAAGCGTGGTGCCACAATATTGACTCGTGAATCACTTAATCAACTCAAAAATAGCCCTAATAGCGTATTTAATAACTTGATTTTCAAAACTGGCCACGATTTTTAGATTCAACCCTTTTTTGCTCAGATAAGATAAGATATATGTTTTTTAACCTGTGTGGAACATGAACCTCACAGCCAATTTCAGAACCGCACAGCAGTGTGTATATTGATGGTTAGTACAGTATTATACAGTGGAGGTAGGGTCAGGTAACCTGAAACATTTTTCAATTTTGTCTATTGGCCTGAGCCCTATTTGTGTCCAGGTCAATCAGTTCCCGTGTCAGGTGCTGGGCATGGGCTGCAGCCTCCACTGTAGGGTTAATGACTACAGGCCTGACCGGACGTAACTGGACATGGGAGAAGGATGTACAGACTATATACTTCCACGTAGAAGGAAAGTAATGTAGCCTACTGTATTTGAATGTTTCTGACTTGACGGACAATGTAGTACACTGCATCTGCTGGTCAAATGGAAATGCTAGTTCCACAAAGAGGCCTAATTTTACCAAAAACCGGACCTCATAAAAGAATCTTAATCTTTCTATAAACTTGAGTTGAAGGACAGCTGTTCAAAGAGAAATACTAACTAATACTGAGAGACCTACTGGTGGCAGGAATCTGACCTCATAAACAAGTATTCTATTCAATAAATTGTTATTCCTACATATATGTTACCTTTTAACCTTTCCTAAATCAATTATCTATCAGTAGAATGACATGGCTTTCTTTGGGCATTTTCTATTTGGCAATAGATTAAGCTAATATAATCTAGAGTTATATGCATTTAATCAATACAATATCAATTATCCTCCTTTAATTGGCCTATCTGGATTTCATCCACTGCAAGTTAATCCTAGGATTGCACCCCAAACTATTATCCTGATTAGGATAATGTTCTTCATTCCCTGTGCTTCACATGCAATAGGGAAATGAATCTCCGCTGGTGAGATTTTAACTGTGCACACTCGTAAAATATGTTCTAGTATAATTTCAATGTCAGTTTGAGGATGAAGAAAATAAATCCAAAGAGGACATAAATGTACAAATGACGTCCTAAATTGATCCACAATATTTCTTTTTCATTCACCTCCATCTTCCTAAACTTCCCTTTCATCAGTGTTCATGTTCTGAGAGCAGAGCCAACTTACCACGAGTTCAGATTGTGTCGGGTACCCGGGACTTTACTTTAAATAAGTCAGCATAATACACAAATATGTAAAGCTATCCTTGCCGAGAAGTAGTACATTCGCTATGTAAGTCACCCTCCACTGCACCTGGATCACCACCAGCTACACTCTGGCAGGGGAGGGCTATTTCTAACCCAATCCACTGCATGGTAAAGGAGGGTCCTCCTGTCCTATATCAAAACCCCTTACTTTCTGCAAGGAAAATTCATTTTAAAATGGTTCTAATGGTGCTAGAGCTACAACTCCTCCAGCATTCTCTTAGATAAGATTCCGCCTATCTACCCTGCATGAAACTCCCAACTTTTCTGCACTCACTAAAAACCGCCTGAACACCCTATGGTCTAAGGAACAAGTTGTATTCCGATTCACCTTATATCCTGCATGCCACAGACTGTCACCAAAACGTGGCCACCACCGCCCCCTAGGACATGACGTCACTGGTGAATGCTCCATTATTTAGCCAATATCCGCACAATTGTGGAACCAAACATACTGTATTCGACGTAATAAGCGCACACCCCCTAATAAGCGCACACCCCCCGTTTTTGGCCGTTTTTTATACTACAAATAACCAAAAATATCTCAATTTTTGACCCCAATTAAACTCTTAACTACTAAAAGGTGTCCATAATAATTTTTTAAGCGCACTGTGCGCTTATTACGTCGAATACGGTACTAACCCTTTAAGGGCAGTGTGTCATTCCTTTACGCCATGAAGCTAGTGCTGCATTCATGCATGATATGGACACTAGTATGGGGTTGCCAGACAGCCAAAAGGCCTGCATGATGCACCATTGTTGTGCTGGTGAATTACTCTCCAGCACTGCATTGGTGCATCATGGAGTCAAGTACAACTTAGAGGCCTTGAGGACCATACAGCCTCCAAGGGCTAATGGTATTGTAGGTCTATCCCGTACATTAAACACATGCCGTGACATTTGACCTCTACACGTCTGGTGTGACCCGGAAGCGGAAGTCTGCAGCTGTCAGAACCCACATCCGGGACCCCAGTACCATTAGACAGCTGATATGACCCCTGTGACTCCTATACGGACGTCCTTGACCCCTACCTGACCCCTACGTCAAGGACAACAAAGACGCTATTTGACAAGGTCACCAACCCAACATCCGGGAGTCCACACCCCTGTGCTATCCTTACTCAGGGAATATACAGGCCATTTTGAAATTACACTGTGAAACTACCGTGAAGGCAAATCAAAGCCAAAAAGTTAGGCCCCGTGGTTATCAACGTGGTATCTACAAGTTGGCATAGACAGGTATGGAACTCCACGAGAACATGACTAAGGTTTCTGTATATTGTGCGCCTCTCATTTAATTCTAATTGGCTTACATTCAGTCTAACGGTCTAACGGCACACCAAAAGTAGCACATTGAAACCTGCACATAACACATAATAGACCATGACTGAACCCTGTAGGACCCACTGCCTGAGCTCTTACTGCCATAGTTCACATTGGACTGTCCTTTATCCCCAACACAATATATTATTACAGTTTTTGTAGCACATTTAATATAGGTAGTAAATGAAATTTGTGAAAGACCCCCACAGGCATACCGTAAAACCTCTCGTATAATCCCCACCCCGACTTTGGACAGCACAGCCGCACCAAAGATCTGATTATGGTCACTTTAAGTACTGTTCTATAATGGCAAAAAGTCTCGTATAAGCCGCACCCCAACAATGGGCCGATTCTATAAGCCGCACCGCCAATCTGACTCACGTACTAGCCGCGCCTACTACGAGAGGTTATAATTATGGCAGTAACTTTAATTTAAGAATTCAAGAGGCACTTACCGAAGGCATTGTAGAACTCTTGGAGGGAGATGTTTCCGTCCTCCTGGCGGTCGTCAAAGGTGAGCATGTCGGCGAGGCCGCAGAAGCGGGAGAGTTTCTCGAGGTGGTCGCGATGCTCGACATCCTGCAGTTCTGCCTCGTCCAGGGCCTGGTTGTTGTTACGGTCATAGTAGTTGTACATGATGTTAGCCACGAATTGTTTACCTGTAGGCAGAAAGAGGGAAATGGTTAAGTTATTTCTTTATTTTTTAGTTATTCTTATATGCGGGGGTAACACGGGTTAATACATAGACAAATGCCAACACCCATCGATAAATGTAGTTGGCATTTGTGTCTAATTTTTTTTCGAAGCAATTTACTGAAGAAAAAAATATCTTTTGTCAACCCATTGAATACGGCCACATTGTATTCAATTGGGGGCATTGAATATGGCCCTTCAGTGCTAAAGCATAGGAAATCTTGTATTTCAAAAAAATAAATGTAATAGTTGTACATGATGTTAGTCAAGAACCGCTTTCCTGTAGGCCTAAACAGGGTCAGAAATGGTTATTTTTGCCCTTAATAAGTCTTTTGTTACTGGTTTTGATCCTTTGATAATAATATTGCCTCAAGGTCAGAGTGCTCCATTACAGTAACATTGGTAGCATTGGCGTATCATGAGGAGACCTATAAACCCCTATATATGCTGGGCATGAATGCAGCCCTGGTAAGCTACTTGCCAGGGCTGTATTCATGCATAATACAGACATAGGATAAAATTCAATAAAGTACTATGCAGCCATATTAAAAGAGTAAATGGAAAAATATATTTCACTTTGTTATGAACGTCGAGCAACAACAATCCAAAAGAAGCCATTAGATAAGGCCAAAGGCAATAGTAATATTGGAGGTCTGAGGAGGCAACCTGCAATATGAAGCAGCTGGGAGGTGCCTCTACCAGTAAGAGCACTGTACACTGATATTCCTAGGCTCCCTATACGACCAATCTCTCAGTCACTAGTACCTAAGGCCACTCAAAAAAAAAATCTGGTTTCTCATCACCCAGCACTGAAAAATATGACAAGGGCGTTTTTTATCTAATTTTTTATTTTTTTTAATGAGGGGCCAAAATGTATAGGAAAATGTAGACTTTTCGTGAACAAATTTCACACTTTAGTTTTTAAGCCTACAGAAGTTGGAAAATGTAAGATATTTCTAGGGTACTGCATTACTGACAGTATAAGCTTTAATTTGATACCAAATATGACAATATTTCTCAATATCTAACACATTTTTTCATTAAAAATGTACAAAATAAAAAAAAAAGTTTTCCCCAAATCACGATTTTCATGATGCGCGCGGTGATGACAAACCAGATTTTTTTTTTGAGTGGCCTAACTTAGTTAGTCTTTATTTGGCTCCCTATACGACCAACCTATGTAAGTTATAATTTTCAGGTTGGTCAGTACTGACCAACCCACCTTAGTCTTTTAATTTCCAGTGGGAACCACAGAGTGGTCATCGTAGTATCTTACAGGTGGCACCAACTGGTGGTATACAAATACAACACACCAATGATGAACCTAGGTTAGCAGTGGCGTAGGAAAAGGGGGGGCCAGGGGGGCCAGGGCCCCCCAATCACTGAGGAGGGGGGGCCTGAATATGTTTGGGCCCCCCCAAAATTTGTCAAGACCTTTAATATAATACACACAATTTTCAATCCTTACCTCTCCCACATAGAGAAAAGTGGGTACAGAGGAAATTGGGCTCCCAAATCAAAACTATAGTGGGCGCAAATACTACTTTTCTATACAATCTAATATAAGTGTGTATATGATGCATCATGCATTAAACCCGATACTTAAAGCTGGTTGGAGTGGGCCCCCCTGGGCCCCCCCAATGAAGATTTGCTTCCTACGCCTCTGGTTAGCCACTGCTAACTGACCCCATTTTTTAATATAACTTTGCCATTATGACTAACACACATATGATGAACCTAGGATAGTCTGTACTGACTAACCCTTTCAACCTAAGGATTGTCAGTGTACTTGGCCTCCAACTACACAACATATAGCCTTATTTTTTCTGAGAAAGGTGGAGAGCTACAAGGGAAGTCTCTACACAATAACGCAGCCCCCACCAGAGGGAGCCTGCTGCCCTCCTCCATCTCCATCATCTGCACAAAACCAATTCTAGCTGCAAATAACAAATGGGGCCCGAGACCTCCTGGAGGAAATTAACCCTTTAAGGCCCGCCTTGTGCTTTACTGTGCTATGCCCTTTGTTATCAACATGATGCATAAATTTATTCAGCTCTTATAAGTCTACTATCCAGGGCTGCATTTAGGCATCATGCTATAAACCCTTTGGGGGTGTATAAACCCTGTAGGGAAGCCATGATGTCCAAATGCAGTGAGTCACTTACCAATGCTGCATTCATGCATTATGAAGGCAAATGGCATTGCACATTAAAGCACTATGCAGCCCTTAAAGGTTCAGAAAACGGTGCACAAATCCTACTGGGACATGGGAGACAAAAGATGTTGCGTGTCCTTTTCCAGAAGAAGGTACATTCACGACATATGTTTCTTTTGAGTGGGCTTGATAAAAATTCTGTTGCGGCGATTTAGATTCACATTATGTCAATATTTGTGTTTACCAGTAAGGTGAATAGAAACTTGAAGTCTGAATGAGAGAATGTGGTCGTTTTAAATCGTATGACAAAGATAATTGAAAAAAATTAAATGCCACTCTCGTCTTCCTGATATTTTCCGATGTCTTGTTTTGTGTGGCCTAACCATCTGGAGCCACTACAGTTTTGAAAAACACCCAAGGACATATTCCCAGAGCAACACATGTGTTATCAGGACCCATTACCCACTGGGTCTGAGTCCCTGTACACATCTCAGAGGCCTGACACTGTGAGTGACATTTAATTTTCTGAGCTGCTCCTCCGGCCGCGAGCTGCTCAGAGCTGCTCATTGTGGCTATGTCAGCCGCCCCGCCCGGGTCTGATGCCGCTCCCACCGCCTGCTACAGCTAACCCTGTAACCCTTTAAGGATGGCATAATGTACTAATGCATCATGTCCTTGGTCGTCATGATGCATGAATACAGCCCTGGCATCATGCTGACCCTATGAGGTTGAGACACTACCATAGGGTTGGCATGATGTACCAATGCAGCACCGGTGAGTTACTCGCCGGTGCTGCATTGGTGCATTATGACGACAAATGTCATCTTTTATTGACATCTGTCCTTAATGGGTTAAGGACGTATGTCCCTAAAAGATGACATTTGTCGTCATGATGCACCAATGAAGCTCTGGCGAGTAACTCACTGGTGATGCATTCAAGCATCATGCCGACCATCCAGGAGTGTCTCAATTCTGTAGGGTCGTCATGATGCTTTAATGCAGCACTGGCGAGTTACTCATTGCATTCATGCATCATGATGACCAAGGGCATGATGCATTGAGGCATCATGCCATCCTTAAAGGGTTAAGGGCAGCAGAATGCCCACTGTTGGTCTGTTTACCATGGGCATTAACACTTTATGGGTAGCATATTGTTTTTAATGTACCATGCTCTTTGTCATGATGCATGAATACAGACCTGGTGCATTCAAGCCAATACTACAGGTTTGATACACTCCTGAAGGATCAGCATGATGCATGAAAGCAGCCATCGTGAGTCTCAAGGCTGCATTCATGCATCGCAACAAAACGGGGCATAGCGCATTAAAGCACTGTGGGCCCTGAAAGGACTAATGTCCCCACAATGTTCCCAAGGGAAACAGGTCAACAAAAGCTATTCTGTAGCTGACAGTTTACTCGACCACAAGCCACAACAGTTCCCATTGTATAGAGTAGACGTAGGGCCTGACCCTGCTGTCTTGTCAAGGTACATGGTGGATATAGTGTCCCTATGACACTCTGTTCACGATGGTGTAGAACTTTTATACTGAACTCTGGTAGTTTGAAATGTCAGGGGGAGGCTAGCGAAAATAGCCAATTAAATATTGTAAGACTATGGGCGCATATTGAGAGAATTTGTGTAAGACAGGTGAAGAGAGAGATATATCTTTGATGGCGAGAGGACGACAGAAAGAGAAAGAGAAAATAAGAGATATGTGGGGCAGACCAAGACTGTTTAGGACCAATACCAAAGAGCAAAGAATACTGATAAGAGGTCCCACTGACCTATTTCATTTCCCCTAAAAGCGCATTGCGCCTCCTGATGAATAGAGTGTACAGCCCACATAGTTCACTCAAACTATGTTTACTTTACCACAGATAAAATCACATTGCAATTCCTGGAAAGGCTCTTTTTAACCTCCATATTTTGAGGTATTCATATTTCTGAAGGAAAACTAACCTATGGGAAGACATCTAAGTAGACTCTCTTAGTCTCATTTGTTCTTTTTTTTACCTCCACATTATTATATTTCTGAAGGACAATACTAACCTATGGGAGAACATCTAAGTGGACCCTCTTAGTATCATTTGCTCTTTGCCTATACTAACAGAAAGACCGAGTGACATGAGTATGCTGAGTAGGACCACACGGAATACATGAATACACCTTACACGCTATATTAGCCACATGTGCTACCCCCAGTCAGGCCACGTTAACCCTTTAAAGATGGCATGTTGCTAAAAGATGACATTTGTTGCCATGATGCACCGACGCAGCGCCGGCAAGGAACGTGTCGGTGCTGCATTGGTGCCTCATGCTGACCCTTCAGGGGGTGTATCACCCCAAAGGGTAAACATGATGCTTGAATGCAGCACCGGTGAGTTACTTACTAGGGCTGCATGCATGCCTTATGACGACCAATGGCATGATGCAATAATGCGTAATGCCATCCTTAAAGGGTTGAAGACTGAATAGTAGGGTTGCTTATGGACTGAGGTGGATAATTTATGAAAGAGCTTAGCCACCAATCAGGGATTGCTAGGGACATGTTAAACATCAAGAAAAGCTTTGGTGGCAATTTGGGAATTGAGGTAGCTAGCCATGGCGGCCATCTTTGTCCTCAATTTAAGTGAATCGGAGAAATTTTATTGAAAGGCCCATATAAGGAACTAAGTATATGCAAATACTAGAGTAGTTCCGGTTTTACTCACGTGGAGACTTGGCGCTGCAGTCAGGTTCCCCGATGCGTGCGCAGTGGTACCTCATGAGGTTGGTCTTGAGCTGCTGGTATTCCAGTTCGGTACACGCCCGCGGGGCCGTCTTCTGCTCCATCCTCACCCGCGGCTTCTCCAGGCTCACCTCCAGCCGGTCCTGCTGGTAGTTGTTGTTGTTGTTGTTGTTGTTGTTGTGCTGGTCCAGCTCTGACTTCTTGGCCACCACCTTAGACTCGTCCCGCCGAAGGCTCAGGTCGTCAAAGACGAAGGTCTCCACGGATTTGGGCTCTGTAACGAGATGTTTTGTTGGACATTAGTTATAAAGGCTTAGAATTCCTTCATTAACACACTGCATACCTTTATACTGTGAATGTATTTTATTTCGCACTGAACATATTTTAACGATTTACGCGGAAATGAATATCTGCGAAAATATGTACAGCATAAATACTGGTGTAGTTATATAACAACTATATTCCAAAATCTACTACTTCAAATCCACACAAAATTGTACAAGACCTATATAGCCAATTCGCGATAATATATATGCACAAAAATATATATGTTTACAGTAGACAATAATACCCTTCAATTTAAGTGCCGCATAGTCTTGTGCCCCTTCTCAAAATGATACATAAATCCAACAATTTGCAAGTCTAGTTGCCAGAGCTGCATTCCAATATCATGTGAACCCTTCTGGGCTGTATCAACCCAATAGAGTCCACTTTGAATGGAAGTAGACTTGCCCGGGCCTATTCATGAATCCTAAGGTCTAAAGCGCATCAAATTAAAAAAAACTATCTTATCACAGCTAAGAAATAAAATATTGATTTAGATGACATATATCGGTACGCATATGGATGCCACTGCCTTGCCCTTTAAATATGTTTTAAAACAAATGTATAACATAATAGCCGTTGTCAATACGCCTCCAACTGTAATGAATAGGGTTGGCTTCCCTCATATTC
Organism: Harmothoe impar; assembly: GCA_947462335.1. Taxonomy (NCBI): domain Eukaryota; kingdom Metazoa; phylum Annelida; class Polychaeta; order Phyllodocida; family Polynoidae; genus Harmothoe; species Harmothoe impar. The sequence continues at coordinate 71,737,567 of OX381706.1, forward strand.
TGTGGATCTGCCAGACAGTCTATATATATACTATAAGGCAGAGCTGTGGCAGAGCCAATTGTGTGTATCACTCATTGTTTCCCTGTTTACACACACATCAGAGTGCCTTCAGAGATAGCTGTCTTCTTTATAAAGACTGATACCAAAAGCCACATCATATATGGTTTCTGAGAAACAAGAAGCAAGCCATCATCAAAAGACACTTAATCTCACTGGCCATGATAAATACTAATCATATAGTCCTTTGCTGATAATACATCATTCATAATGCGCCTGATAAAGGTAGTTGTATTTGGGATCCTAATGCTACAGTGTATTTATCAGTGTAGCTCATGCTATATTCCTCCCGGAAAGCTGAGAAAAGTGGTAAATAGCTGGGGACATATAATGCCTAGTGTTGAAGGCAGTGAATGCCGTGTTCCATCACTATCTTATACAGAACAGCAGCACTCTCCCATTACTTCAGATGATTATCACAGACAACTATCAGTGGGATCGTGTGCCAGAAATAGCCAGTTTTATATTCACAACAAGTAGTAGCGTAAGCGAGCCACTCATCTGAGGGGCAGCAGCTCTCGGGGAAGGCAGAGGGAGGTAGGGAAGCTACCTCTCTAACTCTTTAAGGACGCATGTTGCTATAAGATGACATTTGTGGTCATGATGCACCAATGCAGCTGCAGCAAGGAACTCGCTGGTGCTGCATAGGTGCATCATGCCAACCCTATAGGGTCGGCATGATGTTTGAATGCAGCCCTGGCGAGTTACTCGCCAGGGCTGCATTCATGCATCATGACGACCAAGGGCAGGATACATTTAGGCATCATGCTGCCCTTAAAGGGTTAACAGACTCTTTCAGCCACTAGGTGGTTGTTATCAGCGGTGGTGCGGCTCTGGTGGTGGACTCAGATATACACACATCAGGGTGCGATAAACGCCATTATGCACACTCCACCAAGCAGGAGTCTGCAGTCTCACCTAAACCCTCTAAGGAAGGGATATTGCCTGAAAACAACATAATTGTCAGCAGGATGCACCATGCAATAATTTGCTGGCACTGCATTGGTGCATTATACTGATCTGTTAGTGGTGGCTCAGCCTAATATGATTCTTATAATGCATGAATGCAAACCTGCAGCCTGTTAAGTTTACATACAACAGCTGCATTCATGCATAGCAACAAAGGGCATCCCAGTCGGCACATACTGTTGAATCAACATTGGTAAATGGTTGTCAAGGTTGATTCAATGTTGATGATATGTTGATTCAACATTGAACTGAATTTTGTGCCCACTGGGATAGTGCATTAACATGATATGTGGTCATTATAGGGTTATGCACAGTCCCCCTGCCAGAGGCTGCAGTCACTGCACTGCCTTCATACCGAGGTAATTTGAGGCTGGGTAGCTCGTGGGTAGAAAATGACAGTTGCTTACAAGTTGGGTACTCATGTGCTACATGTAGTAAGCAGTCTGACTACATATACTAGGTACATGGTCCGGCTGCATGCGGCCATCTAAAGCAGCTGCTCAACAAAATTTGAAAGACATAATTCATTTGAATTGATATCTTTGATTTGGTCAATTACACTAAACAGAATTTATTTTGCCTGCCAGATTTGAGTTCATAAGTTAAAATCAAATTGATTTCTGAAACTATCTTTAATTTCTAAAACCCTCTGTCCCATAAGTTGTGACTCAAAGTGGGCACGGAACCAAGGAATAATATTGATAACATGCTGATATATACATTGACAAGGTTGAGCAAGCTGTTGCCTATATCAATGCAATGTTTCCAGTTCAGTGTTGTCAATCCACACCTGTTTCAACAGGTTCTTAGACATGTACTACTCATAATCTTTCCTCTTCTCAGTAGAATTGGACATTTTATTCTGAGAACTTAAACTACAGGATTTTACAGCAAATCCTTTCAACGGCTAAAGGCAAGAGACACCTCCCCCCAGACAGCACCTTTTACCTAAATGTGTCTCAATGTCTTCTAGCGGCCAGAGGCAAAAAAAGGAGATGTAGAGTACTGGCAGGTATTTTCGGCCGGGGGGTATTTTCGGCCACGTTGGCTTTATTTTTGTTCTACCCAAATGCATTTTTGGAATATAAATTATTAAATTATTTCAGAGGACAGCTGAAAACATTGTTCTTGTTTCCCAAACATGAGAGAGAACCCAGGTTATCTAAATCAAGTATAAATTTCCTCATTTATAGAGAGACCACTAAATATGTTGGCCATGACTTTGTAGCCTTAACATGTCTGTTAATATATCAATATAGAATCACCAGTTGCCTGGGGATAATCATATTGTGAAATTCGATTAAATTTCACTTTGTGCTAAGTATATTATAGCGCTATTTTATATTTCGGGTGAAATTTTCTTTTTTTTATATCATCCATCCCTATTTTAGAGGGGTGGCCGGAAATAGGTGCCATAATTCAGCTTGGGGGGTATTTTCGGCCACAAGGCAGTATTTATGCTATAAAAAGCATGCATAGCACTTTTTTAAGCTGGTAACAGCTTTTCTTAGCTGGCAAACACATTTGACATGCACATTTAACCTCATAATTATTTAAGGAGCAGTTGTATAGAAAATATATACTTTCTTGTTTGGTATTTTGTTTTGAATAGATTTTTAGACCTACCGTAAAACCCCTCCTTTAAGACGACCTCACCTTTAAGACGACCCCCCTGTATATGAAAAAACTTTACAATGGTTTCCTCTTTAATCCTATATAAGAAAACCCCACCTTTAAGACGACCCCCAAGTTGGGAAAAACTTGAAAGTTTGGGTTGAAGCCTATTCACACAATTTTTTGTAAGAGAGATCAGAATAAAAATTTATTGTGGGAGCCAAATTAGATAAATGTAGCTATTTTTTTATCTCCATCTCCACTTTTAATTGGCACAAAAGTATCATTCAGCCGGCCAAAAATACCCTCCCCTGGCCGAAAATACCCCCCAAAACCTGCGAAAACAACATTGGCTTCCCATAATGCCAATAAAATCAATATGTTGGTGCCATCTCTCCAAATATATTGGTAATACCCTAACTCACTTCACCAATCATTGAGAATGCTTTAGATAAATATTTGCATGTGTGGTAGCAGATTAAAGATTAAGTGGCCGAAAATACCCCCCACTACTCTAGCAAGAAAGTACATCTTATTGTCAAGATCTGTTTTACATTTTGCTCTCAGCGGTGGATGTGTGAAGTTATCAGAATGAAATGGCCTGAGAGGAAAACATCAATAAGATGCACTGGGATGAATAAGCTTCCAAGATCAGAACTTTTTTTAGAAAGACAGACCACAAAAGTAAAACAATATGAAAATATGAGAATAGCTTGATAAAGATGAGACACAGCATATTGTGGTTGGGGCATGGCAGGAGCTCATACAGTGTGAGGTGGGCTTGTAGGGGATCTGCTGTGCACTGAAAATCCATAGATTGAAAGGGTTAGTCAGTACAGACTATCCTAGGTTGGTCATCTGAGTGTTAGTCATAATGGCAAAGTTATATTCAAAAATGACCGAGGGGTCAGTCAGTAGTTGCTAACCAAGGTTCATCATTGGTGTGTTTTATTTGTATACCACTAGTTGGGGCCACCTGTCATGACCACTCAGTGGCTCTCCCTGGAAATAAAAAGACTAAGGTGGGTTGGTCAGTACTGACCAACCTGACAATAATAACTGACCTAGGTTGGTCGTATAGGGAGCCAAAAAATGACTAACTAGGCTAGGCACTAGTGACTGAGGGGTTGGGCGTATAGAGAGCCTAGGAATATCAGTGTGGGTGTTGGGAGTATGATGATAGGGCAGGCAGGTTATGTGAGGCATACAGTGGTGCTGGGGCAGCTGGGGTTGGTGGGGCTGGTGGGAGGCAGTGGTCTGTGGTGAGATGCACCTGGCCTTGTTTTTAGGTCAGGTGAAGCTTAATCCTTTAAGTGTCAGGTAGTGCATTCAGCCACTGTGTTGTCACGATACATGAGGGCATGCAGGCAACACTATCAGGTCTTCTTACTGAGGCTGTATTAATGCATCATGTACACCCTTCGGAAATGCATCAATTCCTTAGGGTCAATAGCATGATCCTTGAATGTAACAATTGCAAATTAATCACCAGGGATGAAGTCACATATAGTTATAATGAAGCCCCATAGGGTTAAAGGGTTAACAGCAGAGGCTGGCCCAGGTGGAAACAGACTGACAGAAGCCATCCAGCAATTTCCCACCATCTGGCTTCTCCATGTGGCTTCCTGCTACTGAGGAATCTCCCAGAGCCACCACTAGATGGCGCAACCGTCATCGACCGGCAATAAAGTCGGGTGAAATGAGGGAGTGAAAGTGGGGATAGGAACAGAGGCCGACAGGGGCAGGAATAGAGAGAGCAAGGCGGCTTAGTGCTAAACACCCAGACTGTTAAAATGGGTGAGAACTTGCACCTCTGGCACCGGAAAGGCCTCATCACCTACAGGCCTGTTCCGGCTACAATGTGGCATCCTGGTCCGGAGGCACTCTGAGTGATAAAAGGGGAGTTTAGTACAGCAGGCAGGAATGGGTCTGATCACAGGATGTCTACAGACCAATGCAGCAAGAAAGGGTGACTTTTTCTAGAATGAATTTAATGTTTTAGCAGAACCTTTATAACATTGTCTGTAATGGCTATGTTTGCAAACATCACATATCAGGAGATTCACAGGACAATTATCTTTCAAATACTCTAAATTACAATGCAGGATATATTGATAGAATTTGGTTGTTCAAGATGCAAAAAAAGTGTTGCATAATGTGTTAAACGCTTATTATGTGGCTGTGATAGGGTGTTAGTGGGCAGGTAAAGTAGCAGTGTGAATAAATTGAGTTCACTCAGAGACACACAAGAGTCTCGAGCACTCTAGACCCATTACTCAGCCTGGACGAATTCATATATAAAGAAAATGATCCAGAATCCTGTATCATTTTTCAATGAGGTGCGTGGGTTCGAATCCTACCTTGGCACAATTAGTAGTACATTTTAAGAATTATTTATCTAAGCCATTTGAGACATAAATCCACCTTTATTGACATCGTTTTATTACCTAATAAATATGTGACTAGGTACATTACTTCAATATAGATGCATTATGAAGATATCAATAGTAATACTAACTGAGCAAGAGTGGGGTTTTAACCCATGTTCTCCTGAGTGTTGATCCACAGTAGCATAGTATATAAGGGCCAAACTAGGTGTAGGTCTAAAAGTAAACCCCAAGAATGTTTACAAACGTACAGTTGGGGCCCGAGACTGTATCAGTCATGGGTTAGTGGAGCACTTTCACTCTCTTTAAACCTTCACAACTTAAAGAGAACCATGCTGCAGGGGCTGTCTGTATATGGGCCCTTGCAGAAATGAAAGCAATGTATGGTTTGAATTCAGCTTGCATCTAGAGTACAGCACATCCAGACATAAATGATTTAGAGCCTTTTACATTTTCTCTTCTAATACCTAGTAGCAGCATACAGTCAGACGGCTCATCTTCTAAGGGAGTGTTCATTTATTAATTACAGGGGGGGTGGTGAGATTTCGCGTGGAGGGGCGACAATTCTTTACGCCCCCCCTTGAGAGCGCATGGAACTTTTCGTGCCCCCCACTTGCCGAAGACGCCGAAATTTTTTCGCCTACCCCCATTTGAACTATAGTAACGTGCGGACTTTTTTGCTAAAAAGGGGCTAAATTTTTAAAGCCCCCCCCCTCAAGAGGGATCGGAACTTTTTACGCCCCCCCCCCAAACCCACCCCCCCTGTAACTTATAAATGAACACTCCTTAAGGAGGCCTGTGCTACACAACCCTAAAGACCAGTCCCTTCTATCTTCATGTATAAGGATCGATATAGTCACATGTGCTGCTTTCTACAAGACAAATAATCCATATTCATAAATTTTGGCAGAACAAGGATAGATAATGATATGACTTGTGTTTTACCTTTCATGCACATCATTTTCTCACTCCGATAGTCCTATTCTAAAGTGATTCTCCCAGGATTTGGCCAGGCAAACAAAGAGCCCATAAATTCATAAACTCCAGGGGGTTATTACCTAAATGTAACCCTCCCAGTGGGAAGGGATAATAAAAGTATGGGGGTCAGTCATATCTGACCAGTGTCAATCTAACTGTCATCAAGGAAAGTTTTCCTTTACCAAAGTTTAAATAAGCTTCTAGACTGGTGTGAAGTGATATCTGCTGCTAATGAAACAACAGCTAACAGGAGATATTACTATACCTCCCAGCGTAAGGGTTCGCCTTGAGATGGGAGATTCGTTCTATATAATGCCCCCTGCAATGATTTACAATTAATACTAATACCTTATTTACACTGTAGCTACTTCCACAGCTAAGTGTTGTTAATGAGACATATGTATTGTAATTACTACACCCTGAGGACCCAGCACATAATTAGTGACCACATGCCTGTCCTGTTATCTAAGAAATTGAGCCTGCTCTCTTGGGCTTCGCAGCCTTGCCGCCCATGCCCATGGGCAGGGCCTAATTCTGGGACAATGCCAGAAAGAGAAGGCTCAATTTTGGTTCTACTATAGGTCTGTTAATCACAATCTATGAAGTGACATTGCAGTCACATGGCGTGTCAACAGCGTCGAAAATGTGCAGGGCATTATCCCCGGGGCATTATCCCAGGATTATTCGTGCCCAGCCTCGTTCTTGTTAGCATTGGTGTCTATGGGATCAACTTGCCCTGTCTGCCTGCCTATGGTAGAACTATAGGAATTGTGCTTTCTTCACATCTGCCAGGGGGTATGTAAGAGCCTGCACTGTCTTGGAGGACAAGAGCTTCCCAGAACTCTCGTACTTTATAATTATCTCTGCCACAACCTACAGGAACTCCTCTGTGGAAGAAGGGAAGAAAGGGGTACTACTTTTTAGCTCTCCTATCTGTACCACATACTGATAGTCGCCCTAAGTGCAAAAGAATCCTATAACTATATGTTCAATTCCTACCACATAATTTATGACCCATATGTCTATAACCTTCTAAGTGACTTATCTACACTGTTTCTATGAGGCCAAAGTAAAAAAAAAGGTGTGTTTCAGGTTACCCGACCCTACCTAGCAAAACAGGGCCAACCCTATGCAATTTTGAAAAAAATATTATATTTAAGGTCATTTCGGACTATTTAAGGGATAGTTCACGAGTCAAGGTGGTCGTCGGCGAGTCGGCATTGAAGTTTGTGAGTTGATTTCTTGGTACTTTTCAGGCCAAAGTTTTAAAAAAAATCTTAAAAAAAATAAAGAAATCCGACCTACCTACCCTAGATTTTCAAAGCATCCACCATGCAGGGTTTGGCAGAGATATCTGATATTGTATCAGATGAAGGATCTGCTGGGGAATGTAATTCCCTTGTGGAAAGGCCAGCAGTAAGTCTGTATTACGTCTATTTACAGACTAAGTGCCCAATGATGACTTATGGCAGAGGTAATCATCAGAAGTGGCAGTCAGTTCTCTGCAGTAATTGCCTGATAACTCTATCATACCCTGTGTATTGGGAGCTCATCACCCAGTAACTCTGATGGGGCACTTGAGCTATATATAGGTCTATCCTTATATAATCCTTAGTCTATATATATATGGTGTACTAGTGGATACAAATTGTTTACCAACATATACCAAGAGGATGAGCACGTGCGTCTTTATCATTTCCAATCGATGTTCAGGGACTCAGAAACAGTTTGATTTAAAGTTGCCCTTGTATGATATTATGACGTTTACATCTAGGGACCTATATTTTGGATCATGGACATACTATTGTGTGGCAAATGTTTTATACTTTCATGTTTATTGTTTCTCATCCTGCCATATTCTGTTAACATTGATCGGACCTAGACGTTAATACCTTTTGTTCTCTTTTCCCAAGGGAGTGATAATTTTTTAACAACAGGGGGGGTGGTGGGTTTCTGTGCGGAGCGCGCAAAATATTTTACACCACCCCGGTCGAGGGGTCAACATTTTTTACCCCCTCCCCTTACGGCCGAAAATCGGCTCGCGCTCGGGCCCCTTGAAGCATAGTAACGCGCGGGCTTTTTGGTTCAAAACAGGTTAAATTATTTTGACCCCCGCCCCAGTCAAGGGGTCCAAATCCCCCCCCCCATAACCCACCACCCCCCCTGTTGTTAAAAAATGATCACTCCCCAAAAGGACTTATTCTGTAGCAGTGGACCCTCGGCACAATAGCCACATCCTTTCTCTGTTCTGGATAAGACAGAGCCCCGTTCAATGACATAATGTCGGTGAGAATGGAAGCACTTCCAAAGATGGCGGCCATTCCATCATCCACTCCGGAAATGGCAGGTTTGGGTGTCGATGCCACCTGGTGTCCCCTTCAGGAACCAGAGTGAGTGCGGAAGTGGCACGGACACAACCCGATACCACGGCTCTTCATGCCCTCAGCAACAGAGTTCTCAAAGTTACTGCTGCTGCTTTTTTGGCGGCTTTTTTTTTCAGGCTATTGATAAGTTATGGGAGTTGGGCCTTTTTAGCAGCAGCAGATGTTATAATATGTATGGGGACATAATGGGGGCAAAGATAAATTAATATATTCAACCAAATCATATGAAATGGGTGGTGGACAAACTGTGACCAAAGCTTATTTCCACCAAACCCTTCAGTTAATAATATATGATCTCATGTTACTTTATAATGGCATAGTACCCAGTAGAATTGTATGCCCCTTGTTGGCATGATGCATGAATGCAGTTCTGGTAAGTAACAAACCCTGACTTTATTCAAACACCATGCAGCATCCCTTTATATCAAGCAATTTCCTTGGCTTGACCTTTTGTATATCCTGAACGGAATGGGTACTGTATAATTATGATGCCTACACACAAGCATATCTCATGAGAGCTTGGCCCTGGTCTCGGAATGAAACAGACAAATCTTGGTGTCTCAGAGTCTGGTACCTGCCTAAACCTCAAGCGATATTCCAAGATCAGAACAAATATGACTTTGCATACACACAATACATAGACAGAGGTCCACGATAATCTGTCTGAACGACATGTTTCTCCACAAGTGGGACCTTGGGTCGTATCACACGAGGCGCAGCCGAGTGTGATACGACCCAAAGTCCCACGAGGAGTTCAGACTGATTTGAGTGGATCTCTGTGTTTATTTCATGTGAATGTTGATCAATTCCATTTTAAAACGATATTTAAAGATTGCTTTCACAACTATACCGTGGAGAATAGAGCTGTGGAGAATGAGATCCAGTTTCTCCACAGGGGTGTGGAGAACGGCCCTTCCCATACAAAACAATGGTAATGTTGTTTCTCCACATGAAATAAAGATTTAACCGGGATGTAATGGCAGCCCGTAGGCTGTCGGCATGTACGGGCATGGATGCTGCACATACCCAACAGTCTGTGAACGAGAAGGGCGTTTTAACGGGTACTTGATGGGGTCAATGTACTAACCCTTTAAGGGCAGCATAGCCCTGATGGGTCTACTTACCAGGGCTGCATTCATGCCTCATGTACGAGGCATCAGGCATGCCTATAACCCTAGGGTCAGCATGATGCTTGAATGCAGTATTCCCAATAAAAAAAAGACAACGTTATGCAATATTTTATAACGTTATATGACGTTTCTTTAAGGCTCCTTACTATGCCACAACCCTACATAAAGTTTTAAACCGTTATTTTGACCTAAAATAACATTTCTTTGTTAGCTGAATTGGCGAGTTACTCGCCAGGGTTGCATTCATGTATCATTATGTCAAAGGGTATAGCACATTAAAGCACTATGCTACCCTTAGAGGTTTAAACATAACTCAGCTCTCCCAGCTCCCCTCCCCTCTCCTCAGGTCTACGTGTGGCACGCTCCCCGCCCATCCCCGTCCATAAAACACGTTTAGCACCAAAACCAGTCTTTATGTACATCACGAATCTGGCCTGCTTTCACACGTTGTAGCACCTACACAATCTCTATCCATCATGGTGACCCTTTAAGGGCAGCACAGTGCTTTACTGTGCTATGCCCTTTGTTGTTAATGATGCATGAATGCAGTACTGGTGAGTTACTCACCAGTGCTGCATTTATGCATCATGCCAACCTAATGGGATTGATACAGTCCAGAATAGTTGGGAGAAACTTGCCAGCACTGCATTATGACAAGAAAAGTTGCTTTAAAACACCCTGCCGTCCTAAAATGGTTTAACCCTTTAAACACGGCATGATACCTTAATGCATCATGCCTTGGTCGTCATGATGTATGAATGCAGCCATGGCGAGTAACTCACCAGGGCTGCATTCAAGCATCATGCCGACCCTACAGGGTTGAGACACTTCCAAAGGGTCGGCATGATGCACCAATGCAGCACTGGCGAGTTACTCGCCAGGGCTGCATTGGTGCATCATGCTAACAAATGTCATCTTTTAGCGACATCCACCCTTAAAGGGTTGAAGACATCAGTTTGTGAACCGGCCTCTATATTGACCTGCTATACTCAGGACCTCATCTTGAAAGTCTATTCTCTCACTACAGAGAACCGAGCCGCAGATACAGTAACCCTATTTCTACACATGGAGTACTCTTACTGTCTATGGAGTGGCCCATTAAATACTCCCTGGGGCGCGTATATGCAAGACAGGCGCTTTATTTATTCTTTTTGGTATGAGAAAGTATAAATATACTATCCCGTTTATTTATACTGCATAGGAAAAGAACTTATACAGCTTGATGAGTATTCCTATACAGTCAGCTCATGAAATGCTTCATATTTCACATGTTATAAGGATGTATATTATGAATGTTATACGACGCAACCTACAATTACATATTTTTTTACATGTAATAACCAGTTATTGTAATAACATCATATATATATATAACAATAAGGTAACAATTCTCCATAAGTTTTAAGACTTCTATACCTCATTTATCGATACCCAATCTCAATATATGTAGGGTTATCACCCATTATATTCAAGGAGACATGGTATTGCTGCTGTACACTTAACTGTGAGTTAACAGCCCCTCACACTGATAACCTCAGAGTCGTCATTTTGACAATACCAAGACTGACAACCTTAGGTTGTCAAGGTAACGACCTTAGATCATCATTTTGACGTCCTAAGGTTGTCACATCTGATCCATTCAGACCATTCATCATGCATACAAGGAAGGGTTCATGTTTTATGAGGTAAAAAATACCTCATATTAGACCATGGGCCAGAAATGGATACCCTCCCCCTTCAGAGGGATTTTCGGAGACCCTATTTTTTCTAAAGATATATATGTCAAGCTTACTTTTTTTTAAGCCATTTGCACTTTTGTAGCTGGTGGGTGGGGGCGGGGCGGAAATTTTTTTTTAAATATGGGAAATCTTTAATAAAAGGTGTGTATGTCAACATAATATAGTCGAGGTTCCATTCCTCTGGGTTTTCAATGCAGGTCTTGAGACATCACAACATACCTTAATTTTGAATGAATTTCACACATATAGTTAATTTCATTAATGAAAAATACATGATTACATTCATATAATATGATAAATAAGTGCTTGCAATAACATACATGCCATAAGTAGAAAACTGCATGTATTTTAATAGAGTGTATCATATTAGATGTGTGTCTATATTATACAGATATCAATTTTATTAATGAAAAATACTAGATATTGTTAATTGAATTTATGGTATATGATACCATAAGTGCTAGAAACAACTCACCTGCTGTGAGTATAGAAAACTGCATGTATTTAAATGGAGTACATCAGATGTGTGTCCATATGTACAGAAGGTATATCAGGTCTTATGTGTGTGCATGTGTGTGCGTGTGTGTGTCTGTATGTGTGTGTGTGTCTCTCTGTCTCTGTCTTTGTCTCTGTCTCTCTGTCTCTGTCTGTCTGTCTCTCTCTTTCTATCTATCTATCTATCTATCTTTATCTATAAATTATATATATAAATATATATAAATATAAATATATATATATATATATGTATATATATATATATATATATATATATATATATATATATATATATATATATATATATATATAAATACAAAGGGTATGTTAGATCTATGTATATATGAACAGAGGGTACGGGGTACATTAGATGTATGTCTATACCCAGGTGCTGAATGACGTACAGCAGCCCTACACCCCTGTACAGTATATTCTGTCTATGTACATAAGGTGGTGAATGGCTTCCGGCAGACCCCATACATCTACCCTACAGGCTGCACACACACACCAGCAGTGCTCTCCTGGGTGGGACCAGACCCGGGGTGATGCGTCAACCTCCTCCACGGCAGTAATAATCACGTGGGGGGGGGGGGGGGACACTGATATTCTTTGGCTCCCAATCTCTCAGTCACTATAGTCCCTAACCAAGTTAGTAATCTTTTGGCTTCCTATATAACCACACTGATGTTCTTTGGCTCCCGATCTCTCAGTCACTATAGTGCCTAGCCAAGTTAGTAATTTTTGGCACCCTATATAACCAACCTAGGTCATTTGATATTGTTACCTAGACTAGCTTAGACCTCTCCATTTCAATGAGTTTCAGGCTAAGTTCTTTTGAGTAAGGCATTAGTCATATGCTGTTATACCTCAGTCATTTCTGAATAGGACTTGGCCATGCCTGACCAATGTCCCTTTGACCAACATGGGATAGACACTTCAGACAAAGGGCCGGTGCATTTAGATTTTCTGTGCAGGGGCGTCAACCATTTAAGGGCCGCATAGTGCTTTAACCCGCTTCCGTAAACTCATGTTTTGGGTTATACACAAACCGAACCTCTAGTGTGGGTTTATACAATATTTGCAAAGTCTAGGTGCGGGTAATACGAGGGTTTTGGGGAGTATATATAGTACAGTAGTTGGGTACGGGTTATATGAGAAATGTAGGTTATACACAGGAATTTCCGGAATGTCCGTTAAGTCTTCTCGCCAGGGTTGCAGTCATAAATGACGCCGACCCTATGCAGCTGATACCCTCCTGAAGGATGATGCATCAATAGCCAGGGCTGCATTCATGCATCATGATGACTTCGGGTATATATAGACCATTAAAGCACTATGCTACCCTTAAAGGCAGAGGGGGGACATGAGTCCCCCTGGCGGGATATACTGTCACCATCAGCCCCTGATTTAGCTGCACCAACACCTACAGACCCGCGCACCGAGATGGGGCCACAAGAGGTTTATCTATCCTTGACTGGCATTTATTTAAATTTTATTACTGAATACATCCTTTTGATATACCCTAATAAAAACATAATTGTGCCTGTAAATCCGACTATACGATCAATTAAAATGTGAATGAATTATGATCAAAGTTATAGGTATATTTAAGTCTTAAAAAAGATATAAATAGGTTTTATTCACAAAGTCACAAGTTCTTGCTGCATGTCTCTCTGCTTGTGTCTTGTACACAGCCAAAAATATTCATCTTATTTCAAGAAAATGAAATTACTTAACTCGCCTGGCGGACAGATGACTAGTTTTTTAAAGAAAAATAATTCTTAAAAATAATAATTTTTCCGCCAGGCGAGTTTATTTATCTCATTTTTTTAAAATGAGATAATTATTTTTGGCTGTGTATTGGGGAGAAGGGACTGTCCCTGGGTGTAAATCTGCCATGTTCCTCACTCTGAATGACGGACGCGCATTTGATTTAATTGATTTTGTCTTGTGGCTTTTAATTAGAGCAGTGTTTATTAAGTGCTGACGCTTCATTAAAACACGGGGCTGTTGATGAGCCAACCCCTTAATTAGTCCTTTTAGGACGGCATCATGCCTTAAAATGCATCATGCCCTTGGTCGTCATGATGCATGAATACAGCCCTGGCGAGTAACTCGCCAGTGCTGCATTCATGCATCATGCCGACCCTACGGGGTTGAGACACTCCCATAGGATCAGCATGATGCACCAATGTAGCACTGGCGAGTTGGGCTGCATTGGTGCAAATGTCATCTTTTAACGACATCCGTCCTGAAAGGGTTAAGGGCTGCGTAGTGCTTTGATACACCATATTGTTTGTGGTCATGATGCATGAATACAACCCTGTCAAGAACTCCCCAGGGCAGCATTCATGCATCATACCAACTCCTTGGGAGTGTATCAACCGATAAGGTCAGAATGATGCATTCAAGCAGCATTGGGGAGTTACCTGTCAGGGCTGCATTCATGCATCATGACGACCAATACATATCACATGCATTAAAACACTCTGCTAGCACAGAAGGGTCAGTAATGGCTAGTTCCTTCACCAGGGCCTTTTAATGAATGCTGAGATAATGGGTACATGCCTGGGGAGTACGGGTGCCTGGATTTGGAGTTTAGCTTAGTACATACCTCACAATGTGATTCCGAGTAAGAGGGAAATTATCAGTTGTGAGCATTAGCAATGTGAAATTATAGGACTGAATTTATAATGGGTACATCGTGGCGTTAATTAGTAGCTTCCTCAAGGGACATTAATGCACCGTACATATACATATATTTGATTTATCCTTGCACAATCTCCATATACTAATATTGATTATTGTTATCATATACTAATACATCTCTATACATTTAGTTCTGTTGGTAAAACACACTAATTATAAATTGTGTCTGCTTGGAAAATGTAATTGAAAAAGCAACAATACTTGATGCCTTATTTCATTAATGCACACAATTACCATGCAAACAGCATATAGCTACACTGATATTCCTAGGCTCCCTATACGCCCAACCTCTCGGTCACTAGTGCCTAACCTAGTTAGTCATTTTTTGGATCCCTATACGCCCAACCTAGATTGGTTATTATTGTCAGGTTGGTCACTACTGACCAACCCACCTTAGTCTTTTTAGTTCCAGGGGGAGCCACTGAGTGGTCATCACAGGTGGCCCCAACTAGTGGTAAACAAATATAACACACCAATGATGGACCTAGGTTAGCCACTACTGACTGACCCCTTGGTCATTTTTGAATATAACTTTGCCATTATGACTAACACTCATATGACCAACCTGGGTTAGTCTGTACTGACTAACCCTTTCAACCTATGGATTTTCAGTGTAGGGCAGCAATGAAGAAAGCCCTACTTGTTGAGAGCAAGAGCCCTTTGCTAGCTATTTGTACCCACTGAATATAAATATACGTATCTTCTAGGGGTCTTAGCACTTTATATTTATCTTTATATACAGGTAAATATTTATAAAGTGCAAAGAAGAAATGATTTCAGGTTACATGGTCATAGAATCATGGTTAGCCTAAGTACCATTTTCTTATTTATGACTGAAAAGTACTCAGGAATTGACTTGGAGTATCAACATTCACTCACAATATTGACCTTCAATTTAGACTGTAAATCCGCAGACCACCAAATAGAATATAATATACCTTAAATTAAATTAAATGATGGTACCTTAAATTCTTGCGTATAAGCCTATCTTGAATATAAGCCGCACCCCAACTTGGGGCAGATCCTATAAGCCTCACCGTAGATCCTATTGTGGTGACTTTACTACTGTACCATAGTAGCAAAAACTCTCATATAAGCCACACCTAGACCCTGGGCCGATCCTATAAGCCACACCGACGATCTGACTTGCGTACTAGCCGCGGCTGCTTTGTGAGAATTAACGGTAGCACAAAATTGATCTGGAATACCCTTATCATATTATATTTGGATAAACATGTCTAGGATCCCCATTTCCCTTTTCAGCATCAGCAGCGGCGCCAACCAGGTGTGACAGGCGTTCACCGTCACAAACTGTGTTAGTTCCTAACGCCTGTCTCTTACACCTGTAATCTCAGGCTGGGTGGGCACGGCCCTAATTAGGACATTAATTACACGGTAGGGGGCGCATAGTGCTTTAAAGGGATTTATCCTTTGTCGTCATGATGCATGAATGCAGACCCAGGGAGAAACTCATAGATTATACCAACCCTTTGGGTGTGTACCAACCCCATAGCATGAGCAGGATACTTGAATGATGCTGATCACTGGTTAGTAGACTCACCTGCAAGACTATACATTCATGCATTATGTCGGCTAAGAGCAATTTAGCACTGTGCAGTCCTTAAAGGGTTAATTGCACCGTACGAGGCGCATAGCCCTGTGGTGCATCATGTCCTTGGTCGTCATGATGCATGAATGCAGCCTTGGCGAGTAATTAACCAGGGCTGCATTCATGCATCATGCCGACCCTTCGGGTGTGTATCAACCCCATAGCGTTGCCATGATGTACGAATACCTGGCCCAGAAATTTACTTACCAAGGCTGCAATCATGCAGAGGATAAAACAGATTTAAGCAGCATGCAGTCCTTGAAGGGTTAATCCCCTGTATAAGGCCTAAGATAGCAGGCTACTGATTAGTGCCTGGTATCATTAGTGAGCTGTAGCTTCAGTATGGACCTCCCCCTGGGAACTATTACTGATCAATCTCCCTGTTCATTATAGTCTACATGGACCGATAGGCTCTATAGTGATTTATAGTCACAACTATTGGGGTAGATTATCCCATAAATAAGCCTTGTTGGGCTGGATTCTACCAACCAAAGGCTATTTCTATTTTCTGCTATCCTATGATTCTACCAAATACAAATGCTCTCCTATGCTATTCTATGATGTTTTATTCAAGTTAGAAATGAACAGAATAGACCAACTGATCGGGCAACATCAGCCCACGTCATCTGATTCAATTGAATGGATTCAATTGAACTGTCCCGCACCAGATACCGGCCAGAATGGTATTGTGTGGGAGATCAGTGAGCAATGGGGAGGAGGTTGGGTCAAAAACGGGGTGTGTTTCAGGCTACACGACCCTATGTAGTAAAAATGGTCGAAGCTATAGAATTGTTGTTGTGGTTGTTTTAGAGTTGAGTATGTCATTCACGATTTGATGTGCTTCACTTGCAGCAGTTTCAAGGGAACATAGTTGGCTCTAGGGGCATTTCCAAGGCATTTTGTAAAATAGACACGGTATTAAATTAATCCTTTAGGGTATAAATCATGCTTGAATGCAGCAGTAATGATGTATAGCTCATTAAAATACCATGCTGCCTGTAAAGGATTAACACAATGTATTATAAATACGCTTTGACATGGTGTAATATAATTGATTTTTCCCTATTGGACAATATTACAATTGATTTTTTCCTCTTGGAGAATATTGTAATTGATTTTGCCCTCTTTGACAATATTATGACAATATTATAATTGATTTTTCCCTCTTTGACAATATTATGCCAATATTATAATTGAATTTTCCCTCTTGGACAATATTATAATTTTCAAGTTTTTTTTCAGATCAATTGAGTTGAATTTTGATGAATATGGTAAATAATAACATGAAATAAACACAAAGGAGCACTTGTATAGTTCCCCACTGAGGGCTGCGCCTCGTGAAATAGCCCTCAGTGGGGAACTATACTCGTGATCCTTTGTCCATGTATTATCTTTTTGATATCTACGCTAATTAAGTTAACCCTTTAAGGACCACATGGTACTTTAATTGGTCATGTTCTTTGTCATCGTGATGCATGAATGCAGCACTGGCGTGTCTACTCGCCCCTGCTAGGACCATGCCAAGTTGCACACCCTTCGGATGTGTATCTACACCATAGGGACTTTATGCTGCACATAGACAAGAAACAGCGTCAAAAGGGAGTCCAGGTTGTCTCCAGAATGACTCCCCTGAACAGGGGAGTCAGGTAACCTAAGGGAGTCTATGTGACTCTCTGGCTGACCTAAGGGAGTCACCTGAGGGAGTCATATGATCCAGAGAGCTATATGACTCCCCCAGATGATTCCCTTTAAATAGGTCAGCTAGAGAGTCACCTAGGGACCCCTTAGGCGACCTGGACTCCCCTAGAAAGGGGAGTCATTCTGGAGGCAACCTGGACTCCCTTTTGACGCTTTTTCTTTTCTCTGTGTGCATAAATGGATTCACTAGTGAGTTGCTCACCAGGGCTCTATTCATGTACCATTATGACAAAGGGCATAGCACATTAAAGCACTATTTAGCCCTTAAAGGGTTACAGGCCTTCATTAGGCTCTTGATGTGAAGGGGTAATCGAGCATGGTCAGGTCTCTTCCAGTAATCAGTCTACCTTTTTTTTGTGAATTTCCCTCGCTCTGGATTAAACCACTACAAAGTTCTCTTCCTTATTTGGGAATTTTCATTAAACTGGGAACTAGATAATAGGGGCACCCTGTAGGGGCTACATCAATGTTTCATTATGTAGGAGATGGGGTAGACCTAGGTGTATAATGAAACCCCTAAGGGCCGCATAGTGCTTTAGTACACTAGGTGTGGTATGATGAATGAGTGCAGCTGTGGCGAGTAACTCGCCAAGGCTGCGTTCACACATTATGCCGACTCTACGAGATTAATACCCTCCCAATTGGTCGGCATGACACATGCATGCCGATGTATCAAGCAATATGCAGAAGGGTTAACTAATTCATATCTGATGAAGGCTACCTACAGCCGAAACGTTGTGATCAATATAATTCAACATGGTAAATAAAAGCCTATTAAATGAAAAAGATCTTGTCGTTCTAGTTGTGTCTATTATATAATTATAATTCATATCATACTGCACATTGGAGCCTGATAATGAAGTCACTTTCCATATACTACTTACTCAGTCCCACAGGCTTGCTGTGGGCATGATTACTTTAAAGCCTTGCCCTTTAAATCTCTACCTTTAAGGTCTGTTTCGGGAGTGCAAAGTATCAAAGTGCTATCACGTTACTGTATATGTCCTATAACTAGAACAGTCTCTAACCTTTTCCTCCTTGTCAGCAGCCATACAAGCCTCCTTTCCTATATTAGGTTTCCTTGGATTAAAAAGGAAACTCTTCTGACATATAGCTAGTCTAAACGCAGGATTGTGTGGTATTAAGATAATTATCGAGCACTTAAATCAGGTAAGTTTCTGTACTGAACCACCGGTACACAGATCGTGGTTAATAGTTGGTTGGCTTTTTTGTAGGTCTGCAGTAGAATCTGTTATAGGTGTACAGATTATTGTAAGGAAAGAGTAAAATCTACTAAAAGTTGCTGTAAACTACAGTCGATTTTGCTGTATACCTACACTTACTATATATATTCAGTATACAAAATAGGCAGCTACTCACGATACAAGTTTCAGTGCTTAATACCTATTCCAATACTTCTGTACCCCCGGTGCACATTCAAGGCATGCACCTAAACAGAAATTCTTTAGGCTCCAGAACTTAATTAGTCATTTTTTGGCTCCCTATATGACAAATTATGGTGAGTTGATAGTATCAAGTATAGTTAGTAGTGACCAACCCACCTTATTCATTCTATTACTATGACTATATAAGGCTAAGTCTCTTTGAGTAAGGCATTAGTCATATGTTGTTTTGCCTCAGTTATTTCTAAATAGCACTTGGTGATGCCTGATCAAAGTCCCTATGACTAGCCTAGTTGGGATAGCCACTACAGACTAAGGGCCGGCGCTTGTACAAACAGTCACCCACTCAAGATATAGGTTTTAGTTCTTCTTATTACTTATTTCAACTCTCCTGTACCCCTGGTGCTCATTCAAGGCATGCACCTTCATAGGCAACTAGCCTGCTGCTAAACGAGCCTCTATACATTGATATTCTTTACGCTAGAAATCTTAGTTAGTACTGACCAACGTCCTTAGTCCTTTTCTTGGATCTCTTTATGACCAGCCTAGGTTAGTTAATACTGCCAGGCTAGTCAGTACTGACTAACTCACCTTAGTCGTCTCCATTCTAATGAGTATCCTTTTGAGTAAGGCATACGTCTTAAGTGTTTTGCCTCGGTCATTTCTGATTAGCACTTGGTCATGACTGACCAGTGTCCCTATGACTAACCTGGGATAGCCACTACAGACTAATGGTCGGAGCATTTAGATTATCTGTGTCAGTATGAATTCTGAGCAGGTCAGGCAATAACTCCCCTAGGAGCAGGTGCTCCTATCTGACATGTCCGCCCCTAACACGGCCTCAGGTCGGCACCTGAACATAGCACCGGTCACTCCTACTCCATGGGTGACGGTTTCACCACCTGGGGACATGGGGAGCCTTTAACCCTTTAAGGACGGATGTCTCCAAAAGATGACATTTGTCGTCATGGTGCATCAATGCAGTTCCGGTGAGTAACTCGCCGGTGCTACATTGGTGGATCATGCCGACCCTACAGGAGTGGCTCAACCCCATAGGGTCAGCATGATGCTTGAATGCAGCATCGGTGGGTTTACTCGCCACGGCTGCATTCATGCCTTATGATGACCAAGGACATGACGTATTAAGGCATGATGTAATCCTCAAAGGGTTACATTAAAAATGACATAGTGTTATTATGGGCTATGCAAGTTGTCGCGAGGAGTCCCGCCAGGACTACATTTACACATCATGCCAACTGTATGAGATGGATACATTCATGAAGGATTGCCATAATGCATGAATGCAGCCATGGTGAGTAGACTTGCCAAGGCTTGAATCATGATACTATTCCCACGACAATAGGCGGAGCACATTAAAACACTATGTGGCCCTGACAGGGTTAAGGACCATATGGCTGTGTATAGTGTGTCCCAGCCTGTGGGCTGAGGGCAGTGATCACGCACCTGCAACTTGTCCCATGTTGCTACAACTGTCCAACGGATACGTTCCCACTCATCGTCTAACGTTACTCACTGTAACTTGGAAGGACGTCATTCATGCTGGAATCACAGCCACTTTTCTAAATGTGTAGGTACATGTCTTTGTCACAATACAACTTTGTTATAAATCTCGAAATAACTTACACCCTCTATTAATACCCTCTTTTAGCCTTCCTTTAGTCAAATAAATAGACAAATGAAATACAGCAGAGAGGTACCAATGGGCGTTGGCATTTATCTATTTCTTTTTTATTTGAAGCCAACTAATGATGAAAAATACAGCTTTTTCTTAGCCAATTGAATACGGCCACATTGTTTTCAATGGGGACCATTGAATACGGCCCTTCCTATAGTTAAGCATAGTAAATCTTGTATTTCAAAAAAATAAACATGCATTCCCTTTAACAGTCCTTAGTTATTGTGCATGCAGCATGGAAATGACGGAGTGGCATGGGGGAGATTGACCTGGAAAAGGAGCAAAAGGGAAGTTGTATCGGGAATGGGGAGGTATCCTAAAGGTACCGAGTAGTGTCTGTTTCCGCCTCCAGGTGGTGCCGGGGTGCTGGCCTCGTTCTGAATCTGAGCTGCGCGAGGCTCATGGCCGCTTGACATGCGAGCAACTTACTGGTGCTGCATTGGTGCATAAGGCTGACTCTCCAGGAAAATATATCAACCCCATTCATACACTGCATAAATCACCCGGTTTTAACTACTTTAAGCAAAAAGTCAAGTTGATGAATGATCAACTTTAAACAACTTTAATCTGAAAAAAAGTTGATTAAAGAAGTGACCAAAAAGCCATTAATCAATTCAAGCGTTGCTCAACGTTGGTGAAATCGGATAATTCATTCAGTGGTAGGGTGGGCATGATGTATGAATACAGACTTGGGGTCTCTTTCAGAACAACTGTTGTATCTGCCGGGCCGTCAAATATGTTGCCGATAATGAAATAACAACTTGACGGCAGCGGCAAATCAATGCATAGTCACTGGTCGTCAAACTCAATATTTTGGGTCGATGAGTCGATGTTCCATGAGTCGATGTTCACAGACCCCAACCGAACATCATGGTAGGTACAGACTAATAACAGACACTGACTCGTACCCGTTGCATATAGTTAACAGTCCCTTCTAGTCTGTAATTATCCCTTTAAGGGCGGCATAATGCATTATTACATCATGCCCTTGGTCGTCATGATACATAAATGCAGCTCTGGCAAGTAACTGCTGCATTCAAGCATCATGCCGACCCTATGGGGTTGAGACACACCCGTAGGGTCGACATGATGCACCAATGAGGCTACATTGGTGCATCATGAGGACAAAATTAATGTCATCTTTTAGCGACATCCGTCCTTGAAGGGCTATGGAAGTGAGTGAGTCGGTTACATGAACCTATCATTAATAACAAATGTACAACTACACTATCTATACAACAACTCTCCACTCTCAGCCTCCAAACCGCCAATTAGCCGCTACACAGTGCATTAATGACGTACTCAATAATGAACACCTATAGGACATCGCAAGTGATGACAGTTTGAAAAGAAATATTTTTGTAGAGAAGACTAAATAAACCGTTACTAATGATCACAGGACATTACGTATCTATGCATCCTCTTTAAGCCAAAAAAAGAGTTTCAGGTAAAATCGCGAGAAAGGCTAGGTACACCAATATTCCTAGGCTCCCTATACGCCCAACCTCTCAGTCACTAGTGCCTAGCCTAGTTAGTCATTTTTTGGCTCCCTATACAACCAACCTAGATTAGTTATTATGGTCAGGTTGGTCACTACTAACCAACCCACCTTAGTCTTTTTAGTTCCAGGGGGAGTCACTGAGTGGTCATCGTAGGTGGCCCCAACTGGTGGTATACAAATACAACACACCAATGATGGACCTAGGTTAGCCACTACTGACTGACTCCTTGGTCTTTTTTGAATATAACTTTGCCATTGTGACTAACACTCATATTCAAGACCAACCTGGGTTAGTCTGTACTGACTAACCCTTTCAACCTATGGATTTTCAGTGTGGGGCCTGCAAGTCAAAGTATTGGTACCATGAATTGTCGCGAAGTCAGGGCTGCAGGTACGATGTCTTTTTGTGGGGGGAAATAGATTTAAAACACGACATTTTAGCCATGTTTCTTTTTAATTGTATAGTGGTAAAATGACCAGGCTTGGGTAACAGTATGCTTGCAATGCCCATACGTGAACAGCCATGCAGTACCATACAGGGGTCGAATGAGGGCCGTCTGGGCAGGCA
Source organism: Harmothoe impar (assembly GCA_947462335.1). Lineage (NCBI taxonomy): Eukaryota > Metazoa > Annelida > Polychaeta > Phyllodocida > Polynoidae > Harmothoe > Harmothoe impar. The sequence continues at coordinate 71,760,504 of OX381706.1, forward strand.
TCATCTAAGTAGAATCTCAGGGTCACTATCCAGGCTGCTGATATTTCACTCTAAGCTCCTTATCTTGGCACGGCAGGGGAGAGTCTAGTATCAGAGAGGAGGGATCGGCCTTGGACCGTCACGGCACCATCAGAGTCTACCCTGCACGATGATGTACTACCTCCCATAGAGGTAACCCTCTATAGGCAGCATACTGCTTTAATGTGCTACCCCCTTTGTCAGCATGATGCATGAGTGCAGCCCTGGGGAGATGAACTCATGCATCACAGTAACCCTTCAGGAGTGACTCGACCCTGTAGGCATGATGCTTGAATGCAGTACTGGCGAGTTACTAGCCAGGGCTGCATTCATGCATCATGATGCCGACCAAGGGCATAATGTTTTAAGGCATCATGCCGTCCTTAAATGGTTAATATGCCCTGTCCACTGCCAGCATGATGCATGAATACAGAGATAGTGAATAGCTCGCCAGGGCTGCATGCATGCATCATGCCGACCATTGGGGAGTGCATCAACCCTCTAGAGTTGGCATGATGTATGCATGCATCATTGGCCAGTTACTCACAAGGGCTGCATGAATGCATCATGCCAATAAAGGACATATGATATTAAACCTCTATGTAGTCCTTAAAGGGTTAACCTTTAGAAGCCCTCCCTGTATAGTGTAGGATTTAACTCCTTAATGGCAGCATACTGCTTTAATATGCTAGCCTGGTGCATGAATGCAGCCCTGGATAGTCTACATGTCTACTGACTACATGTCTACTGACATGCAGCAGGTCAACCCTTCAGGAATGTCACACCAATATTGTGTCGACATTATGCATGCACGCAGCACTGCTGAGTTACTCACAAGGGCTGCATGCATGCATCATGCTGACAAAGGGCATAGTGTATCAAAGCACTATGCAGTCCTTAAAGGGTTAACTTATAAAGGCCTCCCTGTATAGTGAGTAGCCAGCCGCTGGTGGCGCCCTCTGTGTGTATGATGGAGTCGTCACGTGATACATCTCACTTCAGGAACACATCCATAACGAGGCGTCCCACCCTTAACCCCTGAGTGTATCATATCAAGTGTACATCACATATAACCCTGTAAGGGTCACATTGTGCTTTAATGCAGTATTAACTTGGTCCATTTGCCAGGGCTACATTCATACATCATAATGAGAAAGGACATAGTGCATTTAACCCCTGAGTGGATCTTATCAAGTGTACATCACATGTAAAACTGCATGCACTAATATTCTTTGCCCCCCCCCCCCTTACGACCAATCTTTCAGTCACTATAGCCTAACCAAGTTAGCAATTTCTCGGCTCCATAATACTACCAACCTAGGTTAGTAAATATTGTCAGGTTGGTCAGTGCTGATCTTCCCTATCGCAATGAGTTCTAGGCTAAGTCATTTTGAGTACGGCATTAGTTATATGTTGTTATGCCTTAGTCATTGCCTGATCAATATATGATCTGTATTGCATCCACGCATCATATTAACCTTATTGGATTGATAAGCTCCTGGAGGGTTGGCATGATGCATGAATGCAGCCCTGCATCATGACGATAAAGGATATAATGCATTAAAGCACTTTCCGGCCCTGCATGGTTTAACCCCTGAGTGTTTATATCAAGTGCACACCCCCTGTAACCACTCAGACAGGGGAGATGGCACTGGATAGAGTGCAGCTGCACTTACTGCCGTGTGAATCATGAGGCCAACATATAAGGTGTGTTTCAGGTTACACTTGTGCAAAACTTTGTGCTTTTGTCACTCAAAGGCATGCCCACATTTGAAGATAAGGGACCCTACAGGGAAAACATCCAGTAACTCTTACACTTCCCAGTGTTGCCGAAACCTTTTATAAATGCACACAGGCCAATGTGACCTTATCACGAGGTCTTACACAGGCCGTTTGCTTTCTACACAGGCCATATGAACCATGGTTTATCGAGAACCTACAAAATTGATTAAAGAATGTCAAGTCATTGAATAATACTTCCATAGCCATAAATTTGCCTTAAATAGGAATATCTGAAAAAAAATCTTTCACTGTTGGAAAGCTGAGATCATGGCCGGCCATGCATTGTAGCTGATGTCTGATGAGCACACATCGGCCATTACAATTCTACATTAGCAAAGGCCGATGTGACGGTGTCATTTCTCCAACACCTAACTTTTTTTTGCCTCCAATCCTCAGGCATCGTAAAGACAAAGGGCATGATATATTTAAGCACTATGCAGTCCTTAAACCCTTTCAAGACAGCATAATGTCTTAAGCCATCATAACCTTGGTTGTCATTATGCATTAATGCAGCCCTGGCAAGTAACTCACCAGGGTTGCATTCACAAAATTTTCCGACCCTATGGGGTTGAGACACTTCCGAAGGGTCCGCATGCCACACCAACGCGGCACCAAGTGAGTTACTTGCCAGGGCTGCATTAGTGCATCATGATGACAAATCTTTTAGTGTCCTTAAAGGGTTAGGTGGTTAACAGTACCTGTTACATGAAACAGCCGTGTGTTTCAGCGTTAGTGTAAGTAGCGCCCCCAAGTGGGACGCCCCTGCATTATAGATGTGTTTACCTTATAGGGAGGAGGACGGTAGAACTGAACACAGCTCGGGGCGGGTGACGGATGGTGGAGCAGCAAGGGGGACGGATGAGACACCAACTCCTGTAAGCGTCCTAAAGGGTTTGATGTAGACTGCCTACACTCAAAAAGTAAACTTGTCTCCAGACTCGTCAAACTGACCGTCATAAAATAAACGGGTCAAAAGTTGTCTAACCTATCAGGTTACCATCCCACAAATAGAATCTATAGCTGGCAAGTGTCGGGTTTTGGGCTGGCACATGCCAAGTGGGTCTTCTATCTCCAGCTAGAAGACCCGCTTCCTTGTCACTTAGACAAGTTTGTAACAGTCACTTGGAAGAGCCTGGAGACAAGTTTACTTTTTTAGTGTGTCATCACCGTGTATAGTAAATGGGAGAGGGGAGGAGCGGGTGTAAGAGGAAGGAGTGAGTAGACTATACAGACTTGAGCAAGTCGAGGTTTGATGCTACCCAGGCCATCACTACCACTCCTTTCTGCTTTTTAAGCCATAACAAATCAAATTTGAACCCTGTAAGAGCCACATATATATAATGCATTGGCTACACCATTTGTCGTTATGATGCATGCATGCAGCCTTGACTCTACAGGATTGATACACTCTTGAACTCAGCACGTATACGAGTTACAAGCCAGGGCTGCATTCGTACACTATGGGTACATAGGGAAAAGCACATTCAAGCCCTATGTGACCTTAAAGGGTGCTCAATCCTCTTCTATCCACAGGATTCTTGTTGTTGATGTTGGTTTCAGCTTTGTATGGGAAACGCCTGAATGTGTAGATGAATTACCCTTGTCATCCACCGATTGCACAGTATTGAACGACACATAGTCATATTCAGTCAATGTGTGTCTGAAATAACAGTGGCAGTATGGTGTCCATATTAATCAGGCTAATAGCAATACAATCATTCTGCACACACATCAAGAATCCAGCTCATGATACATCTAAGAAGTTGTGTATGTTTATCTAGTAAACTTATTTGATAATATCAAGGAAATTATGCAATCATCTGTTTTATGTCTTAATGCTGAAGTGAAAACGATTTAATGCAAAGCTGCTATATGGGACCATATCACCATATCCCAGTGGGCACAAAAATCAGTTCAATGTTGAATCAACATTGCATCAACATTGAATCAACATTCTCAACCAGTTTTCGATGTTGATTCAATGTTCTGTGCCCACTGGGATCAAGTTCAAGTGATTCAATTTTCGAAAAAAAAACCACGGTGTGATGCATCAACTCTGTGCTGGTGAGTTGCCATGTTGGTGCATTATGATGACATATGCCTTAAACACCGCATGAAACATCTAATTTAAGCAACTTTAAGCAAAGAATTCTGTAGATTATTGCCTTCTTTCAGCACTGTAGAGTTTTGTGTGAATAGATGAGAACTGGCAGCTGGATTGATAGTGGATCTTTATTCCTGTATGATGGTGTAACAGTCAGACACTAGAACACTATAGAACAGACCTGGGTATGACACAATAGTATGTATGCTTCTGGAAGCTTCCCAATCAGGCAGACAGTAAACAAGGAGAACACTGGTTCCAGAAGATTCCTGAATAGGATACTACAAGCACATTGAAGCAACTTTAGGCAGCTTTAATTTTCATGAGATTACATTTGCTCAAAGCTGATTAAAGCAGGGCCCTTAATCATCTTAATATGATGCTTAAAGTTGCTTAAATCGGATGGTTTGTGCAGTGGAAGGGGTTGTAATGAGGACCTTGTTCAGAGTCATGAAGCGTTGATTAGCTCCCTAACGGTTTATGTAGCCCCTCATTGTGTAGTGTATCACTCTATACACCGCCCACTATAACATAATGGGGCAGGGTCTAATCAGGGGAGCAGTAATATACTGTCCGGGCTCTACAGAGTTTAATTAATTAGCTATGTACGATATACACGGTATACACGCCCAGTAATAAGGCTGGTAATAAATAATGGGAGACTAGGCTGAATCTGATGTCTAGACAAGTGGAATTGGGAAGTGTATTATACAACATAGAAATACCAATCTTGCTGTCTGTCTCACTACAGTAAAATCTCGTTATAAGGAGGGCCTTTTGGCAGGGCTATTTTGCCCCTTTTTAAGCAATGTTCCTCATAACCAATACGAAATTATATAGAATAGGCAATTTTGGCAATGGAAACATGTTCTTTATAACAGGCATTTCCTCATACTAGTCATCTTTATAAAGAGATTTTACTTTAATATGATAGGAACAATAGGGTCAGGCCTGGGCCTCGTCCTTCTTAGCTTTTAGGCTGGACATGTTGGAGGCTCAGGGCGGGATGTATTAGATAAAGTGACACTGACATCTATAACATGTTGTATGAGGCGAGTTTTGAAACTGCTTATCAGGCTATTTTGAACAAAGATGGCGGCCATGATTGACAACTCTAGTGGTTCCCATTAGAACCCTGCCATGCTACCATCTGTGGGGGAGGACGCCATTTTGAAATAATCCTCTCCAAGCAGAAGTTTTAAATCGGTGCAATTGCTCAAAGAGTGCATAGTGGACCGTAGTAATTGACTGTGGCTCGGCTGTGAGAGTGAGAGCGTTCACGTGGCTGCGTGCGCTGATGGACAGCCCCGCAGCGCTGGTGGAGCAGAAAGATGATTGGTCGATGAGCGATCCCTCCCCCGGTACGCTGGTGTCGCCGCCAGGTGGTGTGGATGTAAGTGAGGCGGAACCCGGCTGGGGGCTGGTCATTCTGCGGCAGAGGGAGTCACCTGAAGGACTCTCTGTGCGGTTTTACTTTAAAACAGGGACGTCACTCTCCAAGCACAATCTTGGTCACAACTCAAACCCAATTACAATTAACATAGTTATCTACATGAGGATATAGATGTCCATATTTGTACTAAGAGGTAATTGACCATGATAGGTGACGCCATAAATTCTCTCATCCTTGACATAGACGCTGTGGTCGTAAACAGCGTAAAAGGGGAGACTACGGGGGAAAGGATGGGACCTAGACTGTCCAGCCCGGCAACATACTGTAAACAGCAGCCATCTTCTCTGCAATTTTGACAGGAATTCCGAACAAAATGGTGGCTCGCTGGTACCTGCCTTGGAGACCAGAAACGCCAGCAACCAGCTCACTGCTGGTTTAACTTTAAGTGATCACCAACAACCAGCTTCCTCGGCAATCAGAAAATTCCGCAGTGGTCATTGTCTGCACATAAAGCTTTGACATGTTTATAGTGCCTCTACATGGGTACCGTAAAACCTCGCGTGTAAGCCTAACTCGCGTATAAGCCGCACCAGCGATCTGATTCGCGTACTAGCCGCGGCTTATACGCGAGGTTTTACGGTACCCACAATTTTGACCATGTCGCCGTGTCGATTTTTTAGCAAAATGCCTGTGTCGTCGTGTCGCCTTTTATGTATAAAAGATATACTAGGACCTTATAAAAATGTCTGTGTCCGTCGAAATTTAAAAAGGCTGTATCGCTCGTGTTGGATTTAAAACCCCCATGTCGCACGTGTCGACTTTTACCCATGTAGGGCACTTTATAGGTGGTCTCCGTTCCGTTAACATGGAAGGAAGGGGGCCGTAGGGGAGGGGAGGGGAGGAGGCAATATGGGAGGGGGGGCAGGGAGATGGGGAGGGGGTTGGGAGTCACATAACCCCCACTGAGTACCGCCTCAGGTTATGGCTACCATTAAAATGACACCTGACACCCGGACCTGAGACCAGCATGACCACTGCTGTTTCACACCACATTCTCTGCTCCTCAATTTTGGATTCAAAACATGTTGCTATGGTGAGCTGGACTACATTTTTTTTGTTATAAGCCTCATAATGTATTGTATTTATGACCAATGAATCTCTACAACCCCGTCAGTAAATTGATAATGGACTTTGCATATAGCCTGCACATACCCCCCTTAGGCCACACCAAAAAAAAAGTTGGTCAATGGATTTCACTTTTCAAAAAATGGTGCGAGCGAGCGACTTTTTTTCTGTCAATGGATTCTGTCGGTGGAAAACTGGAGCGAGCGACAATTTCTTTTTTTTTAACCAGCCTCAAACAAAAGTTCGTAGTGGACCCCTGACATAAAAATTTATTGGTTGATCTGGGGGAATTACTGGAAGAAAATTTGAAAAAAAAAAAAAATTCTCACTTTTGAAAAAAATGAGGCGAGCGAAGTCCATTGACAAATTTGTTTTCCAAAAAAAAATAATTTCCATTTCCGAAAATAAGGTGCGCGAAATCCATTGACCAACTTTTTTTTTTGGTGTGGCCTTACATAATGGATTGCCCAATTCCTGCCTGTTTCTTTTCCAGAAATTGACTCCTCTCCCCACTCATCACACTTCCATACGCATGACATGTAATAAACATTTCTCGGAAAATTAACCCCCACCCCTCCACTTGATACGTTCATGTAGGTAATGTGGCTCAATTTCTCAGTGAGCAACACCTACAACTCTGGGAGCAATATTTCTAATAGGAACAGGTAGGCTGAGGCAGGGATGAGGGTAGGCTGGGGCAGAGATACAGGTAGGCTGGGGCAGAGTTACATCCAATACATTGGAGCTTGTAGAGCGCGATGCATGCAGGGAATTCTCTGCATGTGGAATGGGACAGGTGTGTAAATGGCTTCCGCTTCCGCCCCTTTAGAAGAAAAACAGAGCCCCGGCTGAAACACTCACTCTACCCTGTGCAACGTCCAGGAATATGGTCATGCGATTCTGGAAGTGGTGTTAGTCCTTTAAGGCCAGCATAGTGCTTTAATGCGGTATGCTCTTTATCTTGATGATGCAGCGCTGGTCTACTCCCCAGGTCTATACTCAAGGGCTCCACTATGTGTAAGAATCAGTATTTTCTTCATTGCCGCAATTGATGTTATCCTACATATTGTTGTTACAAAAATGTTACCCCTGGATATATATATAAAATTGTCCAATTTGGAACCCTGTTGCCACTGTTACAGTCATTCGTAATTTTCATGTCTTGTAAACCATAAGAGCGATTGTTAAAACCATATTCATTGCATTTAAATTTGATAATATATATACTACATTTGATTTTACTACCTACTCGTGCCATAAAGTGCAAAATGCCTTTTTCTCAAAAACCTTATGCACAATATGCACAGGCCCAAAACTGGAGCCAGGTGAAAAGGGGTCCATAGGACCGATCCTGTGCATATAGCCAGTATAAATAAAATGATTTAAAAAAAAGAAGAAGCATTCTACCGACCTAATGGGGCTGATGCACTTCCTAAGGGTTGGCACGGATGCAGCACTGGTGAGTTACTTACCAGGGCTGCATTCATGCATCATGTTAACAAAGGGCTACATTAAAGCACTATGCGGCCCTAAAAGGTTAACAGGTGGTCGTGGTGGGGGGGGGGGGCTAATGCAGCTTCCTGTTTACCGCCATGGTAGATGGCACCTAGCTCACGCGAGTGCATTGACAAACGTTTTGAGTGAGTCTTAATGAAATATTACTGAAGACTTATAGTCTTAAAATTTACTATGACACAGTTCACGTGTAGTCTTAAATATGTCATAAAAATCGTATGAAGGTATTTAATAACTGGGATTCCACCATTACTTAAGAGGAGCGAAAAAAAGGGGGAAACTACACTGCTCACCTGACCATGGCTCTCATTGGTCACTCCAGAAACTATAAAGCAAGCAAGCAAGCAGTAACGCCTGCCTTTATTATGTTAGACATCAGTCAGTCTTTTTCTGGGCGGGAAAAAAAGGGGGAAACGGGCGTACAAGCCCAGACTATAAGTCAGTACACTGATATTCCTAGGCTCCCTATACGACCAATCTCTCATTCACTAGTGCCTAACCTAGTTAGTCATTTTTTGGCTCCCTATACGACCAACCTAGATTAGTTATTATTGTCAGGCTGGTCAGTACTAACCAACCCACCTTAGTCTTTTTATTTCCAGGGGGAGCCACTGAGTGGTCATGACAGGTGGCCCCAACTAGTGGTATACAAATACAACACACCAATGATGAACCTAGGTTAGCCACTACTGACTGACCCTGGGTCATTTTTTAATATAACTTTGCCATTATGACTAACACTCATATGACCAACCTAGGTTAGTCTGTACTGACTAACCCTTTCAACCTATGGATTTTCAGTGTAGGCTTCTAGCTAGTTGTGGCATTTTGTTCTTCTGGCACTGAAGGAGAAGGCGCTATACGTCTGGTTCTAGCTTTCTATATTTAATAAGCAATGCCATCTGTCCCCATAGGGTCAGTGATATAGGAGCTCTCCTCCATAAATATGTCCTCTGCTACACCGGCCATCCTTTCAGGGTTGTCAGGTTGTATAGTGCTTTAGTGTCAGTGGCATGATGCCTGAATGCAGCCCTGGCGAGCAAATTCACCATGGCCAGTGTTGCATTCAAGCATCATGCCGACCCCATGGGCTTGATGCACCACCAATGACTAGGTACAATGAATGAATGCATCCCTGGTGGTTAGACTCACCAGTGCTGCATTCATGCATCATTGAAACAAAGGGTAGAGCACAATAATGCACCATGCGGCCCGTACAGGGTTAACCCTTTAAGGACATATGTCACTGAAAGACATTTGTCGTCATGATGCACCAATGCAGCCCTGGCAAGTAACTCGCCGGTGCTACATTGGTCCATCACGCCGACCCTCCGGGAGTATCTGGAACCCATAGGGTCGGCATGATGCTTGAATGCAGCACTGGTGAATTACTCGCCAGGGCTGCATTCATGCATCATGACGACCCAGGCATGATGCATTAATGCATCATGCTGTCCTTAAAGGGTTAGGAAGACTGGCTGTGAGTGGCCGGGGTGGTGTGGTGTGGAGGAGCTGGTGAATAGTTAATATCTGATTGGCAGGGGGCGCCACTGCAGCCCCCAGGCCGGCAGGAGAGACAGGACCTACTCATCGGCCACGTGGTACGGCAGGACGGCCAATAGGAATCTAGAATTATATCACGTGGATCTGCCATTTTAAATTTCACCGGTTAAGGTTGAACCCACTGATAGGATTATAGAGACTATGGTTACAAATAGGGACAAGCAGGGGACAAGCTTGGAACAGTCTTATCAGTGTTTGTCGCCGTAAAGAGCGCACTTCCCTCCAGATCCCTATACACTGCTCACCTGACCATGGCTCTCATTGGTCACTCCAGAAACTATAAAGCAAGCAAGCAAGCAGTAACGCCTGCCTTTATTATGTTAGACATCAGTCAGTCTTTTTCTGGGCGGGTGGCTCATGCCACATGGCGCTGGGTGCTAATCTCCCTTTGACCCCTAGCTTTCAGGAGGTGAACCTCATAGAATGCCAGTACCAGTGGGATATACTGACCTCAGGATACATACACAGTGCCCACGGGAGTCACTTGTGGTCGCTTCAGGTTAATGGCTGTCACCAACCCCTGTGTTGTCACTGCCTCCTGCTTGCTTCCGCACCCTATTGAGACAAGTCTCTAGTGCTACTCATTTGAGGCTGAGTCAACCCAGGGTGGGGCTCGAACACAGGACCTTCCGATTGCCGTGCGAGCGCGCTGCAGACTGCGCCGTCCCGACCCCTCTGGGTCTTTAAGGACGTTTTTGGTTGATGGTACTGTCACTTTCCCAACAGTAGCGCTCTCACCTACCAAGCAGATTGCTAAAATCTGGCAGCTAAATGTGGCACCTACACAATATTTGTAGGATACCCTTTGCTCTCTGGCTTGGGCCGCAACTGCCGCTATTTATAGCATTGCCGTGACCCACTTATTATATAGTAGAAGGGTCCGTCACTAGAAGTCCCCCATCTCCTTTGAGCATGTTATTCTGGAGAGAATACATGTATTTAAATTCATTGAGCGGTCACATATTTGTTAGTAGGCATAATCAAGAGTATTCCTGAGGTCCAGAACATGAAATGATTTTTTTACTCAGAGATAGAGCCATCTTTAGTAAAGTCCCCCCTCTGCTTTGAGCCAGTCTTGCCGCGGGACTGACCTCCATAGCCACAGCCCAGTGGGGGAGCAAAATACAACAGAGAACCATACACAGGTCACCAGTGTAGAGTGCCTAGTGACGGACCCTTCTTCTAATTACCCACTCCACTACGTACCAAGACTGCTTGGACATGTAGGTTCTCGCCCATGCTCTCTGGACAATACCTATTGTTATCCTGGAACCAGCAAACAGGAAGCAGAACTGGAACCAGAATGTGGTGAGACAAACTCGCACCATACATGCTGGTTCCTGTTCACTTGTTCACACGCAGGGATTGCCCAAACCCAGCAAAATGCAAGTTCAGGGTCATGGTAGTGGTTACCAGAGCTTTCATATATGGAAGGATCTGGGATGACAGTATCTTCAGGTGTGGTAGAGGTGTATAGGCCCTATATAGGCTGTGTCTACAGGACAGGCTACCCTGCCCCCCTCCCCTGCGGACAGAGGTGTATAATTCAGCCGGTAGGGGGCAGGGTAATGCAGGGTCAGACGATGTAAACAGATTACTACTCCGGCCGCTAGGGGCACTACTGTCAGCACCGCCGACTTTAGCAGTGCACGTGTACCACGGAGGGGGCAACTGTATACGTATGGTATACATATATATGGCTGTGGTTGACCATTGTTATACCTAGGCCTTTGTGTATTTTGTCTAAAGCTGTACTCTTTACATTTTGTCTATGTGAACATTTAATTTTTTAGTAGTTGTCTGTGAAGAGCTACCAAAGAATGTGGTCAGAAGGTATGAGGCACAAAAAAATGTTCACAAGACTATTTTTGAATGTTCACTGGAGTTAAAATTTAAAGTGTCTAACATCCTAAGGCCATCATGATATATAAATACACCCCTAAGCCTGCAAGGACTGCATCCATGCATCTTGACAACAAATCACATTAGCACATTAAAGCACTCTGCTGCCCCTAAATAGTTAACTATTTACTGCTCATCCTCTGTGTCTAGGTGATGGCTTTTTCTGGTATGTGGATTTTACACCACACCAGCCCTTTAACGATTGCACTATAATTGACTTCTGTCGACATGATGCATCAATTCGGTAACTCGCCAGAGCTGCATTCATGCATCATGCCGAGCCTACCGCGTTTGTAGATACAGTCCTGAAGGGCATAATGCACCAGCGCATCACTTGCGCATTACTCGCAAGTGATGCGCTGATGCATCATGATGTCAAATGAATATGAGGTCTAAATAAAACATGTGGTCCTCAAAGGGTGAGTCTCCCCTAGGTTCCTTTCTGTATGCAGCCCCATAAGGGGCCAGGCAAGGGCCCAGTTGTTTATGGTGAAACCATCTGAATTATTTTGTCAGTTTCCTTCATAACTATATCTTAAGTTGTTGTTTATGTAGTCAGGGGAATGTCAGCTAGGGTCCTGTCCGCAAGATGCATTATGGTGGAAGGCCCACCTCGAGAAGGATGGTGTAAAATTAACTTATAGTAAATGCTCATAACTAGCTCTATAACTGAATTAACTAGACCGTACAGCAAATGGGCATAAAGCTTTGAAGGAAGCTCATGACTGTGTACCATCCAAAGGCGAGCCATTCCCTCCTACTAGTAAGTAGTATTTTCACTTTAGTTGGAAAAAATCTTTGTTGTTAACAGAATAATAACTTTTCGATGACTGAGACTGAGACAGAATGATAAAATAGTAATGAGGATTGGCAATGAGCTTTAGTATGAAATGTGCAGCATTCCTTAATGTGTGTAGTTCTTGTGTGTAGTGTACAAGGTATCACCTGCCTTAACCCTTTAAGGACGGCATGTTTCTAAAAGCTGACATTGGTTGTCATGATGCACTGATGTAGCCCTGACGAGTAACTCGCGGGGGCTGCATTGGTGCATCATGCCGATCCTACAGGAATGTCTCAACCCCATAGGCTCAGCATGATGCTTGAATGCGGCCCTGGTGAGTAACCCGCCAGGACTGCATGCATGCATCATTATGACCAAGGCTATGATGCATTAAGACATTATGCCGTCCTTAAAGGTTAAAGTGCTGATTAGGAGCCTGCTAGACACATTGATTGTTAAGATAAACATGTCCATCATTCCCCCTTTCCACCTTCCCCATCCAATTACTGGGACTGGGCATGTCATCTCAGCCTTTACCTATAGTTTATAGCCAGGTTGTCGCACGGTCAGCTTCATCATTAGCCATTTAATGACCACATAGTGCTTAAATGTACTATCCCAGGGCTGCATTCAAGCCTATGAATGCAGCACTGGTGAGTTACTTCCCAGTGCTGCATTCATGCATAATGCAGACCACGGATGCAGCATATCAATGCACTACATACTCATAATATGGCTGTCCCAAGATACTACAATCTAAATTTTTTTTCAGAATGCACCAAATGTTCTAGGGGTGGATCCTATAGCTATAGTTTTACCTCAGACATACATAAATTGTGGTAGTAGTTGTAGTATGGAAAGGTGTATTTGAAGCAGGCAAAGCATTAAATGTGCTATTTATCTGATTAACTGAGAGACTCACTATGCGTAGATGTAACCATACATCAGTTTATTAGGAAGAAGACACTATGCTGCCCTTAACCCTATAAGGATGGCATAATGAATTAATGCATCATGCCCTTGGTCGTCATGATGCATGAATGCAGCCCTGGTGAGTAACCCATCAGTGCTGCATTGAAGCATCATGCTGATACTCCCGAAGGGTTGGCATGATGCACCAATGTAGCCCTGGCGAGTCACTCACCGGGCCTGCATTGGTTCATCATGACGACAAATGATATCTTTTAGTGACATGCCGTCCTTAAAGGGTTAAAGTGTTAGACTATACATTACAGCCAGGTTGTTTCAGAGTTAGGTACATCATTAGGCACTGAGCATGGCAGACGTATACCATAGGGAGGAGACACTAGGGGGTTCCTGAGCACCACAGCCTCCACCCCCTCAATCACCATCAGCTGCACTCTGAGGGTATAATTATCTAGTGAGTTAATGTGATTATATCACATTAGTATGCCCTTTTATATGCTATCGTAAATCCTCATACAGAAGTTGCAGCTTGTACACGAGCAAGACTTGTCTTTCTTCTGATACTGAATATTATCAATTTTCAGAGCCCTTCTGTGGCTTATATATGTCTAAGTTAGGGATGCTGCTAATACGTGAGTTTTGCCTCAGTCATTCTTGAATAGCACTTGTTCATGCCTGAACAATAATCCTATGACCAACCTGGGATAGCCACTACAGACTAAAGGCCAGGGCTTTTACATTATCTGTATACTCCTACTCCCTCTGCTCTATATAAAGCAGCCATGTGCCCATTTGTCTAGTTCCACCCCTATTCCCTACACACAAACCGGCATGGCTGCCAACCTCCAACCCCGACCACCTTCCCACCGACATGTTATGTGCTCTCCCACCGGTCCGGTAGAGAATCAAACACCTCCAGGGAGCCCTTCTCCTTTCAAACCCGGCCAAAATAGCAGCCATGGCTGAGTGTGTCACGACACTGCCCCGAGCCCTTTCAGAATCACTCACGTGGGACAGGAACCGGAAGGCAGTGTGTTGCAATTCGGGCCAGCACCCGTCTAAATCCCCAACAGCTATGGAATCAAAATCAAAAGCCTGACGACAGTGTCATGCCTTGGTCGGCTAAAGCAGGCGAGCTGCTAGTGTGCATTTTTTCTGTTTGCTTTATACACTGCCACATTAATGCCAGGGAGACTATTCACTAGTACTGAGACTGCCACCTAGTAGCTATGGGGGAAGTTAACCTTTGTCTATGTACACATAGTGTCATGCGATAACCCATGAGAAAAGGGCCAGTTTTATTAGTCCTGTATCAGTCCTTTAGGATAAAGTGATTTTCTTCTGCTAGCACTACATATGGACTTGGTTAGCGTTTATCATCATTTTATGGGTGGTCTATCCTTGGCCCCAGATGGCTTTCATGCATATTCAGCATGAAATAGTGATAAGGTACAATAATTTGAGGCAATGCACAAAATTTTATTTCTTGCTCGAATGGATCATTAATTGATATCCTCAGCCATGGTATAATTTATAAATGTTTCTCATTATATCAAATAGCGAACCGTCAATTTCAAACAACATTGTCCCCCTCCCATAAGAGTTCCAACTTATGTTTTCACTACCCCTTTGTTCAAAGAATATCACGTGCTACTTAGCCATCTTCACTACCTCCTTTTAAGGTAGTAATTATTCATACTACAATGGCTGGTTACTGTTGGCTAACACAGAAACAGCAGGACTAAAAGGAAGTGAACTTAAAAAGAGTGTATTGCAATAAGTCTGGCAGGAAGTCGAGCCACTCCCTACATCACGTTTCTTGTGTCATCTGATTTGTCACCTGATCCCATGTAGGGCTGCCTTATTCACCCATGAAAACACAAAGAGCATGCAAAAAAAAGGGAATACAGATAATTCTTATGATAACTATTTCCATTAGTTTTTATCATTAAAATAACAGTTTAACGACAAGGTGTTAACATTTGAAGGGATTAAATCATTTTGGTGCACCCGTCTTAAAAACTACTACCCCTAGGTATTGAAAAATAACCACTCTGTTATTCTGTATCTGTGATGGTTGTCTGTCTTGGTCTGGGTTTATCGATTCATGCCGATACCCTGTACTACCCAGTCTGCATGTTACCTGACCATGAGCCTCACACAGAGCAGATTCAGAATGAGGCCAGCACCCCAACACCACCTGCAGGTGGAAACAGACACTACTCGGTACCTTCTGGGTATCCCGCATCCTGGCACAACTACCTTTTTGCTCCTTTTTGTATCAGGCCACTCAGTAGGAGGGATGCCATTTACATGCTACATGCCTAATGTCTTAGAATCAAGACTGAAAGGTTTGAGACTACATGTTTCTTTTTCTAATTGTCGAATCCCCTTTGGTCTATGTCTAGTGTCTACTAACTCAGACTGAAGGAGTTTAAGGCTACATGTTTCATTGGGAATGTTGAACACCTATTGGTCTGTGATATGGCTGGGGGTCAGGAGGTTTGATTATGGTAGGGTAAGCAGTATCTGATGCTGTTTGGGGACATTCATACCTGTGGCATTTTGATCGATTTTGCACAGTTGGTCATTTGGTGGAGCCCATGGGGGGGCTACGTGCAGTGGTGGTTCATGAACTCTTATATCTCCCACAAGAGTCAGATACCACCTAAACCTGCCCCCCATTGCTGTATATAACAGCGAGAGTACCACTTGTCATTTGCCTCCCTCCCCCACACACTCCCGCATACACCAAGCCCCCAAACCCAACCCCTGTACTATACTGCCACCTTCCCATTGACATGTTATATGGTCTCCCACTGGTCCGGTAGAGAATCAAACACCTCCAGGGAGCCCTTCTCCTTTCAAACCGACCAAAATAGCAGCCATGGCTGAGTGTGTCACGACACCGCCCCAAGCCTTTTCAGAATCACTCACGTGGGACAGGAACCGGAAGGCAGTGTGTTGCAATTTAGGCCGGCACCCATCTAAATCCCCGACAGCTATGGAATCAAAATCAAAAGCCTGACGACAGTGTCACGCTTCTGTTGGCCATAGCTGACAAGCTGCTAGTGTACTTTATTTCTTTTTCCACCAACATAGCAGCATTATCGTTATGGAGACTATTTGGTAAGAGCCATGCCATGCAGTCTGCCACCTAGTGGCTATGGAGGAAGTGAACCTTTGTATATGTACACATGGTGTCACGTGATGACCAATGAAAAAAGGGCCAGTTTTTATTGGTCCTGGATATGTGCCTTAGGGCAAACCGGTCTGTCCTACTAGTTTTGAAAGTTTATCATTACCATTGGGCCCTGGTGGTGAGCTTGCGAACTACCAGGTTGAGGCATTATATTGTTTTCATTTGACAGGAAGTCAGTACGGGTGCCGCCATTTTGTTTTAAGGGGTGCCGCCATTTTGTTTTAAGGTGTCACAACACAAATTTATGCATATAATGATAAAATTAATATTAATCAACCTTCGATCCTGAGGTTGATCATAAGCATACATATACCCCCTAACATGGACCCATGGAATTCAATGGTTCTATTGGTTTGTTGCTAAGACAGCTGGTTGCCTAGCAACAGCTATTCTAATTGTTTATCTGCCTAGCAATACCCATTTCCATGCTCCTGAGGTTGATTATAATCATACCTACCCCCCCTAACATGGACCCAAGGAATTCAATGCTTCTATTAGTTTGTTGCTAAGACAACTGGTTACCTAGCAGCAGCTACTCTAATTGTTTATCTGCCTAGTTACACCCATTTCCATGCTCCTGAGGATGATTATAATCATACCTACCCCCCTAACATGGACCCAAGGAACTCAATGGTTCTATTGGTTTGTTGCTAAGACAGCTGGTTGCCTAGCAACAGCTATTCTAATTGTTTATCTGCCTAGCAATACCCATTTCCATGCTCCTGAGGTTGATTATAATCGTACCTACCCCCCCTAACATGGACCCAAGGAATTCAATGGTTCTATTGGTTTGTTGCTAAGACAGTTGGTTGCCTAGCAACAGCTATTCTAATTGTTTATCTGCCTAGCAATACCCATTTCCATGCTCCTGAGGTTAATTATAATCATACCTACCCCCCTAACATGGACCCAAGGAACTCAATGGTTCTATTGGTTTGTTGCTAAGACAACTGGTTGCCTAGCAACAGCTATTCTAATCAGTATCTGCCTAGGAACACCCATTTCCATGCTCCTAAGGTTGATTATAATCATACCTACACCCCCTAACATGGACCCAAGGAATTCAATGGTTCTATTAGTTTGTTGCTAAGACAGCTGGTTGCCTAGCAACAGCTACTCTAATTGTTTATCTGCCTAGGAACACCCGTTTCCATGCTCATGAGGTTGTTTATAATCGTACCTACCCCCCTAACATGGACCCAAGGAGTTCAATGGTTCTATCGGTTTGTTGCTAAGACAGCTGGTTGCCTAGCAACAGCTTTTCTAATTGTTTATCTGCCTAGCAACAGCTATTCTTATTGTTTATCTGCCTAGCAACACCCATTTCCATGCTCCTGAGGTTGATTATAATCCTACCTACCCCCCTAACAAAGGAAATTAATGGTTCTATTAGTGCTGCTGCACTGGTGGCCACCTAGTGGCTGTATATTACACTAAATCCCTGTAATGGCACGTTTTCCCCTGTTTTGTCACATCTGTCAGTTATATCATCCTCCCGCCCTGTTTATATGGTGTCTTGAATGGGTCCCCTACAAATATACCAACCATGTAGACATTATGTTCCTTCAAATGCAAGAATTGCGGTTGTTGCCGCGTATAAAAATGCCTGAGGCATTTTTTTACGCGGCAACAACCGCAATTCTTGTTATTGGTGGCCTATCACTTTGTCTGCTCTTGGTGAATTAGCATACCTTTCAGACATGGTCAGCCTAAAATAGCCAGACAAACTTACACAGTTCATTCTGGACCTCTCTAATGCAGAAATGAAACCTCTGAAATACTGTGATCAGTTACATCTCTTCTGTGAGACTATACTGCATCTATTTCATATATTTCACATGTTTTGTGCATATTTCATGCAAGCTTAGCCCTGGTGGAGCCCTGCCTATAGAAGACCAAATAACAATACACCTGCTGACTCAGTTTCATGGGCTTATTTCATTAAAGAAGTGAACTTTTTATGAGCTGCAACACAATACCTCAGGCTGCAAGTCGAGCCACTCTCTACAACACGTTTCTTGTGTCATCTGATTTGTCACCTGATCCCATTTCTTGTGAGGCTGTCTTATGTATCTATGACAACACAAAGAGCTGGCAAACAAAATGGAAGACAGATTTCCATTACAATAACTATGTGTCCCCAGCAAAAAGTATTGAGCCTGCATCAATGTTGGTACACCTTATTTTTAGAAATAAAGGTGGTTACAAAAACATGAGCGCCACAGCGTTAATACTTTTGGGGGACTTATAAAAGACTGGCATGTATATAAAAAATCTGACTTTGGTGCTTTGAGTGTGGTTTGTAGTTGAAATATAAGACTGGCACGCATTTAAGACTCTACGTTTTACCGCAACAGTATGGTATGATGACGCTTCATACTTTCTCGCTAAATCCCTGTTTTGATTTTTGCCTCCTTTATGAAAGCCATGAAGCTAGTTTTAACTACAACATTTGTATACAAGCTCAAAGTGCACATTCATTAACTGCATAAGTTAACATACATTGCCCAGCAGTGGATAGAGATAACCATGTCAGATAAGTAATTGACCTTGGAGGGTGACAACCTCTATTTTCTCACGACAGAATTTTATCAAGGAAAATGTGACTCATCAGCACAAAATTTCCGTAATCCAGCTACCATTTAAAGGGAATTACTAGTTCCTACACAAAAGCCACCTGGTGGCAAAAATGTATAGATGTCCATTATACATTCACAAGGTTTGGTTGCAATCTCAATAGAAGAAGAGAATTATCCATGACAGATGATGTGAAAATGTTGTTTTTCCATTCATTTCTATAGTTAAGGTATTCCTTTGCTCAAATGGCCGTATCATGAAAGTTAGTACCGTGACAAGGCAATTTCTTTTGATTTTCTATTAGATAATACATCAAACTAACAGAATCCCAAGTTATATGCAAAAGTCAATAAAACATCAGTAATCCAGCAACAAGTAGAAAGTCCCTTTAAAAGAAAAAAGTTCATTTAATTCGACTTACCGCTCTTTCCAGTGGTGACCAGGAGGCACAGTTTCCCAGAGTGGTCGATTCCAATATGGCGGCCGTTGACGCAGGCCATGCGGTGGAGCTCGCAGTGGGAGGGGTAAGTGACGCCGTCCGTGCCGCAGACTGCCTTACTGTGGCCCCGGCAGTAGTCGGACGGCGCGCACACACAGGCCCCCTTCTCACACACACGTCCGTAGTGACAGTACACGGACGCGCACAGGTCTGAAAAAAACAAGGGTGGAGGGCGTTAGTATATATCAGTACATGGAGGATAAAGGTGTCATATAAACAGATGTATGCTCCAGTATACACTGCATAAATTTGCGATTTATCATTAGTTAAAGTCCATGCAAATGTTATGAGAATGTCATAACAATGTTTCCATGTCGATTCCAATATGGCGGCTTTTGGTGTAAGTATAATCAAATGGAGGATAAAGCAAAAAAGGCATGTTATGTTATACATTGCTTGAACATTGGTATTTAAGCAAATATAACATTGGGTAAACTCCATGTAAATGTTATGAAAATGTCATAATGATGTATCCATGACATTTCAGTGGTATTTACTGAACTCTTAAATTTGCTTAAATTACCATGTTCATGCAGTTAGAGCTGTTCAGTAAAGAATATTGTCTTGGATGCATCCGCTGGAGGCAGTCAATGTTTTAGAGATAGAGGGGTACATATTTATCTGAGTACATGTACCTGCAACAGTATTTAAAAGGGTGGTCAGTGGGTTATAAAATGCTCCCAGATCTATGGAAGGTATTGCCAATGTTTATTGGGTTTTCTGGATACATTGTTCCCCATGGAGTTGTGTTGTGTATATTGTTGTGTGATGGAGGTTGGGGGAATTGTAGCATCACCAAAACAAATATAAGGTGGAAAAGAAAAGTATACATATGATATACATACAAAGGAATGGTAGTGTATATATAGGTTGCATGCAGTAATGAAGGAAATCAAGTAAAATAAGATATGCCATGGACCATATATGTATGTGAACAAAACATGTATACTGTAACATTCTGTTTATGCACACCTGTGCTTATGAATGTCAAGTCCCTGCGGTTATACAGGGACCTGCACTTATTTGCGCCCACGTAAAGAGAGATACTGTGCTTATTGGATACCCTTAAGCTTGCAAATACTGGATAGCTCTCTCAGGTGAGAAGACAGACGTTCAGAGCGTTATCTTAATCTTAAGTCCTAAAGTCTTAAATTCAGTGTCTTACGCAGGGCCGCTTCCATCATTAAAAATAAATCATTTCAATTTTTTTTGAGTTATAATACATTAGGGTGATGTTAGGGTAGGTAAATGGGTTAGCCAACCATAACCAGATTTTTTTGTAGTTATAATAGATTAGGGTGACTTTAGGGTAGGAAAAAGGGTTCGCTAACCCAAGGTTAAGACTATTAAGACTGTCTTAATTGTCTTATTAAGATAACGCTCTAAACGTCTGTCCTCTCACGTGGGAGAGCTAAGCTGTGTGTGCCTTAAGGGTCATTACAGTGTATGGACTGGATGATATTTTCCATCGTGAAATGCCTGAAGTTGTACATCCGACACCTGTTGCTTTCCATCTCAGAGCCCATTGTCAATACTCCACCATACGGGGAGGTATTCTACATGCATATCGCATAGCGCGCTAATTGATGGGTTCTCCCCGGGGTGTATATCATATAGCAATTAGGGTTAGAGCTGTGGGCATGGTGTGAGGTACAGTCCCTAGAGGCATATTATGCGGAAGAGTTCTCAATGGCCCGCTGCTCAATGGCCCTCCTGTCAAGGCTTGTATAACCCTTTAAGTGCCGCATAGTGCTTTAATGCAGCGATGGGGAGTAGAATCACCACGGCTGCATTTATACATTATGACAACAGTAGACATAGCAGAACAAGTACTATTGGAGGATTGGTGGTTGTTTTCAGGATGCAAAGCATGCTTGCATCGTAAAAGGTTGGTTGCCATTTTTGTAGGTGTACAGTAGATTCTACTATAGGTGTACATTTTATAGTAGGTAAACAGTAGAATATACTGTAAATGTACAGTAGATTCTACTGTAAATCCATTCTACTGTAAATCCATCGTACGGTAGATCTACAGTAGATTCTACTGTGTACTTACACTAACTATTTACAGTGTAGCCATCCTATATATTCCTGCTAGTAAAAAGATGTGCACCTTGAGAAACGCCCCTTAGTTGAATCAATAAATGACACAGACTTCAATAATAACAATGTGGATCCAAATCTTTTTACGCAAGGGAGTGATCATTTTTTTTAAACAAGGAGGGGGTGATGAGATTTTGTGTCGGTGCACAATGTTTTTTTTACCTGCCCTAGAGGGGTCGACATTTTTTCCCCTCTGGTTAAGGGGTTGAAATTTAGTCCCCCCCCCCACCCAATCCATCACCCCCGGTTATAAAAGATGAGCACTCCCTAACCTAGTCCTGAGGTTCATGGGCCTCTGTCCCATACTGATGATTTACACACACAGAGGTGCTTTTAAATAGGGGTGATATGAATGATGAATATTCATGAACTGCTCCTGAGTAAGGAAGTGTTCATTTATTAATTACAGGGGGGGAGGGTGAGACTTTGCGTAGAGGTGCGAATTTTTTTAAAGCCCCTCCCTCGAGAGTGTGTGGAACATTTTGTGCCCGCTCGCCACAGCACTGAAATTTTTTCACCTACCCCCCTTTGAACTACAGTAACGCGCAGGCTTTATTTTCTAAAGAGGGGGTTACATTTTTTACGCCCCTCTTTCAAGAGGGGTCAGAATTCTTGACGCCCCCCCTCAGGAGGGGTCGGAAATGTTTACGCCCCCCCCCCCCAAACCCACCACCCCCCCTTGTAACTAATAAATGAACACTCCCTAAAGGAGTGCTCATTTTTTGACAAAGGAGGGAGGGCTGGTGGATTGGGTGAGGGGGGTAATTTTGACCCCTTTACTGACTGGGCGTTAAAAATTTCTCCTGCTTTGAGCAGAAAAGCCTGTATGTCACTATGCTACTATGCTTCCGGTTTTTGGTCTACAGGAGGGAAATTACAAACCTTTAGCATAGGGCGGGTGCAAACAATTTCCTGTATAAAACCCTCAAAGCACGTCTGGGGTTGAGCCCTACCATCTTTATCAATAGCAAGTCCGATAAAACTAATTATGCATGTAAAACTACTAATGTACCTGTATCAAATCTTGTATCAGACATATACACATATATCACAGGGCTGTTTATATATCTTTTACACATTGGCTACTGTCAATGCAACGGATGTTGTAAATTGAAGTGCCAATCATCCAATTCCTGGTAAATGTCTGTGCATGTCAGGAATTAAGTCCCATGATAACTTAGATAAGCCTGACTCACTATTGCACTTTCCTAGTTATATGTGACAATAGCTAGATCACGTCAGAGATGCGCATTATAGATGACACATTTCAACCCTTTAATGCTGGCTTCGTGCTTTAATACACTTTGCTTTTCTTCAATATGATACATAAATCCTGCTCTGATGAGTAACTCCCCACCAGCGCTGCATTTAAGAATCGAGCTGACCCTACGAGGTTGATATAATCTCAAAGGGTCTGCATGATAAACAAATTCAGTACCGACAAGTTACTTGAAAATGCTGCATTTGTTCATCATGACAACGAAATTACTGGTGCTTTAAGGCAAAATGTCATCCTTGAAAGGTTAGTACAAAGAGTCTGAGTACAGATTAGTTGCCATGGAGATTCTCCTCTTCTAGGAAGTATATTACTGCTAGCAACAGGCTTCTGAAAAGTCAAAGTGCGTCTGGATAACACATACAAATGCTGCAGGAACTATGTCAACCCCATCCTTTATCCTTGTCACTCTATCCAATTTTCATTTACCCCTAATAATTGGTCATTGGCAACTCTTTTCCCGCCTTCCCCTCCCTGTTTTATCATGCATGGTGGTGTGTAGAGGAAGTTACCATGACCTGAGCCCTGATAGGGAGATCCTCAGGGTTCTGTTAACCCTTTCACCCTTTAAGGACGCATGTCGCTAAAAGATGACATTTGTAACAATACACCAATACAGCCCTGGCAAGTAACTCGCCAGTACTACATTGGTGCATCATGCCAACACTTTAGGAGTGTCTCAACCCCATAGGGTCAGCATGATGCATGAATGCAGTACTGGTGAGTTACTCGCCAGGGCTGCATTCATACATCATAAAGACCAAGGGCATGATGCATTAAGGCATGATGCCGTCTTAAAAGGGTTAAGGACAGCATAGCCCTTTAATGTGCTATGCCCTTTTATCGGCACGGTGCATAATACTGCTCTGGCTAGTAAATTGTCGGTGTTGCATTTATGCATCATGCTGACTGTATGAGGCTGATACACTCCTGAGGATTCAGCATGATGCACTAATACAGCATCTGCCGGTGCTGCCTTGGTGCATCATGACACAATGGACATGAAAGATTGCGGCATAATGCCACCGTCAGAGGGTTACTGTCTGGACAATCATCTGACATGGACAGTGTTGAAGCCCCCTATAAGGGTGTCCACAGTAAAAGCGCCGACAAATGACATTCAATTTCCTATCTGCCGTCAGAAGCGGCAGTCAGACTTGTCAAGTCGCTCTCTGTTGGCCGCAGTACGACTTTACTCTACAACAACTGAGCGATAAAAGGCCTTCTGCAATGAAGCCACTTTGTTGATATCGTCACCGGAAGCTGTCGAGCTTCCTCTGTGTTCCACCAGACGGCGCCCCCAGTTGCGCCGCCATTGCAGGCCCGGGCAGAATAATCAGGAGCTCTGTGATTCGCTGAGCTGCCTGATTAATGGCCACAGGGCACGGAGGAGAAGGGCAACTGTTAATTTCCCGCAGAGAAGAACAAAGCAGACGACAGGGGAGCTATGTAATGATTGACGGCCGCCATTTGTCGTGTACATACAGAGAACGCTGTCTGGACGCTCGGTAAGCAGCGTTTGTAACCCAGTGGGAGGTACTTGGTACATTTTGTATATACAGGTGCGGCTGGCAAGGGTACTTTTACAGCGAAATCGCCTATAAGCAAGGGTCCTGTTTTGAAGAAAAAATGTCCCTAGCAAGGGTCTAGTTTCAACAAAACCGCCTTAGCAAAGGTCACCTTTCCACCAAAATGACCTGTCTTTCACCAAAGTGTACCCCTAAAATTCCTGCCTGGTAGTTTAGAATGATGGTCAGAAGTGAACCACTGGGGGAAATAATAAAAAATATGCAAATTTTTCTATAATACAGACATGAAAAGTATACAAATTTTTATGTTTGGTGAATCTACTCGTCAGCTGTCAAAATGTACACTAATTAGGCCTACTGGTTTTGACTAAAGCTCCAAGTTTCTAAATATTTCACTAAAGTGTTTCCTTGTAATGTAGTGGTACCAGATCCATTTGGAGCTATAACTGGGGTTTGATGGCAAACATCTTTTCCCAACAGTCCTCAGTAAAATTACTTATAAAATGAAAAATCAGATTGCTTCTATCTTTCTTCTGTTACATAATCACAAGTCCAGACACCCCTAATAATCCCAAGCCCCCAATGGCCGTGATGCCACAGAGGCTAGAGTTAGACCTTACCCCCCTCACCAATCTATACTAATCTAGTCGGCACAAACTTTATACAGTCTGGGTCACACAAGGGCTGACTGCAGGCCCAGAGACCTCATGTGGGACATTCTGTAACGGGAGATGGCACCACCTGAGCTGACTAACTCTCTGTACGGGTACAGCCATCTCCAGTCAGCAGCGGCTAATGTGTTATAATTTATACAACTGGGTTTGAGTTAACCAAGACTGTGTGACGCCTCTCAGAAGTGTAGGAAGAAATCTCAATTGTGGGGGGTGAAGGGGGGCATGGGGGTCCAATCCAACCAGTTCTGATTGGGACCTAAAGCCGCTCTATACCTCCATGTTTCACTATGGTAAGATTTGTGAATTATTGTATATCATATGATAGGGCCTCGGCAATTTTTGGGCCCCCCAAATTTCTGAAATTTTCCTCTCTAATTTCTTTTTGGGGGGGGGGGGACCCTGGCCCCACTTTCCTTCGCCAATATCCTCTGCTCCAGAGTTGAACCCCTCAGAGAGGGAATTCCCTAATCGGTCTCAGAGTCAGAATGGCAGAAGGGGTGAGGCCAGACAGAGCCCAGACTTTACCCCAATCCCTCATCAGACACCCCCCCCTCCACCCCCCCTCTACCCCCCCCCCCCCCGCCCTCAATCCTTCGACCCAGGAGGTTTCTCTTTGATCCCCCAAATCTTGGTGAGATCCTGGCTGGGCATGCCACTATCTTGTGGTGCCAGGAGGTGTTGTGTGGTGAGGTGGGTGGTGGTGGTGGTGTGGTGGGGGGAGAGTACACATTCTGTGGGAGGTTTGTAGGGGATGGTTTAAACCCCTAAACCCTTCAATGTCCGCATGGTGCTTTAATGGCAGATGCCCTTTGTAACCATTATAAAGCCCTTATGGTGGCAGTAAAGACTTGAAGTTCGTATATCACAAGT
Source organism: Harmothoe impar (assembly GCA_947462335.1). NCBI lineage: Eukaryota > Metazoa > Annelida > Polychaeta > Phyllodocida > Polynoidae > Harmothoe > Harmothoe impar. The sequence goes on from OX381706.1 coordinate 71,786,344, forward strand.
AACTCACCAGTGCTGCATTGGTGCATCATGCTGACACTTTGAGAGTGTCTCAACCCCGTATAGGGTCGGCATGATGCTTGAATGCAGCACTGCCGAGTTAGTCGCCAGGGTTGCATTCATGCATCATGACGACCAAGAGCATGATGCACTAAGGCATTATGCCGTCCTAAAAGCACTGGACGGCCCTTAAATGGTGGGGGGTGGGGGGTGAGAGTATGGTGGGGGTCTGGATGATGTACGACCTGTAGGGGCGGCTTAGGACGGTGTGAGCAGTCAGGGGAGACTTCTGCCAGCTCCTCTAGTAACAAAGCTATTATGATGGATCGGCCAGTTCTTTGTCTCTATCTCTAAAGTCAACTCAGACTCTGCTATACTTTTATATGCCTTTGGAGATACTAGTCGCCACACAAGAAGGTTAATATAGAGAACTTATCAACTAGTTTCCCTAACGAAGGCTTAACTTCAAGAACACTTTTCATAATGTAGAGTAAGAGATCAGTGTTAATGTTGTGTGTCGGCTTGGGAGTGGCGTCTTGATGGTTTTGGTTTTTACTTTTAATTAGTAGGGTGTAAGGGCCTAGGCTGGACTGGAGCTGGTTGCGGCGGCCCATACTAGTAACAGCTGACATGCTGGGTACAAGCTTGTCCCTGGAAGTGATTGTTACCCAGGGACAAGGTACCAGACGGTGTGTGTCTTATCAGTGATGATAACCGCACCCAGCGAAGTTTAAAATGGCGGACCGATTGGGTATGCCTTTACAGGCCTATATGAGTGTTTTAGTCACTATACTAGTAAGGCTGGCATAGTGTGCTACACCAGCATTACAATTAAAACATTTCCGACGCCTCCTGAGGGGGGTGTGTAAAAAATTCAGCCCCTTTTAAGCAGAAAAGCCTGCGCATTACTATAGTTCAAAGGGAGGGGCGAAAAATGTTCGCCCCTGCGAGCGAAATCTCACCACCCCCCCTGTAATTTATAAATGAACACTCCCCCTACAAATTCAGCAGTGATGGTCAGGGAGTTATCTCATTTGTTGATAATTCAACCAGCTACACGCCTATAGGAATCTGGAGCTTTAATTTACCCTGTGGGTCCGCCATTTTATATTTCGCTAGTTGCGGTAAAACCTACTGATAAGACATACCACTATGGGTCCAAATAGGGGACAAACAGGGGACAGACTTGTAACAATCTTATCAGCTCTTATCAGTGTGGGCTCCCGCAACCAGCTCCAGTCCCGACTAGGCCCTATAGCTGCAGCTTGGGTACGCCTGGTGACCTTGGCAGACAAACTAGGTCAGTCAGCCTTCCTCCTGTAGCTACAGCTGATACCATATCATGCAGCTCACGTACAGACTAAGGGCGCCTGTCGTATGCCCCCTGTCGTGGGACGTCAAGGATTACGTCTGTTACAGCCTATACCCACCTCAATATGGCAATCTCTAAACAGATCCTACCTACAGGCGAACTGGGGCCAGCTGATACCACGTGCTGCTCACGTACTGCCTCAGACAGGGTCCTGTAGGGGGACGTCGGGGATTACGTCTGGGGCCCTTGATGGAGGGGGTCCCCATGTCGCATGTCGATTTTAAGAAATGACCATGCCACATGTCTATATCGTTTAATAATGCTCCTGTCCCATGTCGATTTTAAGAACTGTCTATGTCCCATGTCACTATCTTTTGAAGCCTCATGTCGAATGTCACTAGGCCTCATGTCGCATGCCGATTTTAAGAAATGCCCATTTCATCATATCAAATTTAGGGGTCTAGAGCCATACGTCTGTTACGGCCTACCTACCTCAATATGGCAATCTCTAAACCAATCCTATCGACAGGCAAACTGAGGTCAACTTTGTTATATGCATCCCCCAATCTAGGAGGTGGATTAAAACAGTTGCACTACTGCATGCATGTTGGAATTTGAGCACATATTGGCCTGCTTAAAGTTACACTCTCAACATATATTTGATTCAAGTAAATTCCACTTAAAGCTGGTTAAATGGCATAACCTTTCCGTGATATTTACATACCATTTACTAAACTCAAAGTTGCTTAAAGAGTGACTTTAAGCAAGAAAAGCTTTGTTTAAATGTCAACATTCATGCAGTGCATCCGCTGGTCCCTCTGTTGACCCTTTAATACATGCTAGGAAGCCATGTGTGGCTTCTAATAAAGCAAAGCAATCCCTGAAGATGCAATGGAAGCAAGTGTATAAACCACCATTTGACCACTTAGGGTTATGGGGGCATAACCTCCACGGAAGATTATTCAAGAGGTAGTTTTTGATTGGCATGCGCATTTTTAAGGCGAATTGGATATGAACACTGTTTTCCAAAGCCTAGATTGTATAGATGGCACAATCATTAGGAAAGCTTTTCCTCTGGTGTGTCCAGACAGAACTAGTCCCAGGGGGTCCATGCACTGGGCCCTGTGATACACCGTAACAGACTACATCCGACCACAACACCTCTAGTGTGTGGAGAACTAGCGTGGTCCCAGGGGGGTCCATGCACGGGGCCCCATGATAGGGGATCCCGGGGAGTGAAGGAGCCTTCAGCTCGCACCCAAGGGTGGACAAGCCGCCTGGGAGATGCGATAGTATGATACCATTGATGCCATCTGTGTCAACACTTTACGCATCTTCTCACCAGGCCTGCATTCATGCCATTAAAGTGGCATTCTCACCGAGCGTTTCCCACTCACAATTCTAGTACTGTTCTAGTCTGCTATGTGGTAAGTGCGAGTGGTGAGAATGCCCCTTTAACCCTTTGGGAGTGTATCAACCCCGACTGGGTCGGCATGATACATCAATGTAGCACTGGTTAGTTACTTGCAAGGGCTGCATTGATGCATCATGGTGACAAAGGAAATAATACAAAAAGCAAAATGCATCTATGCATCATATGACCATTAAATGGCTAGCTAGCACCCAAGAGTGCTGGGGGAGGGGACCAAGGTAATGGATGTCACCTGAGCCACCACCACAGCCCCCTTTCTATAGACTACTGCCTCCCGTGGGTAACTGTAGGCGCACAATGTAGACACATCACACCTCTTTGTCATCTACCCCCCCCCCCTCCCCACCTCCTAACAAAAGGGTCAGTTTCAGGATAAATGGGCAAAACAACTTTCCAAGGTGACTTAAACCTTTTAGGAAGGTATAATGCCTTAATGCATCATGCCCTTGGTCATCATGATGCATGAATGCAGCCATTGCAAGTAACTAACCAGTGCTACATTCAATCATCATGCTGCACTACAGGGTTGAGACACTCCCATAGGGTCAGCATGATGCACCAATGCAGCACCAAGGAGTTACTCACGGGGCTGCATTGGTGGATCATGACAACAAATGTCATATTTTAGCAATGTTTGTCCTTAAAGAGTTAACTACCTTTGTCTCGAATTAAAGTATGTCCAAAGTTTCCTTAAACTTTAAAGTAATTGTATACAGCCTTTAGAGTCAGCCCTATTGTTGCTGTCTTATACCAAGGACGTGGTAGCCTGTTCTTATAAAGTCAGGGACAGGTGCAGGAAATTATGATTAGGTAAATGTGTGCCAAAGCTTTGCGAGCCTTTAAGTGCCGCATAGTGCTTTAATACACTGGGTCTATGGCCCTTTGTCGTCATGATGCATGCATGTATTCCTAGTAGCTGACCGGTGATCCATGCAGTATGCCGAGCCTACAGGGTTGATACACTCCAGAAGGGTTCGCATGATGCATGAATGCATCGCTCACTCAGCCACGCGGCATTCACCTATCATGATGACAACCAAGCCAATAAAAAACCTGTTATTCTACGTAAAAATAACGTTTTAAAACTTTATATAAGGTTATGTCATAGTAAGGAGCCTTAGAGAAACGTTATATAATGTTGTAAAAGTTTGTGTACCGTTTTTTGTTTACTGGAAAAGGGCATTGCACATTAAAGCCTAATGCAGCCCTTAAAGGTTTAGTGAGTGACCTACAGAGAGAGAGCTCTGATGATACTGACACTAAAAGGATTCTCGTGTGCAAAAGCTGACGGGCGGAAGGATATAATATGAGATCAGTCAAGGAAGTGAAGCGGCCAGGGAGGCAGGGCCGACATGAGAGGGCTGGTTAATGGACGTCACACCAGGGGGCAGTGTGTCAGTGGGCTGCATCACGAGGTCGAGGACACCTCCTAATAACGGTAAATCTAGAGGTTGCACTACATTAATATACTTTCGCACTACAGTGGGGTTTTGCACAGCATCTAAGGTATAGAGATGATGGTGGACCAAGCAGTTTGAATACTGGTAAACAGACGGCGCTACTGTCTACGACTAAAAACATGGTACAGTAGTACCATCTTGTGCTATATACAGTCATCTACTCCTAGCATAAGCATGCTACTCAGTTTAAGCCTGTGGCTCAAAGTGACTGCTATCTGCCTTTGATATAAGTTATATCATCGTAAAACAACCACCTTCACTGAACACCATTAAAGTGAACAAAGTGTGCTGCACAGCTATACATGGGAACTACTTTCGGGCTGAGACTGTCTTCGCCCAAGGCAATTTGCATACTTAATACCCCTTGTTATTTTTGCTAGCATTTAACAGTGTAATCATACAGGCACGCAACCTATCGTTCATCATTATGCATGCTTCTGGGGCCTTCTTCTAATGATCTCCCCCCCCCCCCCACATACTTACAATATTAGCACATTAAACATTACATGAAATATACTCATAAAAAATGACTATATTGCAGTATCATTGGCAACAATGTATAACTTGCCAAATACTATAGACATCTAAAAAACTATTCCTTAACCCAATCGTTAACTGAGTTGTTCCCAGCAATAGCCTAGAGCTTTAACCTGAAACACCTGCTCATATATGTACCCCACAGTCAGTAGGTAGGCCGGCACAGCACTGTGGGATGTATATACAGTTAATTTAATCAAGGATTGAGGCATTCTAACCCCAGAGGGCCTCCTTTAATTGAAGGCCTTGAATAATTCAAGCTACAACTGGAGTCAATCTTGCCTTATCATTGGCCTTAGGTGGCCTATTCAATGTTGATATTTTAGTACTGACTAAAGTATACAGTGCCAGTAGTTACTATATAGTAGATGTACTAGCTCCTCCCTTACACTGATATTCCTAGGCTCCCTATACAACCAATTTCTCAGTCACTAGTGCCCAACATAGTTAGTCATTTTTTGGCTCCCTCTAAGACCAACCTAGGTAAGTCATTATTGTCAGGTTGGTCAGTACTGACCAACCAACCTTAGTCTTTTAATTCCCAGGGGAGCCACTGAGTGGTCATTACAAGTGGCCCCAACTAGTGGTATACAAATACAACAAACCAATGATGAACCTAGGTTAGCCACTACTGACTGACCCCTTAGTCATTTTTGAATATAAATTTGCCATTATGACTAACACTCATATGACCAACCTAGGATAGTCTGTACTGACTAGCCCTTTCAACCTATGGATTTTCAGTGTATGTCTAGATCTCATTTTTAGCGCTACTACACTGCTGGTGTGGCGTGTACGTGCAGATATAAGATGAACATAAATGATCTACTTCCCAAATCATAAGTGTAGATAACATCAAGGGTAGATTCATCTATATTTTCACACAAAAAAGTGCACCTATAGAGAGCTTACCATGTATGACTAACTACAAATTCTGACTCAAGGTACATGGTCTATCTAATTTAGATGAATTTACCCCAGAAAAATGATTCAGTCATAACTTCCAAGGGCTTCAATGGGAGTTTTAGCAGGCTGAACGTAGACGTAGCAATACACGTACAGGCAGCTACGTGACCTTCTACGTACGGGAGTTAAATGAGTTTTAGCAGACACACCCTGCCGTGGGGGATAAGTGGGGCAGGAAAAATGGTGTCATGTTTGACCATATTTTAAGATATGTTATAATCTTATTTCAATCGTTACCATTTTTTGGGAGGATAGCCTCAGGAACCCTAAGATAACTGGGGACAATTTTCATTATGATCCGATTGCTCAATTTTGTGCAGTATAGGCCTAGATACGTAGTGGTGAACGTAGCAAACAGCTTTCCTACGTATATGACGTATGTAGCTGTCACCAAACGTAGCAGAGTGCACACGTATTGATGACGTCACTAATGGTTGCTACGTTACACATTCTATAGAGCTATGTTTACGTACACGCCTACGTCTACGTACGGCCTGCTAAAACTCCCTGACCACTCCCTAACGTGTGTCCGTGTGTGTATTGGGATTGGGGAAAAAAAGAGGTTTGTTTCAGGTAACATGGGCAGAATGCTACACAGCTACAGCTGCGCCTGGTGAGAACACGGCCCTGCCCCCTCCCTACAGTCAGACAGAGTGTTTGTCCACAACTCGGGCAACGCTCGTCTAGATTACTGTTTGTACAGGCCATGTCCTGGCTGCTCTTTCAGACCCGTCAGCTACATCGTAATGACAGGGGTAGGGGAGTCATGATCATATAGTCACAATTCGATTCTAAGAATGCACTCTATAAGCTATAATATATGTATGACGAGTGCCCTTGTAAATTGCAAACTGACAAATACAATTTTGAGATAGGATTGAGAGTGTGTTAAGTATTTCGAGCCCTCATGAAAGGGGGAGGGTATAAACCATGTTTACCATCTTCTTAGAAACAATAAAGCTTAAACTTAAAGGCAATAGGGAGGGGCAAAAAGGTTTTCAAAAAGGTTTGCCAAATATGGACCTACTTCTCAGATGAGATAGAAAATGAGCCAGAAGGTTTTAGACTGAACCGTTAGTAAAGGAGAAAGGTCCTACATAGGTCAAGTTATCAAAATGTCTTTCGCTTATTTGGTTAAAAATACATTTAAACACAATCTGAAGCATAATACTACTGCATACATGGACCGAGCACCTTTTTCTGCCTTTTTCTTTATCAAAGCCTTATTTTGGGCCCGAGACAGGTAGCTATTCCCGGCATTCCCTAATCTTCTCCACTTTGCAATTTCCGCCTTAATCAGAGTTTCGATTATTCTCTGTGTGTAGTTGCAGAATGAAATGTAAAGACTGAAATTAACCCTTTAAGGGCTGCATAGTATTTTTATGCAGTTTGCCCTCTATCTTACTTATTTAGGGAATCCCTAGCAAGTAGACAGCATCATGCTGACCTAATAGGCTTGATTACCTCATGGAGGGTCAGCATGATGCTTGAATGCAGCCTGAGTGAGCGACTCTTGAGGTCTGCATGCGTGCATCATGACGACAAAAGACATGGCACATTAAAGCACTGCTGACCCTTTTATGATGGCATAATGCATTAATACATCAAAGCCTTGGTTGTCATGATGCATGAATGCAGCCCTGTGAGTAACTCGCCAGTGCTGAATTCAAGCATCATGCCGACCTTCCGGTGTCGGGACACTCCCGAAGTGTCAGCATGATGCACTGATGCAGCACCGACAAGTTACTCGCAGGGACTGCATTGGTGCATCATGCGAAAAGATGTCACCTTTTGGCGACATCCGTCCTTAAAGGGTTAAGACTGGGAATCATTACACCTGGTTATTCAACTCCTTTAATCCAACCGAATTAGGGGAATCCATTGCTACAAGAGGGAGAAAACACAGGTAATTACATTTCTGAATTAACAGGAAAATTGTCGAAGGGGGTAGAGCTATTGTATCTCCACGGGAAAAAGAGGATGAACAACAGTTCTGAACATGAAAAGACTTTGGAAATCATGTATGGCACAGAATCATTATGGAGGCAACCTTTTTTAAATATTCCATCATTTTAAATACGTACATATCTAAAAATGACTTTCCTGTGTCATAACTTATTCATAACTGAGAATTAATGCATACGCGGGGAAAATATTTCCCGCTTCGATACGAGGAGTTTGATTGCTAACTAGGGGGAAATTCCTGTTGCATTGTTGGAGCTATATATCATAGTTATAGCGCTGGAAGTTTCATTTATGAGACCTTAAAACTAGTGTAATAAACGGACTTTCGTATCTTTATGATATTGGTAGAGTATCAATTAAAGAACAAAGTCGACACAGTTCGGATCAAGTGTTACAGGTTGCAATATCAAGTTTATTCAGGTAAACCTAAACAAGCAGTCACTAAGTGTGCGAACTCCCTATAGAGTTCGGAACGGGTCAGTAGGCTAAGCAGCCGATATGATCACGGGGTCTCTTCACCAGCGTGGCTCAGAGTAACCGACGAGTACCGCCAGATGCCGGGTATATATAGGCAGCCAGCCTGCGCGCGCACACGCAGACCGGAAGCCTATAGCGACCTCTGCCCATACCCCAAGCCCGGGGTAGGTGTCGCCACCTACCGTCGGACTGAAGGGTTCGGACTGAGCTCGCAACACAGCATCCAACAGCACTCGTCATATAATAACCCCGTATAACCCTAGCCCCTACACTACCCCCTACCAGATAATAACCGGGAGGTAAATAATTAAGGTTATAGTCCGAAAACACTTCGGACTGGCATTATCTTATAAATACCACCTTAGGGGTTTATTAAAGTTATACCTTACAAACAATATGACGTTACTGTTGAACACAAAAGGTATTAATTACACACATATCTACACATATAGATCGTAATTAAAAATTACGCCCCATTCCCTAGGATAGATGGAGTTAATCTATACATATAGTATACACAACACTTGAAAAAGTACAATATCACAGTAGAAAAAAAAATTTCGTCCCTTCAAGACCCCGAGCTAATTACACTCGTAATGAATAATACTTTATAAGTGATAAACACTATCACTTCTCTTAAGGTTTTTAGACACATATTAAAGTATTATTACAAAAGATATCATACGTGATTTTATAGCGAAGATCCGGATCCTCTGTTGTTGATGATGCATTCCGCCCGGCTTTCAGAACCTACTTCATTCAGCTCCTACTAACCGGAACGAGAAAGTTCATAGCTCATGCTCGGGAGCTTATAGTAGTATAAAAAAATTCCAAGTCCTGCCTCCAGGCGATCTTCGGACTTATAATTAGGAGCACTCGGTCCTGATATATAGTTTATAGAAAAAAACATCTCGTATCAGATCCCTGGTGGTAGTGTACTCCTATCCCGAGCGTTGGGTTTCTTTCCGGATCTCCTTGTCCTCCTCCGTCCGTTCTGCCTGGCAGACTGACTCCTTGCGTAGCCAGCCTGCCGCTTCTGCTCGTCCGGATCCTTGAACACCCCATAATAGAGTGTTTTTCACATGTAGGGTTGGTATATTAAAAATACCCCCCCCTTCTTCTTGATCGGGTCCTAAGATAGGATAATCCTATCCGGACTCCGAGTCGTCTTTAGGACTCGACTGGGCCGCAGCCTCCTCCTCATCAGAGTCTGACTCAGCTTCCGCCAGCGTCAGCTCCTGGAGCCAGAGCTCGATTTGAGCACGAGTCCCATCCCATTCGTGCATCTCGTGCGCGAAACAGTCTCTGAACCTCCGACGTTCGTGGTCCAGTTTTTCCTCGGCGTTCTTGACTGCCAGCTTCTGCTTTTTCCTTTCGGACTTAGCAGCAACTCGCTCAGTCCGAGCATTTTCACGCTCCTCCTGAACCGACTCCGTGGCCGCTGCTTTCTGAGTAGCGACTTCACTCCGGTGGAGATGATGCACTGTATCCAGCGACAACATCGCCACCTCCTGACTTAAGTCAGAAAGCAATCGATGGAAGTTATCCTGCCACCGATTCATGGCCTCCTGTCCGGCTTCGTAGGACTTGAAGTCGGCGGGAGGAAACGAGGGCGGGCCCCGTAGTCGTAAGACATGGTGCCCCTCCGGAGCCTCCTGTGGGGGATCCGGAGTCTGTTTTGGCTTCGGCTTTTGCTTCACCGAAGCCTTGTCCTTCCCGGTCTGGGTGAGAGTTTGTGACTCCCCACCCGGAACCAAATCCAGATTGGGGAATTCGTCAGTGAACGCCCCTCCCGTACTGGAGTTCGGATCCTCCGGAGTTGGCCGAGGTGGCTTGCCCGGGGGGCCCGACTTCCAGTCAGTCTTGCGAGAGGTAAATGCCGGTCCTTGGTACCCCGGATCTGCCTTCTCCATAACAGACGGCCTTTCGTCCGTTTTCTGTTTCTTCGGGTCGGTTGGCTCCGAGGATCCGTCGGATTTTCTCGGAGCTCGCCGCTTCCGCGTACTGGTACGCTGCTGATACTCTTCGAATTCATCGTAGAGTTCGCCCTCCGGTACATGGAGATACGTGCGGTCCGGGTTTACTTTGTAGAACACCCGCACCTTGCCTTTCTCGTTGGTGCCAAAATCCACCTCGAGATTGTCATTCTTGTCTACCGTGGTCCCGAAATGGGAGTAGACCTCTGCGTGAGCGGCTTGAATTCGTTCCGCTGCGGTCTCCATAGCCAAGCCATGGAACTTGGCAAGGTGTCGAATGATATCTGCTCTGGTGTAGAACAGACCCCCATTCGGACAACCCTTGCTGCCCTTCGAACCCACACTCAGGCAGTCATATCGCATGAGATGACGTACATGAAAGCGGGTCAGATGTCTGGCATACCGAACCTTGGTAGGCCAAGTTCGGGGTTTCTCCAGGGTCTCGTCGATGTCCTGACAAGCTTTGAATGGGCACTTACTAAATGAATGCCATCTAGACATTGCCCATGCCAATTTTGCCTTCTGAAGGAGCGAATGGTACTTGGTGCTACCTTTCCGGACCTTCTCCAGCAATTCGAAGTGGTACAGCTGTACCGACTTGCCTAAAGGATCAGTTTTGATCCATTCTTCGTCGTCGGAGAGACCGTCGGGCCCCACCTCCTCCGGAAGCTTGGATGACCGCTTATCTTTAATGCAGTCATCTATACACATGGGTTTAAAGAACTGAAACCCACTAGCGGCATTGGCTCGGAGAGCATTCCGGACCAATAGCTGCAGTTCGTTGTCGGCGATTGTGTTTTTGTCCAATCCCTTCAGAACTACATCCACCTCCTCCGGGGACTGACCCGCGTCCAGAGATGTTAACCGAATGGTCTCTCGTAGGTGTTGATGCCTACGACTGGCCTTCTCCATCCTACTAGTGTCAGCAGTTCTAGTAGCAGCTGTGCTCTGTTGGGCAATCTCGTCCTCCAGAGTATCATTGAGAATAGACTCGTTAGTCTTTTTCTCCATATTCCGGGCCAGCCTCATGGCTGGCGTCAGATGTCGCCTTTTCTCCTTCCGACTATGCACGACCTTGAATTCTTCTGCGGTTTGCAGGTCGTATTCAAGGGCCGCGAGTAGTTCGGGGCGCCCTTCAGTCTCAGCAACCAAGCGAGCGTTAGCAGCCTGGTCTTTGAAACCTTCCATTGCAGCCGTTACGTGGGCCGGAAACCAGGTCGGGAACCGGTCGGACAGAATGTCCAGCCCCCGGAAGGTTCTCATCTGGACCAAGTCAAATGACCTGATCTCATCCTTGCTCATCTGTGCGATGATGGCTCCTCGTAGCAGGGATGGGACGTCGGCGTCCTCTTTATCCCATACTTCATGTTGGACTGGGGGGATTACTGGTACCCCCGATCCACCCGGACCACCGCCTGCGGCTTGGTCCAGCTTGCCGGCCTCATCAGAAGTATCCATAGTGGATGGCTCCAGACGGGGCTCGGTTTGCTGCTGAGGAGTCTCCACTCGGACGGGGGCTGCTCCTTGAGGAGGCGTCTCCACCCGAACGGGGACTTCTTTTCTTTGCCCCACTGGAGCAGGTAGCTGGAAGGTGATGCCGGACAGCACCTCCTGCACAACTCGGACTGTTTCCTCAGCTGCGGATGATGCATCCATAGCCTCCTCAGTCCTAGTGTCGGACAGGTGAGTTGTCGTTTTCGGACGAGCTCCCCCGTGCCCGGACGTACCAGCCATGGCTGCGGCCGTAGCGGCCACTGCAGAGCTGTTATCCAACCCTCGCGAGAAGGACAACACATCCACGGCTGAAGTCGGAGCAGCTGACGTTCCAACTGCTTTCCCAGCATCCTTCTCCTTGCTAGGGATCGGGATGTTTGACTTAGGAGGGACCGGAGTCTTGACAGCCTGACTGCTGCCGGACGTCTGTCCCTTCTTCTTCAGATCCTTAGCTGGTTGCTTCGGATCAGCTTTCTTTTGTTCCTTTGGCACCTTTGGAGTCGGAGCCTTGGGAGTGACCGTCTTCGGATCTTTGGTTACCGTGGCAGTGGCAACCTTCGGATCCGCTTTCTTAGTACCCTGGGTACCAGACTTCTTCGGATCGGGCTTTTTAGGCTCGTCCTTCACCAGAGGCTTCTTTCCGACACCTGCGTGTTTGAGAGCCTTGGTACTAACCTTGCCATCGGCCGACTTGGACCGATCTCGGGTAGCACCCTTGCCACCGCGCGTCCTCGGACGTGCAGTGTCGGAGTCGCTGTCGCCTCCCATAGACAGTTTCCTAGTAACTGTCTTCTTGAGGCTCGGCGAAATACTTAGACTGCACATCCGAGAGAGATGTCCAGTCGACTCGGAGGGGTTCGATTCTACTGCACTGTAGGCGATCCCTCGCAACATTCCGGAGTCCTCGCTGTCGGGTGACGGAGACTTCCGAATCGGTGACACGGCCGGATCCACTCGTAGTTCCGACAGAGTCTGACTGAGCTCATCACCACTGTGGCTCTGAGCGTCCATGTGCTCCTCGGTGGCGGATGCCACCTCGGAGTGACCGGAGAGTTCGGACTGGCGGAGCTGCTGCTCGGCCATCCTCACTTCTTGCAAGTGTCTTACGACGGGAGTTTGACGGGGAAACACTTAGTTCCCCGTCTCCCTCTTTGTCTTAGACGGACCAGGAAAGAGTACTCACAGTTCCTACTCTTTTTATCACTCTTCTACTCTTCTAGTTGCCCAAAAACGCCGACTTCTCCGCTGCTGCCACACGCACGATTGATCCGGGCGAGCCCCAAAATCAATATGGCGTTCCCTCGCTTTTGTTTTTAAAACAAAGCGCATGCGCAGCGTCTCGCGCGATTGGACGCGATCCCGTTACCCGGTGTGACCCAATTATCGATTAATCAGGTCACGACCTTTCCCGCCCGCAGCTCGGGCTCGGGGGATCACACTGCCACGTAGGCGGCTCGCAAAAGTCAAAATATACTTCGAATAAAGAGTTCATCAGGAGTATTAGTGGATTAATATGGGAAATCGAAGATTACCCCACCGGATTATCCGTCCACCACCCTCGGGGAGCACTCCAATATTCTTTTCTATTCGACTCTGAGCGCCCCTGTTGGTAGCACACATATAACATATAAAACACCACAGGACACCACACTCGTTGTGTAACAAGCTAGGTTACCGCCCCTCTGGCCACCAGCCTTGGGCTTCGCCGAACGGGTTTCCCGTTCACCTCTCGTAACCTGGCCGAAGGACTCTCGTTCTTAACTAAAATTCCAGCCTTGATTTTAGTTTTCCGGGCCCTTCTTCCTTCGCCTGCCGAGACTTTCTTTTTCACAGTCTTCTGAGGTTTCTTTCGTACCACTCTCTTAGGGGTATCCGCTGACACCCCTTCCAAAGGTACAAATTTCGCCTCCGAAGTTCCCTCCTCCACCTCCGTTTCCGGGGTGAGCTCCCTTCCAGCCCAAGCACGCAACCGAGCCACATGGCTCGTCCGGATGCGCCCTGCTTCGGACTGAATCAACACAGTCGTCTGACTGATACATTTAACCACGGTGTGTGGTCCATCCCAGTTATTCGCCAGCTTGACGTTGCAGAGCGGTTCGTGTAGGCGGATTACTCTATCCCCCACCACGAAACGTCGCAACTTCAATCCGGTGTCATAACCTACCTTCTGCCAATTCGCAGCTTTGAGCAAATGAGCCCTAACTGTTTCGTAGGCAAATTTGAACCTCTCTCGTAGAGATTCTACAAATAGCACCGTACATGGTGCTTCTGGACTGATCCCTACCACCCCGAATACTAAATCAGCCGGCATGATCAAGTCCTCTCCGAACACCAAGAGGTTTGGTGTGCAATTAGTCGAAGTGTGGACCGTATTGTTATACGCATGTACCACAAATTCGCACTGATCATCCCAATCATCCATATGGGAGTTCACTAATGGCTTCAAAACCTGGATCAAGGTCCGATTGAACCGCTCCACCTGCCCGTCGGACTGTGGTCGGTACGGATTGGTCCGAGTCTTGCATATAGCCAACTGATGACACATAGCTGCCCAAAGTTTGGACTCAAACTCTCTCCCTTGATCGCTATGTAACATCAAGGGAGCCCCCAGATGGAGGATCCACCCCTTCACCAGTGCTTCCGCACAAGTAGCAGCAGTGTGATCCTCTAGTGGGTACACTCGGGTGTATTTGGTATAGTAGTCCGAGACTACCATCATACACGTATTACCCTTCGGAGTTGGTTTCACTCCGCTGATAATATCCACGGCTATTCGAGCAAATCTCACCCCGAATAGCTCCTGCTGCAGTGGCAATTTCCCTAGTCCAGGACCAGGCTTGCCTAAACAACATGCCGGACATGTCTCTATCCACCTCAAAAGGTCGCCAGACATTCCGGGCCAGTAATATCTTCGACTCAGCCGTTCCAAAGAGCGTTTCTTTCCGAAATGCCCACTAGTGGAATGGCCGTGGCAGTAGTACAGGATGTCTTTCCTCATGGCAGCAGGGATTACCATTTGTAATACCCTCCGCTTTCCGGGACAAGTCTTCCACCTGCACAACAACGAGTCTCGGACCTCCAGTTCATGGAACTGTGCCAAGAAACGTCGCATTTCACGGTTTTCCAGCGATATTTCGGGTCTCACTGGACAGACCCCAGTAGGGACAAGCTCCCTCAGTCGTGCTATGGTAGGATCGGCCATCTGGTACGTCCTTATAGTGTCGGTGGACCAATCCAACAGGTTTTGCAACAACCCATCATAAGGCAAACGCACACTCGCTACCACAGCATTGTGAGCACCACAATCCCCACATTCCGGACGCACACAACGGCGTACCGGACGTCTACTTAGGCAGTCAGCATTAATATGCTTCGTGCCCGCTCGGTGCTGGATATGAGAGTTCTCCAGTCCGAACTCGCTGAGGTGATTCAACCATCGACCAATCATTCCCTCCGCATCCTTAAAATTAAGGAGCCACCTGAGGGCCGAATGATCGGTACGAAGTGTGAAATTCCCTCCATATAAGAAGTGCCGAAACTTCTTAGTGTATACCACCACTGCGAGCAACTCTCGCTTGGTAGTACAGTAATTTCTCTGTGCCTTGTTCATACTGTTACTAGCGAACGCCAACGGGACCTCTACTCCGTCCTGGATTTGGGACAATGCGGCCCCGATGCTCTCATTGCTCGCATCAGTGTCAAGGATGAAATGCCCCTTCTCCGTAGGGTATCTCAGCACCGGGGTGGTCCGGAATAACGCCTTAATCTCTGTGAAGGCTGCATTCTGTTCCATCCCCCATGGGAAGGGTTCTTTTTTCCTCCCCGGAGTCCAATGGCTCAATCGCTGAAGCGGCTGAGACACCCTCGAGAACCCGGGGATGAAGTCCCTGTAATAGGAACAGAACCCTAAAAAGGATCTGATATCCTTTGGTCCTTTTGGAACTTCCCAAGTCTCCACAGTCTCCAGTTTAGCCGGATCAGCCTGCACACCCTCGGTGGAGATGATCCGGCCCAAATAGACCATGGACTTCCGAAAAAGTTCACACTTCTTTGGCTTTAATGTCAAGCCATTGGACCGAATTCGTTCCAACACCTCTCCGAGGTTCAACGCACACTCCTCAAACGTCTTGCCGAAGACAATGACATCATCCAAGTATACCAAGCACTTGCGCCACAATAGATCACTCAACAGAGTTTCCATCATAGCCTCAAATGTGGCCGGGGCGTTGCATAACCCGAAAGGCATCAGTTCAAACTGATACAGCCCAATGTGACTCGTAAAAGCCGTCTTCTCTTTATCCTCCTCCTTCATCCCGATCTGCCAATACCCGGACTGCAGATCAAGGGTGCAGAACCATTGGTTCCCACCCAGCGAGTCCAGAGTCTCATCAATTCGGGGGAGAGGATATGCATTTTTCTTGGTTACTCCATTCAGGCGTCTATAATCGATACAAAATCGGATAGACCCATCCTTTTTAGTAACCATCTGAACCGGACTGGACCAGGGACTAGTGCTAGGCACTATCACCTTCTGTTCCAGCATGGTTTTCACTTGTTCTTCAACAACAGCTTTCTTACCCAACGGCAAACGTCGGTAAGGCATTTTGAAAGGCTGTGCATCTCCAGTATTGATAGAATGCAACACTTTGTCGGTTCGGCCTAACGGCTCCCCCTCCACCTGCCATGCATCCTGATACTTCACTACCAGCCTCCTTAGAGAGTCGAGATCCATCCGATCCGTCAGATCCGTTTCGGATATCATTTTCTCGAGTCCCTCACTCAAAGGGGTCGGAGAAGGGTCACCCTTCATGCTCACTTGTCCAGCGGACACTACGGCCTCACTGGTGAACACCTTCCCCAACACTGTATCTTTCCTAAGATACTGTGGTTCCAACCCGGGGTTAGAAACCGGCACCACGGTCCAAGCACCATCCCCCACGAGGGTATCCATGCCTGTCAAACCGATGCTTCCCAACATGGCCACATCCGGTTCCACAACTGCTTCTTCCTCTCTCCTAAGCCCCTTGCTTCGGACCAGCACGTCACACGTCTGTCCGGGAGGAATCTTAACAGTTTGGACCACCGTTGCCACTGTCGATACTTGTCGGAGCACACATTGCTCCACCGCACGGTACGGGTGCTCTATTCGGAGTACCCCTGTACCAGGATTCAGGACCGCGTCATACAACGCCGAAAAATCCAACCCCAGTATACCGTCGTCTGCAATATCCGCAATGGTGGGAGAAGCCACATACTCCTTCCCTCCAATTCGGACAGGTATGAACGCGCGCCCATACGTCTGCATACTCGACCCATCGGCCGAACAGGCGTTTACCCTCGTTTTGAAGTTATCACGACTGTCCGGCATAAGAGCATAGAATTTGGAGGAGATAAAGGAGTGGCTAGCTCCCGTATCTACTAAAAATTCGCCCGCCCTACCGGCCACAGTAACAGACACATACCACCGCCTCCCCCCCAGCGGAGACGGGTTTACAGTGAAGCGTTTGAAATCCTTCGGAGCAGCCAGATCAAGGCCATGTTTCTTCAAATGGTCGAAACATGGATGATCTGGGGAAAGCTGGGTACTCCCTACCCACACGGTGTCTGTGACAGCCGCAACTTCCTCGTTCCTATCCGTAATGGGCCTCCCTGCCTCATTGCCGGGCAACTGATGGACTGGAATGTTAATCAGGCCGGCATCCGAGCTCCTGAAGCTCGAAGCCACCCCTGATTCCCTTCCTGTCTTCTGAATTCCACTAGGCTCTACCTCTCTGGTATGTTGGCGTACTTCATCTGCAGGGGTTGTCCGCTCGCCTTTTCGGACTACCCCCTCTAGTTTCCCTCCTTTCCGGGAACTTTCGGACTCGGAGCTGTACACTCCGCAGCAAAGTGACCGATCTCTAAGCACCTATAGCACTTAGCGGTCCTCCGATTGATCTTCCTTCTGTTAGGCTGGGTAGCCCCCTGAATGGAAGTCGTCATCTTCTCAAACAGCGATGTGAAAAACGCTGCGTCCATCATCGGAACCTTCGGATCCGATGACTCCCTTTTTGGAGGGGGGTTCCCACCCCCTTCCGGCTTCTTATTCTTCCACGGCGGTTTAGAGGAATTCCCATTCCTCTTGAACTGAGCCGCTGAAGCTATAGCACCCTCCTCATCACTGCCCGAACCATCAGACTGTTCCGGAGAACATTCTATAATGGCCGAGGCCCGGGTAGGCATCCGGTCCCCTAACAGTGACTTTTTGAGAGCATGTATGTCGATGGCCTTAAAAAGGTCATCTAGTGACGTATCTGCTCTCCACGTGTCATACACCGTTTGTTGTATGTCAGGATCTCTCAGTCCGGCAACGAACTGAGAGAACAATTCCTTAGAAAATAAGGCATCGTGGATTCCTGAAGCAGGGTGTACCTTCTTCAGGAGTCTCATCAATGCAAGTCCGAAGACCCTCGGAGCTTCCTTCTTGCCTTGCACGCGCTTCTTAAAAGCGACCATCGGATCAATCCGAGCGGAATCTCCGTATAGGATGGTTCCGATTTCTACGAGCTGCTTGAAAGTACCGCGAGGTCCGCAATCCTCCTTCCACTGCTCAACGGCCATGAGACCATCTCCCATGCGTAATCCCTTACACACGTACGGGATAGCATCCTGTTGGTCCCACCCACTGAGGTTTATATCCTCAACGGTGGCTCCCAACCAATCTTCCCACGAATTCTTCTGCCAGTAGGGAAATGGCTCGCTGGCTATGCGTCTAGCAGCGTTGGACGAACCTCTAATTTTAGAGGTTATCGCCAGGCATTTAGAAATGGATGCTGTCGCGTCCTTTTCCGCACCGACATTGTGCAATCCGATCCCCGCTATGGCGGGATTCGTATCGTACAATTCTTGCAATTCTGTACTCAGCATTGTTCGTCTCGGAGCCTTCTTCGGGCTCTTCGTACCAGGAGTCGCCCCTGGAGTAGCGCCCATAGCTGGTATGCTACTCTGTCTGTCCAGAAAAGCCTGGTAGGTCCCATACGACACTAAGTCCGTAGTGGGGTCCACGCCTTGTCCGAACCACCAGTTCTTCTCCTGATCAGTCATGTACTGACACTGCTGGGACAGAGCAAGCGCTCGTTGATGCTCTGCCTTCTCCTTTGCCAATTCCTTGACCTGCTTCTCAACCTCCTCCTTTTGCTGAGCTTTCTCCAATTTAGCTTTAGCAGCTTCTCCGGCGGCTCGGAGCCCTTCCTTTCGAGCCCTCAGAACCGCCGCTTCCTGCTCCGCTAACTCCTCTGCGAGGGCCGCGTTCTCCTTCATTCGTTTCTGCTGCTGCTCCAAGGCAGCCTGCTGTTTGCGATACACGTCTCGCCTTTCTAGTTCCAAGTTTTTCTGTTCCTGGAACAATATGGTTGCTTGGCACTCTCGCCATTGCAACAAACTTGAAGGAGTCAGATCGGTTTTCGCCGCCTTATCCTGCTCGGCCGCTTTCTTCAAGCGTTCCGCGTCGAGTTCTTGCTCGTCCACTTTCAACTGTGATCGTGGACTCAGAACCAACTCGGACAATCGTCTTCCCCTACCGACTGAGGCTAGACCGGTCGGGGCTGCGAATACCTGTTTTGGTATCGGACGGATACCACCGATCCCCACCCTCGGTGAGTAATCACTCGCCCTGCCTCTGCCCCTGGATCGTCCCACTCCGAGCGGTCGTCCGAAGGGTCGTCCTGGTGTGGAGGTTGACAAGGCAGGTTCCATGGTTACCCCACGTCCCATAGGCTGATTGGGAGTGTCGGTAAAACTACTGTAATGAAGGCCTTCCGGACTACCATTGTTCGCAGATGCGAAAGAGGTACTGTTGTCCTTTATACTCTCTCGCGTTTCGGATAAAAACTGCTGTAAAGCAGTTCTTTTTGCTTTCAGAATGTCGCACTCTGTCACTAGACTTCGGCGGACCTCCTGTAAGTCCTCTGTGTCCCGAACAATGGCTGATCGGGCCCCTTCTGCCTCATGCATTACAGCATCTCGGGCTTTGCAAATGTGGTTCAGCTCCGTGTTTGCCTGGACAAACTCGGACTGGATCCCTCGTAGGTCCGCCTCTTTCTGATCGTATTCCGACCGGACTCTGCTGAGAGATTGTACCAATTTCTCATTCTCCTCCAACAAGGTAGACAGCCTTGCGTCCTTCTCCTTGATTTTGGAAGCTCGGTGTGTGACTGCACCCTCCAATGCAATCAGACTGCTCTTCCATTCATTGGCTTGCTTCTGAATGGTTAACAATTCCATTTGAGCCATCTGTACACGTTCCTGTACTCGGGCCTCTCTCATGTCGTCAAAACGACGCTCCGGCACGAGGGTATACCTCCTCGGAGTCGGCGCGGCTGAGCTTGACCCACCCACATTGAACAAGGACAAGTTCACTTCTTCTAATGAGCGGCTCATTATGGTAGGACCCCTGGGTCCTCGTGCTGCGTCTGTTCCGGATGGAACATTCGCCCTGCTGTGGGTATCTGCCTCATAACTGGCATCTAACCCTTCCGGTGACAAGGCTGCTGCCTCATCCGGGGACCTCGCTGCTCCGTCCAGAGCCCGAGGTCTGTGCTACTGCACAGGCTAACCTGCGTTTCACTCAGAACTGGTCACGGCACCAGTGTAATAAACGGACTTTCGTATCTTTATGATATTGGTAGAGTATCAATTAAAGAACAAAGTCGACACAGTTCGGATCAAGTGTTACAGGTTGCAATATCAAGTTTATTCAGGTAAACCTAAACAAGCAGTCACTAAGTGTGCGAACTCCCTATAGAGTTCGGAACGGGTCAGTAGGCTAAGCAGCCGATATGATCACGGGGTCTCTTCACCAGCGTGGCTCAGAGTAACCGACGAGTACCGCCAGATGCCGGGTATATATAGGCAGCCAGCCTGCGCGCGCACACGCAGACCGGAAGCCTATAGCGACCTCTGCCCGTACCCCAAGCCCGGGGTAGGTGTCGCCACCTACCGTCGGACTGAAGGGTTCGGACTGAGCTCGCAACACAGCATCCAACAGCACTCGTCATATAATAACCCCGTATAACCCTAGCCCCTACACTAGTCTAGCATCCTGACTGCCACAACTCTGTGTATAGGGAAGTGTAAACTTATGATATGAATATGGGTTACTCGCTAGGGCTGCATTCATGCCGAATTTACGGCTTTGATACGCTCCCGAATGCACTCGCGGGCTGCATTGCTACTGGCTAGCTACTCATCCATACTGCATTAGTGCATCATGATGATACATGTTTCTTTAGTGCATCATGCCATCCTTTAAGGGTTGTCCCCGGTCTATCAGCCGCCCTACTATAACGACCAGAGCAATCTCCCAGCAGATTCTTCCATTCCTTTGTACCGGCACTACTTCCTTCTCTGCCAAAAGGCGGCAGATCACCTTGAAAACTTACCTACGCCATGCTTTTGAGATACTCATTTATACAACTATGATTCGATTCAAATATGCTAAGGGATAGATGAAGAGCAAATGTCTAAAATTATAGAAGCATTAGACATGTCTTGATGGTGGAAGTTGGACATTTTATTGAGAACTATTTTCTATGTAAGGACTCTGTAGTGTGTTATGCGGAAAGGAGAGCAGACAAGTGGTACTGTTTTCATCCCTTTTTCCACAGAAGAGTTCCGAGAGTCTGGACCTTTTGGCAGAGTCTTATTTGAGACAGTGCTGGGAGAGTGAGACCAGAGCAGTGAGGCTGCCGGCATAGTGTGTCCCTCCCCTCCTATAACAGCCTACATAAAGACGATACAGCCGACGGCCTCTGCTCACAATAAGGGAGTGGTCATTTCCTGGATTGGGGGAAGGGGGCAAAAACAAATGCAGAACCCTTGAAAGGGGGGGGGGGGGGGATTTTGGACTCTTGACCAAAAATGATTTCAACCTTTTGTTTTGTGAAAAGTCCAGCACATTACTAAAGCTGAAAGGGGTTGGCCGTAGGAGAGGGGCGATGGCAAAATTGCACTAAAGCTTGTATTGATGCTTGGTGAGTTACTCGCCAGGGCTGCAGTCAAGCATCACGATGACAAAGGGCATCATGCATTAAAACACTATGCAGCCCTAGAAGGGACACCCCCACCTCGTCTCCCCTACCCCCAATGTTACCCCCCCCCTCCCCTCCCCGGCTGCCATCCCGCAGGCAGTATATCCCTCACCGCTGCCTTTATCACTGGAGGCTTTCAGAGCGCCGAGCAAATAAAGCCGCCATTGGCTGACCCCATTTAGGGGCCGCTGCTGCTGCCACCTGTTGAGTGGCTCACCCCACGTGACACCCACGTGACATGGTGAGTGAGTGTAGCGTACAGCTCCTACATGTAGCCATATATCAGGTTCTTTCTTCCCTTTTTTTTTGTTTTTACCCATTTAAGGGCTGCATAGTGCGTTAATGTGCTATGGCCTTAATCATGGAGATGCATGAATGCAGTCATGGGGAATCTATGCATACCAGGTCTGCATTCACACATCATGATGACCCCTCAGGAGTGTGATCCTCTGCTAGGGCCAGCATGGTGCATGAATGCAGACCTGGCTCACAGGCGTAATTGATAGGGCTTGATTCATACATCAGGATAAGAAGAGGCATCATGGTTATAGTAGAAAGGGTGCTAGACTAATTCTAAGTGTCTCATAGATGGGACGTTAAGCACTATATAACCATGATATAGCCCCAACAATGCAACACAAGCTTCCTGCGAGTTAGCAATTAAGTTCCCTGTATCCAAGTGGGAATTCTGCACCAATGACGTATGGCTGCAGTCCTGGGAAGCAGGCTTGTCAGGGGTGCATTTATGTATCATGAAGACCAAGTGTATGATGTATTAATCACTATACAAGCCTTAAAGAGATAACCTGCCCTCGTCTCCCCTACCCCAGTGTTACTCCCCTTCCCCGGCCGCCATCCCGCAGGCTGTATATCCCTCACCGCTGCCTTTATCACTGGAGGCTTTAAGAGCGCCGAGCAAATAAAGCCGCCATTGGCTGACCCCATTTAGGGGCCGCTGCTGCTGCCACCTGTTGAGTGGCTCACCCCACGTGACACCCACGTGACATGGTGAGTGAGTGTAGCGTACAGCTCCTACATGTAGCAATATATCAGTTTCTTTCTTCCTTTTTTTTTGTTTTTACCCATTTAAGGGGGTGCAGAGGGGTCCCCCCCTGAGGTCAGAAAGTCACCGAAATTAAGGGGTCCAGGTCACAAAGTCGCTTTTTTGGACCCCTCAACCTATTGTTATTTTTTTTCCAAAAGTCGCAGGTCGCTTATATTATTGGTTTAGGTCAAAAGTCGCCTCCAAAACAGCCCAGGGCGCCAGGTCGTTTTAGACCCATCTGCAGTCACATTTAAGGGCTGCATAGTGCATTAATGTGTTATGTCCTTTGTCAACATGATGCATGAATACAGTCTTGGCGAATATACTATTTATACCATGCCTGCATTCACGCATCATGACGACCACGTGGGAGTGTTGCAACCCTGCAGGGCCGGCATGATGCAAAAAGGCAGCCATGGCGAGCAGACCAATAGCCTGAATAGGTCTAGATTCATGCATGCATCACGGCGAAAATGGGCGTAATGGTTATACATGTAGCAGTAAGGGTGCTAGTCTCGTTTCAAGGGTCTCATAAATGGGACATTGAGGACTATATAATCATGATATAGCCCCTACAACGCTACAGTAGCTTCCTGCAAGTCAGTAATTAAATTGCCTGTGTTCAGGCGGGAACTGGTACTAAAATGATGTATGAATGTAACCCTGGCAAGCAGACTTGTCAGGGCTGCATTTATGTATCATGAGGACGAAGCATATTGAATCAATGTACAATCCCTAATAAAGGGTAAGTACCATGCAGCCCTGAACCCTTTAAGTAAATCGCCGATGCTGCATCGGTGCATCATGCCGACCCTTCGGGGGTGTATTAATCCCATAGGGTCGGCATGATTTTTGAATGCAGTGCTGGTGAGTTACTCACATGACGACCAAGGGCATGATGCATTAAGATATCATGCCGACCTTCAAGGGTTAGCTACAGGACAAGCCTGGCGTACTGTGAGTTCCGGGGCAAATGGTATTGACATTGATAAATATAATATCATGAAATATGTCTCAATTAAGTGCATAATGCACTAAAGCAGTATGCGACCCTTAGAAGTTAGAGAGTCTATGCTCTGTGGCCCTTTAACAGTTTAAGGTTCAGCTAGAGGAAAACTGGAAACATGTCTGTAAGCGGTTGTGGAATGGGTATTGAAATTAAATTGGAATTATGATATAATATATTATGACATAATATATCATGAATTAAGTCTCAATTAGTGCATAATGCCTTAAAGCAGTATGCTGTCCTTAAATAGTTAATACTCTGCGGCCCTTGAAGGGTTATCTACAGGACAAGCCTGACAGCTGTCGGGAAGCGGTGGGGGAATGGGTATTGAAATTATATTGGAATTATGATATAATATATTATGACATAATATATTATGAATTAAGTCTCAATCACATGCGTAATGCATTAAGGCAGTATGCTGTCCTCAAAGAGTTAATACTCGGCGGCCCTTGAAGGGATATCTACAGAACAAGGCTGACACATGTCTGAGAGGTACTCGGACCTGCAGTAAGCCGTGAGCAGGTCGCCGAGCTGCTCCTCCATCTAGCTCAGCCGTGACGTCACACGCAGCACGTGACACGGCCGTGTCTCACGTAATGTGTACCGAGCCTGTGTTTAATCTCCAGCGCCATCAAAGTTTCATGCCACCCGGTGAGGAGCTCCTGAGCCGCCCTGAGCAGGGTAGGAGCTACAGTTAGCTCTTTGAGGGCCGCAAAGTGCTTTAATCCAGTATCTCCTTGGTCGGCATGATGCATGAATGAAGCCACTCCCCAGGGCTGCATTCGTGCATCATGCCGATTCTGGTTTCCGGACTACACATGTATTAAGCCTCGTAGGGTCTGCATGATGCTTGACTGCAGCCCTGGGGAAATACTCGCCAGAGCTGCATTCAAGCATCATGTCGACAAAAGGACATACTAAAAAAAACTGCGTGGCCATTAAATGGGCATCACGTCGGGATGTAGAAGTAAATCATTGCTGTGGCGAATGTAGATAAGCAAATACTACATTGGGGAATTATGTTTGATAACCATTTAAGGACCGCAAAGTGCTTCAATGTACAAAACCCCTTATAGTCATGATGCATGCATGCAGCCCTGGTGAGTAACTCGCCATAGCTGCAGCATTCATACATATCCAACTCCACAGGGCTGATGCAATTCTGTAGAGTAGAATTCAGTAAATGCAGTGGCAGCGAGTCACTCAAGGACGACAAAGGGCATACATACCACATTAGTTATAAAAAGAACTAAAGGTATATCTCAGTACATAGCCGGTAAAGGACCTCACGTAGAGGGTAAATCATTGTAGTGCCTACAATGTACATGAGCAAATACTACATTAGGATATAGTCCATTTCATCTTATGAATACTTGAGTGCATTACATGGGGCATTGCTGCAGCATACAATGACAGGCGACCTCTACTCATGTATGCCATAAAGTAACAAAGTAAGGAGGCTCTGTAGCTGTATTATCATGTTTCCTTGGCTACCAACCCTATACTGAATATCTACAATAGGTCGAGTTACATAATTATACTGATTGTTTCTATTTATATAGGAGGTGTGGTGGGCAAACAAACCACTAGACTGTAACATCTAGGTAGGCTTACTCTGATTCAGCCAGTTATATATATATAAATAGCCATATCATGAGGTACAAATAGTCAAACGCATATCATATATCATACTGTATATTGAAAGCTATGAATCACTATAACCCAGAGACAGTTAGAAGTAGAGTTTAATGTATTGACACTGGTGTGTGGCTATCATGGTGAGGTTACCTGACCATGTGTTGCCTTTGTTTGCCCACACTGTGACGTAGGAGACCTGTATATGTAACTCGACCTTGTTTAAGGACTGTTAAAAGCTCTTTTAATAGTGACTGATCCGTCTCCATGCAAACTGTATACAGTGTAAAAAGTTTCCGTTGAAATTACGGAGAATCAATGCTAAATTTGACGGTGTATCACCGTAATTGTGATTTACGGTGAGACACTGTAAAACTTATTACTTTTACATTGAACATCCGTAAACCAGTACAGTGAAACAATGTTTTTTCATTTACGGTGAATCTCACATTAAAAGTTTGCTCACCAGGTGGCAGCTTGGTTTGATAGAGAGACTTTAGTGGAAGCTATCAACTAAAAACATACATAATTGTGTTAGATTTATAAAGATATCCAACTATCTCATTATTTACACAATCAAAATTGAAGCCTTTGGCATATCAAAGATAAAAAATATATAATTTCCTTTTTTGAGACCCTGGACACTAGTACGAATAGTATAAACACCCATGTTTTGGTAATTAGAATTATACATATTGAGACTGTTGTCAGAGTTTCTTTGTAACAATCCTAGAGTAGGAATTCACGACTTGTAGCCTGATATGGTACCGGATAAACCATAACAGACCAAAGCCCCCTAGTACATGTCTGAAAAGAGGACTACATATCAATATGGCACCGGTGTATACCATAACGGATTACGGCCCCTCATGTCTGGGAGAGGCGTGATCTTGATGACCAGTTGGGGCTGGGAAAACATCGTTATTTACCTAGAGATGGCTACACTGATATTCCTAGGCTCCCTATACGACCAATCTCTCAGTCACTAGTACCTCACCTAGTTAGTCATTTTTTGGCTCCCTCTACGACCAACCTATTGTCAGGTTGGTCAGTACTGACCGACCCACCTTAGTCTTTTAATTTCCAGGGGGAGCCACTGAGTGGTCATCATAGTATCTTAAAGGTGGCACTAACTAGTGGTATACAAATACAACACACCAATGATGAACCTAGGTTAGCCACTGACCCCTCAGTCATTTTTGAATATTTATAACTTTGCCATTGTGACTAACACACATATGACGAACCTAGGATAGTCTGTGCTGACTAACCCTTTCAACCTATGGATTTTCAGTGTAGAGATGGCTAGATGCCTGCGGACGTGCCTCCCCCTCCCCTCCCTCTGCTCCACGCCAACAGCATCTAAATGAGTATGTGTCTGCTTGGAGGTCCGCGGTACGATACAGGTGAGCGGGCAAACATTCTGCGTTAATGGCCAAATATTACCATCGGTATCTTTTACCGTGAGTCCACCATACTGGGACAATATGGGAATGTGCAGTACATGTATCTGAAACGTGTTTTTGCACGCTATTTATATTTTTTCATCATGGTAGAGAAAGATGCTCCAAGCTTTCCGTCCACAAAGATTTAGGCTATTTAGTAATCAACATAATATATTGTTCATTAGAGTTGTAAGATACAAATGTATGTATATTTACACATGTTGGGAGACTGTAGGACATTCCCCATCCCCGACACTCTCAGACAATAGTGATACTCATTCATCAAAACACTAGTTGATTTTATTCTCTTTTAAATGGAGAAAAGGGGTGAAAGTCTGTGGGACATTTCTATGGTCGGAAATCAACAAAAGCCTGTTTTCCATGGCTCATACAGTTTGAATGTACCGCATCATTTGTTCCTTTCAGCTTTATGAAAGGTGAGCGTTTTGTCAAACTAAATTATGGCTGTGTATGGAGCAGCTGTGGGGTGAGTAAGCAGCTCGACACTAGCTGGATTAAAGGTCGCTTGTCACGCAGCAGCTCCCAACACCTGCCTGGTTACCTGGTTACCTGGTTACCTGGTGACCAGCTGAGCACTACAGCTCCTAGTGTTAACCCTTTAAAGGGCAGCATTGCGCTTTATTCTGCATCGCCCTTTTTCGGCATGCTCCATGGATGCATCCCAGGCGAGTAACTCGCCAGAGCTGCATTCATGCATCAGGGAGTGCACCAACCCATGAGGGTTGGCATGGTGGTTAAATTTAGCACAGGCGAGTTACTCGCCAGGGCTGAATTCAGGCTTCATAACGACAAAAGGCACAACAAATTAAAGCACTATGCGACCTTTTTCATTGTTAATAATCCTTCAGGTTCATCGTGTAGAACAAACACCTTTCCAGGAAAAGAAACAAAAAAAAAGTCATTTCGTGAAGAGAAGCTGGCCACTACGTGTGCTTGAGAACCTCCTACATAAATAACACGGAATTCAATCTCCCGAGTTGTCTGGGAATCTCTTCCTTGCAAATTTATATAATGACATTGTTTTGTTGCTGCCGACTAGGCATGCCAAGGTAACTACTTTTTTTTTCTAAAACCGTGTTATGGTTTTTTTAAGTTAATTGTTTATTAAAGTGTTTTTTTCATCAAAGCTAAAATAAATAAATATGTTGATTGTATTCTGGACAGAACAGGTATTCTCGAGCATATTACAAAAGCAGTCTTATTTGCGCTAGTTTCAGTTTCAAGGAAATTGTTTTGAGATAACTTCAGAATAAATCTGTAGCTGTGACCAAACTAGAATGACGTTGATGGAGGCCCGGGGCATTGAAGCGCGTCAATAGGCAATACCCATTCTCGACATGATGTATGATTGCAGCCCTGAAGAGTCTACTCACCATTTCATGCATCATGTTAATCCTCCAAGAGTGTATCATGATCAACAACTGCAGAGTCAACATGATGCACCTTTTAAGGACGGATGTCACTAAAAGATGGCATTTGTCGTCATGATGCATCAATACAGCCCTGGCGAGTAACTCGCCCGGTGCTACATTGGTACATCATGCCGACCCTTTGGGAGTGTCTCCACCCTGTAGGGTCGGAATGATGCTTGAATGCAGCACTGGCGATTTACTTGCCAGGGCTGCATTCAAGCATCATGACAGCCATGGCATGATACATTAATGCATTATGCCGTCCTTAAAGTGTTAAAGCATTATGCTGTCCTTGAAGGGTTAATTGTTCTTCCTCTACAGGGAGACATCAGAAGAATGAGAACAGGAGGAGTAAAAGAAATAGGAGAGAAATTATCCTCAAGACCAGCAGAGAGAAGTATTTAAAACCTTCTGGCAGATAAAGGACGGCAGGGACTGGAGTGAGGGGTGTAAGAGTAATTACAAGTATTTGCACCTTCTGTGATCAACCTGAATGGTGAAAAAGGACCACAGGTAAAAAATGAATCAATATGGGCTGCATGTAAAAACTGAAACAGTGGGATGTTCCCTTATGGTTTCCATTAACAAATGTGTCTGAAAGCCCTGGTGCATTTAACCCGCACATCCATAGCTGCCATCATGGACTCGCGTGTAAATCATGAGATGATACATAGACAAATGCCAACGCCCATTGATACCATCTCTGTTGTTTTTCACGAGTGGGTCTGGGGCCATATCCCATGAAGCCACAGGGATTCATGGGATAGCACATTGAATACAGCCATATTGTATTCAATGGGATGCATTGAATACGGCCCTTCAGTGCTAAAGCATAGGAAATCTTGTATTTCAAAAAAAAAATGCAATTCCTTTTTTATGTGTTAGAAAATATCAAATATGAAAAATATGATAATGGCTATATGTATTGGTTGTAAATGCCTATGGGGAGACTCATCTTATTTTAGATAGAGATATTCTTCTGGATATTACCGTCAAGAAGACTTCCGTTGAGCAGGCCCCAGGCCTCAAAGCATTCAGCGCCTTCCCTGCCAGACTCCTGTCAGATACAGATAGTGCTGCAAAAATGAGCCTCACTATCGGTCCATCCGCTAAAAGCACTAGAAACGTCAGAAGCGTTTTGGCCACCAACATCCCATCTAGGAAGGCCGCCAAGACAAACCTCCCAGAAAACAAAGCGAGACATGTCAAGTGGAGTGTTACTAATTCACCACTGTATCTCTGACCACCACTCGCCACATATACCCCAGGATTGAGCTAAAAGGGCACTTGGTGTAGGTTGGATAACCACCTAACGGATCCACTCACTGTGAGGAAGAGGCCACTGTAGGAAGTTTCATACAGAGAAAAAGTGTGCAGAAGTGTCGACTAGAAGATGGTGAGCTGACAATGATCAACGCTGTGGCGTAAGTGGAAGGGAGGGATTCCCTGCAGTGAATAGCAACTGCTGCTGTGTTGTTAGAAGCCTAGGTTTGGCCCTTCAAGGGAGTGATCATCTTTTAATAGCAAGGGGGGGGGCAAGAAAATTAGGACCCCTTGACCGGGGGCGGGGGTGAAAAAATGTGGACCCCTCTTGAGCCAAAAAGCCAGCGCGTTACTATGCATCAAAGGGTGCGCATGCGGGCGCCGATATTTGACCTGTAAGGGGGGAGGGGTAAAAAATTTCAACCCCTTGACTGGGGGGTGTAAAAGATTAAGCATGCTCCATGCAAAAACCCGCCACCACCCCCTTCCCCTGTTAACAAATTATCACTCCCTTATAATCCTTCTATGCATTATGTCATTCATCTTCATAAAGCATGTTTGGAACCCTAGCAGTTATCATGACCAATATACACCTCCTAAAGGCGGGACATGGTGAATGAATGCAGCCCTGATAAGTGGACTGGCAGGTCTGCATTCATACTTCATGATGTTACAGGGCATACTACATGAAAGCACTATGCTGCCCTTAAATGGCTAATTCCCCCAGACTGTGGTTAGAGATGAAGAAGGTTCGAGGATGGGAATGTGATTTGAGGCCAGGGGTGTTATATGTCAAGAAGGTGATTGGTCTGAAACAGAGATTTCATAACCATAATCTGCTATCGACATAATTGCATGTTCACTATAATGTACAGCGGACACTGCATGAACGTTTGCATTTAAGTAAATTGAATATACTTAAAGGAACATTTCAAGTATATTCATTTTGAGTTAATGCTCCTTAAATCCACTAATACCTTTACATGACAAGAATATGGCATTACCTAACTTAAAGCTTCTTAAAATTTGCCTCTAAGGCATTTTAAATTTGCTTAGATGCAAACATTCATGCAGGGGGAGTAGTTTGAACAGAGATACAGAGGTACATGTTCATGTGGTTACCTAAAGGAACACAGTTTTCATAAACATAATGCGCTATCGCCATGATTGAATAATCATTATATGTACAGGCGAGTAGTTGGAACAGAGATACATGTGATAACCTAAATCAACCAGGCATGTAGAGTGGGGGATGTGTGTATAATCCCAGTAGGAGATCAGAGATTGCGCCGTACAAAAGGTGTGTTTCTGTGTGGCTAAGCAGAGAGGGTGTGGTGAATATGGAAACTGCATTAGGCAGCCGAGAGGATTACAACGTCTGATGGAGGCTCTTCTGACGCCGCTTCTCTTATTTAATCTAATACTCATTTATAAATAAGATATCCATTCTAAGAGGATCCGCTTTCGTATAGCTGAAACAGCTTAACCCTTTAAGGATGGCATGTTACTAAAAATGACATTTGTCGTCATGATGCACCAATGCAGCCCTGGTGAGAAACTCGCAAGTGCTGCATTGGTGCATCATGCCGACCCTTTGGGGGTGTCTCAACCCGTAGGATTGGCATGATGCTTGAATGCAGCAAGTTCTTTGCCAGGGTGCATTCATGCATCATGACAATCAAAGTTATAATGCATTAAGGTTTCATGCCGTCCTTAAAGGGCTCTGTAGTCCTTCTATAGAAGTCTGCTCCCCATCTTGAAATGTGAAATGCATTATGCATTGTATGGCTTGGATATCACCTTCCCTGTGAATATTGTGAATGTATCCGCAATAATTAGGGTATGGCACAGGAAGCCATTCTTCTGCAGCGTGGTGTAGACTTATATACACCTATGTATATAAGTATATAGGCCTTCATTTAATGTGAAAGTAGACAAAATTGCAATAGAATTTATTTCCATTTCAGTATTGCATATAAGACTACATAAGCCATCTGAGCAGGAAAGGGAATGAAATCCAAGATCCCCCACACACTTTCACATGACTAAATGGAGGGCGGTGTATTTTTCCACTCAAATCCTGCACTTGAGAGGAGGATTATGTTATAGCTTTATCTGAATGGATAAGCTGTGATGTGACACTGTCAGCAGATCGGTCATGATCAATTTCTCAACATCCTTTTTTCCCCGAGCATCCACACCTTATTTTCCTCTGATACATGAGTGGGCACCCAATCTCACCATTTTGTTTTTTAAAGAGTATGTGGAAAATATTAAGATAAACCTGTTTCCATTTCATAAAGTATATATAAATATGCAATTCATTCTCGGCTTCTCCCAATAGGTCACATCTTATATGTCTCCGCTCTCTGCTCTCTGTGTCTGTGTCTGTGTCTCTGTTGAATATGAATGATTTAGTATAAATGTCCCGAGACTCAGGACAAGAGGATAGGGGCTGCCTTTACTCAAACTAAATTATGTAGTATTTGTATCAAATCCAGCAACATATTCTTTACCCACTATATAGAGCATCCTCAACCATTTCTCCCTTTCCCTCTAGGCCCCTTTAATACTATCTATTCTGCAGATAAACTGCTATTACCACTGCCTGGTGGCAGGGAAAGTCCATAAAAACACAGGACTCAGCTGCTGTGAGGCTACACTGAAAATCCATAGGTTGAAAGGGTTAGTCAGTACAGACTAACCTAGGTTGGTCATATGAGTGTAAGTCACAATGGCAAAGTTATATTAAAAAATGACTGAGGGGTCAGTCAGTAGTGGCTAACCTAGGTTCATCATTGGTGTGTTGTATTTGTATACCACTAGTTGGTGCCACCTGTGATGACCACTCAGTGGCTCCCCCTGGAAATAAAAAGACTAAGGTTGGTTGGTCAGTAGTGACCAACCTGACAATAATAACTAATGTAGGTTGGTCGTATAGGGATCCAAAAAATGACTAACTAGGTTTGGTACTATTGACTGAGAGATTGGTCGTATAGGGATCCTAGGAATATCAGTGTAAGACCACAGCAGGTGGAGGATAGGTTGTGTGGTGGATCAATGTGATTACTGTTGTCAGACTGGCGGTAAAGGCGGCCTTCTCCGACCAAGCCTCCTACTACACCCATCTCATTAGAGCCCCTGATTATTTGCACATTATCCCCTCCAGAGGGCACAAGAGAGCCTGGAGGTCTGGTACGGTATACCAAGTACCATATTAAAATGTTAATGATTATGTGCCCCAACCTGACCCCAATGCATTTCCATTAGAGATATTACAGACATTGACATAATGATGTCACAGTAATATCCCTCTTCCTGATACCAAAAGCCTCAATAATTGTCTGGAGTAGTGCTTGTTACATCTGTCAGAGGGAGTACAAGGCTATACTTAGAGGACTGGTATAGTATAATTGGTGCCATCTTGAAAAGCATTTTGTTTACCCCAAGCTGGCCCCCATACACACAGGTAAAATGTAATTTTTAAGAGATTGTCATAATGATGACATATTAGGCTATATGGCGGTGACTTATGATAGGCTTACCCTCAGGTCTTAAGCCTGCTGAGGGTAGACCTGGATTATAAAGTCTTGGCCTGAAACCGCTACATAAGGGAAAGACCTATACAGGCAGGGGTGATTCACTTTAATCTACTCAGCGAGAAGCTTGGGAAGGAGACTGCAGGGTATTGCACTGTCTCACCATTAGGAGATAGAGAGAGTAGGCAGCTTGGTTAATGGCCAGCCTTGGGTCACTCAAAAAAAAGGCTGTTTCTCATCACCAAGCAGTGAAAAATATGACGAGGGCGTTTTTTATTTAATTTTCTTCTTTGAATGGGCTTGAATACATAGGGAAGTTGGACTTTTCGCGATCAACTTTCACATTTTAATGATTCATAGTTTATTGATTGGTAAAAGTTGCTATAATACAAGTTATCCCTAGCTGACTGCATTACTGACGGCATAAGCTTTAATTTGATACCAAAATTGCCAATATTTTATTAAATTTTAACATATTTTTCATCAAAAATGTAAAAGAAATAGCAGTTTTCCCCAAATCATGAATTTTATGATGTGTACGGTGATGAGAAACAACTTTTCTTTTTGAATGGCCTAATGGTGATGTGACAGCACAGGTAGGATAGAAAGACAGACAGTGTGTTGGAAATATGGGGAAGGAGAATGCCACCTGGTGTGTATAAACACATTGTGTGCTTGACATCGACATTTTGGCTCATATATCACAATAAAACAGTGACCTTTATATTCTACCAGACAGTTTAATATCTAGGTCTATGTATGTATGATCGATTCAAATGTCAGCCGAACCACCGGTTATTGCCTCTTTTTCTATTTCTGCGCTATCAAACATCTGTGGCACAGTCCCCTTGCACATATGTTTTATAATGTTGGTAACATAGGTCAAAATATGTTGTACATTGGAGGAATAGTATTTTTGTGTATTTGTATGTGCATGGTGTGTGATGGGGGCTGCATTAGATGCATATACCGTACCGTCATGATTGAGCGCCCCGACACTTATAATTTTGAAGGGGTGTTTACCCCCGGCGCTTATACAAAACAAGCGCTATTTCGAGATTTATATTCAGTGCTTAAGAATTATTTCAAGACCCCTATACCCTCGGCATTTATACATGACCAGCGCTTTTTCAAAACTTGGCGCTTAAACGCAATGGTACTGTAAATCAGGAGATATATGCTTGACCATTTAGATAATACTTGTATTCCCCCATATTTTGATATACAAAAAATATACAAGGATTGCTCACTGATTGTAGAGCTAATGCTCCTTTTACAATTTCCTATGAAGCTGAATTACCTATATGTTTACACTAATTTTATGAAACAGTTTTATAGGTTTAATATTTGTTTTGGTGGAGGAACTTTTCTTTTTCAGATTATAGCTCTTATGAGAGCTCTGATATTGTTATTGGACTGCCGACCTGACCTCAATCCTCCTGTTGCTGGTTTTTAACACTTTATTAAATTTGTTTGTGAAAACTATATTATATTATTAGAAATGCTGTGGAATGCGAAAAACTAAATCTATAAGGTTATATATCTCCTCAGGATAAAAATAAATGAAATATCAATCAATCAATCTATCTGGCATTATCTATAGGCTAGATACAAGGGGAGATGGGGTCACCCTGCCCTCCCTCCATACCTCACATTGGGAGGCTGTCATCATTAGATTAATAGGACTTTCCCTGCAGGGAGACAGCTGACAAATGGCATGACAACACTGAGGCTGAACAAGAGGGATTATCACCAGCACCTGCCGACAAAGCTATTACATGTAATGACCTGATAACAGGACATCAAGGGGGCTTTAACCTTGGTGAGAAGTGTTTGTACCTTCTGCACAGAAAGTCTAAATGCCCCAGCCCTTAGTCTAAAGTGGCTATCCCAGGTTATTCATAAGTGCAATTCAAAAATGACTGAGGAAAAACTACATATGACTAATGCCTTACTCAAAAGAACTTACTAAAACGCATTGAATTGGAGAAGACTAAACATGAGTTGGTCAGCACTGACCAACCTGACAATATAACCTAACCTATGTTGGTCGTATAGAGAGCCAAAAAATGACTGACTTGGTTAGGCACTATAGTGACTGACAAATTAGAGACCCTAGGGAGTATCGGGAGCCAAAGAATAGCACTGTCGTGGGAACACACATCTGAACCTGGAATAACATGTGAACCTGGGTGTTCTCTCATGACTCCCACTGTGCCTGTAATGCATTAGTGTATTTGTGGTTGGCTGGTAATGTTGATTGGAACATCCCATTTTCTGTATTAAAGTCATCACCAATTGAAGGATGGGGAGAGATGAAGTTACCAAAGTAATCAATTAGGGATCAGGACACCAAACCTGGCCTTGTTAACATGTAATCAGATCAGTGTAACTGATACCAGGCATGTCTGGCTTGTGTCTTTGTCAGCAAAATGTTATCGGAATAACTTTAATGCAGAGATTCTTTACTCAGAATTTAAGGTTCCTGTATTTTGTCTACTACGGCAAGACAGTAGAAACGATACCGTGAAACCATTAATTTCTTTTACAATCTCCCCGAAGGTGACACGTGGAAATAGTCGCTCCCTTGAAATGGCCGCATCTTCCTTCCTAGAGGGAAACATTAATCGCTTAACACTTTTTGAACAGAAATGTCGTCTGTCTAGAAAACACATTTAATACGGTCTTAGTTGAATAGGCCCCCAGTCCATTAAACGTTCAGCACCCCCTGGCGGCAGTCTCCTGTCAGTTTCAGGTATTGTTACAAATGAGCCCCCAGGCCTGGCTTGCACCATTAAAAGTACTAGACACGTCAGAAGCATGCTGGCGCCTAGAAACCCATCTGGGATGGCAGCCAAGGGAAACAAAGCGAGACATATCAAGTGGAGTGTTACTAATTCACCATTATATCTCTGACCGCCACTCTACCAATATATGCTACAATTTGGAGCCCAATGGTGAATGGGGTGCTACGCCATCACCCATGTTCATCTAAAGGATTTACTGACTGTGAAAAAGGAGAGGGAACTTTCAAAAAAAGAAAAAGTGTCGACTAGAAGATGGTGAGCTGACAACAATCAGGAGGGGAGCCATAAGTGGAAGGGAGGGATTCCCTGTAGTGAATAGCAAATGCTGCCGTCTGGGAGGAAGCCCGGGTTTGGCTGAGGAAGGTGGAGGGTCTCTATGTGAAGGAGATCGGTTAGATAACGTAATGGCTATACACGGATATTGCACTTCTTGCTGTTTATTATGCAATTTACCATCATTCTCTACTTAAGGTAACAAGGTCTTGTGTGGAGAGGAGAAAGAAGTTCATCAAATATCCTATTCCTTCTACATCTGAATTCCCACATTCCCATTTCTATATTCAATTACATCAATACAACCAGATATACCATGTGATAATTTACATTAGTAGAGGTTTATAAGAAGATTTAGCCTCTCATGGTTACACAGAAGACATCCATGTATTGATTCATGAGGCTGCAAGACAATGCGAGCAGTTGTTGAGTTGACCCCAAAAATAGGTAAAATAATGCTAATTCTTTTTCATAAATCGATTAGAAGTTTTTACTAAGTAGGGTCAGGGTGGTAGGGTTGGTAACCTGAAACAAATCTTTTTCTTTTGGCCTTTAACAGTAGAGTGGGGAGATGTGTGTATAATCCCTGTAGGAGATCAGCGTTCAGAGCTCGGTACAAAAGGTGTGTTTCTGTGTGGCTAAGCAGACAGTGTGTGGTGAATATGGAAACTGCATTAGGCAGCGGGGAGGATTACAACGTCTGATGGACGCTCTTCTCGATGGAGATGGCCTTTTTAAATCTAATTCCCGTTTATAAATAAGATATCCATCCTAAGAGGATCTCCTTTTCTCTTTTTCTAACCCGAGAAGCTTCTAAAGCTAAAGTACTTTCCTCCTCTGAAACTGTTAAATGTATCTTGATCATGGAAATAGTATGTCAGGAGTTCTTAAAATGATAATGTGGTACAAACAACCTTACTTTGTCTCTTGGTTTAAACTTACAATAAGATAAAAGGGAACAATATTGCCAGTGTCTGGACACAGTGAATTACGCTAAATGTCAAAAAGACAGTAATCGCTGGCAATTTTGTCTGCGGCTTTTTTATATTCAATTAAATTGATTAAGAACTACCATGCTCAGAATACATTAAGAAAAACAGCGCTACTATCACATGACCAAATGGAAAATGGTTGTTATTTTCCCTGCCAAGTCCTGCACTTGAGGGGAGGATTATGTTATAGCTTTATCTGAGGGGATAAGCTGTGATGTGACACTGTCAGCAGATCGGTCATGATCAGCGGCTAACGGCGTAGTTCTCCGCACACTATCTCTCCACAGCATCCCACTGCTCTAGCCTGCTGCAGACCTGATAACAGTGGCCACCCAGCCTTATCACTATTTTCTATCACGTTTTAGACTCTGGGGGACAAGCTACTCATATTAACTGAATAGCTGTGTAATTTGCCTCTAAAATTGCTATGATGTAGAGTCACAACACAAATTATTAATCTTCATCTTAAAATAGTATCCTCCTCCTATACAGCAAAATATTCACTCCCTTCCCCAAGAAAAAGAAGAATGGGAAAACAAGATGAAAAACACTAGGCTCGTGCATAGAAACCACCTTTATACCAATAGATCTATCGTATAGACTAAGTCTAGTAATCCAGACACTAGTCCAATATGCCCCAACCTCCCTTTTACCAGTCCCCCTTCCTACTGCATATATGGCAGGTAAACTGCTATTACCGCCGCCTGGTGGCAAGAAAAGTGCATTACCACTTGGAGACCAGCTGCTGTACGGACAGACTGATTGTGTACTACACTGATATTCTTTGGCTCACTATACGACCGATCTCTCAGTCACAAGTGCCTAACCAAGTTGGTAATTTTTGGCTCCCTATACAACCAACCTAGGCTAGTTAATATTGTTAGGTTAGTCAGTACTGACCAACTCACCTTAATCTTCTCCATTTCAATGAGTCCTTTTGAGTAAGCCATTAGTCATAATGTTCTTATGCAAGGATTATTCAGTCATTTTTGAATAGCACTTGGTTATGCCTGACCAATGTCCTTATGGCCAACCTGGGATAGCCACTAGAGACTAAGGGCCGAGGCTGTTAGATTATCTGTGTACTATGTGGATCAATATAGTTGCTGTTAGGGAGCTGTGCTAACCCTTTAAGGCCAACATAATGCTTTAATCTGCTATACCCTTTGTTGTGGCAATGCATGCATGTAGCCCTGCTGGGTAACTCACCAGGGCTGCATTCAAGCATCATAACCTATGGTAGGTTGCTGCCATAAAGGGGATGCATAATCCTAAATGCAGCCTGCCTTATTGTCATATACATTGATATGTATAAGACTCACTGATGTAACTGTATTCTTGAAATGTGGAAATAAAGGCTATTTAAACTCAAATCCAAACTCAACCCACCAGAAGTGAATCAACCCTGTAGGGTCAGCAAGATAGCTTGAATATACCCCCAACTAGTTACTTGTCATGGCTGGAATCTTACAATGTGAAGATAAAGGGCATAGCCCATTAGAGCACTCTGCTGCCTCTAAAGGGTTAAAGAGCCGAGCTGAAGGTGGCCTGCCCTTACCGAGCCTCCTTCTGCCCCCTTTCAGCCTCATTAGAGCTGCCTGACTATTTCTACACTCAAAAAATAAACGAGTCAAAAACTTGTCTAAGTGACAAGAAGCGGGTCTTCTAGCTGGAGATAGAAGACCCACTTGGTATGTGCCAGCTCAAAAACCCGACATTTGCCAGCTCCAGATTCTATTTGTGGGATGGTAACCTGATATGTTAGACAACATTTGACTCGTTTATTTTATGACAGTCACTTAGACGAGTCTGGGGACGAGTTTACTTTTTCAGTGTATCTTACCTCGACCAGAAGGTGCACATGGGATAGACTACAGGTCTGTAACAGGGGGTCGATGTCTTTAACACTCTAAGGGTAGCATAGAGCTTTACTGTAATATGCCTTTGGGGTAATCATTATATAAAAATACATGATGCTCAAAGCATAGGACTCAGAGCGTAGGCATGACAGTTACGCAGCCATTTATATACGGCAGCCCGGGGTTTCAATATAGCACTGCTGAGTGCATGAGGGAGTCATTTGTATCTATACTTGAATCTGACAGGGAACTGCCACTAGCTTTGCCAAGGGGCCAACTCAATGGTGCATTGTCTAGATAGACGAAGCCTCTATACATAGCTACCTTTCCCTCTAGCAAGGAACATGGGAATGCCACTTTTTGGGATAGGTCGAAGGAATCTGATGGTTTTACTTTATGGTTCCTTGTAACAAGCACTGATGACAAAGGGCACTGCTGATTAAAGCACTATGTGGCCCTTAACCCG
Source organism: Harmothoe impar (assembly GCA_947462335.1). Taxonomy (NCBI): domain Eukaryota; kingdom Metazoa; phylum Annelida; class Polychaeta; order Phyllodocida; family Polynoidae; genus Harmothoe; species Harmothoe impar. Next base: position 71,825,796 of record OX381706.1, read on the forward strand.
TTAAGGAAAGCATGCCACTAAAAGATTCTCGTGCTAATGCACAAATGAAGCTCCATCGAGTAACTCGCCGGTGTTGTATTGGTGCATCATGCTGACCCTTCTTGATTGAATCAACCCTGTAAGGTCAGCATGATGCTTGAATGCAGCACTGGTAAGTTGTTCGCCAGGGCTGCATTCATGCATCATGACAACCAATGGCATGATCCATTAATGCACTATGTTATCCTTAAAGGGTTAAAGGGCTCCACACGTGAGGCCTCGGCGTCCTGGCCTGGGGCCTGTGCTACATGAGGGCAGGAGCTACAGGCTGCTACAATTCACTTCAATTTGCGCGGGAACGAGCTCGGGAAGGAGTCTATACGGGGAACATTATTGTCACAAATTGCACTGTCTAACCATTAGGAAATGGGTAGAGTAGGTAGCTTCCCTCTTGGTTAACTCTCTATGGGCCACATAGTGCTCTAATGTATCATGCTCTTTGTTGTCAGAATGCATGAATGCAGCCCTGGTGAGTAACTCACCGCTGCTGCATTCAAGCATCATGCTGACCCTATGGAGTTGATACACTCCCGTAACCTTGTCATGATGCATGAATGCCGCCTTGAATGAGTACTCACAACGGCTGCTGCATTCAGGCACCATGACCACTAAGGGCATGGTACATTAAAGCACTATGCGGCCCTTAAAGAGTTAACCATTGCTAACTTGTTCTGAGAGCGCACCTTGATGTGATTAACACAGCTGACGGATGGCGGCACACACTGATATTTCTAGGCTCCCTATACGCCCAATCTCTCAGTCACTAGTGCCTAACCTAGTTAGTAATTTTTTGGCCCCCTATACAACCAACCTAGATTAGTTATTATTGTCAGGTTGGTCACTACTGACCAACCCACCTTAGTCTTTTTAGTTCCCGGGAGAGCCACTGAGTGGTCATCACAGGTGGCCCCAACTAGTGGTATACAAGTACAACACACCAATGATGGACTTAGGTTAGCCACTACTGACTGACCCATTGGTCATTTTTGAATATAACTTTGCCATTGTGACTAACACTCATATGACCAACCTAGGTTAGTCTGTACTGACTAACCCTTTCAACCTATGGATTTTCAGTGTACTTGACATTTTGGCTCATATTATATTCAAATAAAATTGTGAACTTTTAAATTCTGCAAGACCTCTCTATTTACATATCCTTCAAATGTCACATAATTTGCCCTTCGTAACATTCAGGCTCTTTCTTTTACATACATAGAGAGACCGTCTGTGGTGTTGTCTCCGCCATATGTTACATTAACACCCATAGAGATAGAAAGGTCAGGGTTTTCTTCATGACCTCATCCCAATAGCGCTTCTGTGTTTACCTATGTGTATGGGTGATGTTGGTGGTGATGATGGTGGTGGCGGACGGGTTGGAGTCATTGAATGATACTATTGCTAAACATTTTATATAGCATTCGACACAAGGCTACACAGGAGTATATTGAAAATTCCTTTCCATTACACAAAAGCCAAGGGTTCCCTCATACGGATGATGACGTTACTGCTTCTTTCAATACACTCAAAAAGTAAACTTGTCTCCAGACTCTTCCAAGTGACGCTCATAAAATAAACGAGTCAAAAACTTGTCTAAGTGACAAGGAAGCGGGTCTTCTAGCTGGAGGTAGAAGACCCCCTTGGCATGTGCCAGCCCAAAACCTGACATTTGCCAGCTCCAGATTCTATTTGTGGGATGGTAACTTGATATGTTAGACAACTTTTGACTCGTTTATTTTATGATAGTCACTTCGACGAGTCTGGAGACAAGTTTACTTTTCCAGTGTATCTCGTGTCCTATCTTACTTACCCTAAAACATCGAGTATAAGCCTAACTTGCATATAAGCCACCCTCTAACTTATGAAAAGTCTATAAGGCGTCTATATAGTTATAAACTCTCTTACGATTAGGTGGCAAATAGGCACAATTAGCAAAATGTACCCAGAACAATTAACTGTAACCTGTAGGTAACTCAGATGTAAATATTTATAGTAGAGGTTCTGGCTGTGTCTCGCGACCTTGGGCCAATGTTTTTGTCTTTGACCGGGTGCTGTCTCTGACCAGGTGCCGTCTCTGACCATGTGCCATCGCTGACCAGGTGTCAGAAAAAAGTTTTTTTTTAAAGAATTATACTCCTATATATAAGGATTTGTAAAAATGGTATGGCAGTTGTTATATGATTACAATTATAATTAGCCTGATGCTGTTGGTATTTTGATCTCATTAAGCCAAGCCGGTCAGAGACGGCACCTGATGAGAGACGTACCTGGTCAGAGACGGCACCCTGTCAGAGACAAAAACATTGGCCCAATGTCGTGAGACACAGCCTTATGGTGGTTGCTGGACATACATAACAGGAGGAGTAGTGGGGTGGGGTGAAGCTAACAACTAGTTAACATTTAACCCTTTAAAGCTGGCATGTCTATAAAAGATGACATTTGTCCGCATGACGCTCCAATGCAGCCCCGGCAAGTAACTCACCAGCACTACATTCACTGATCATGCCTACGCTTCAGGAGCATATTGACGCCGTACTCTCAGCAGGATGCTTGTATGCAGGCCTGACAAGTACATGTATGACAAAAGGCATGGCACATTAAAGATGGGTTAGGAGGTAATTTTGGGTCAAATTTTATTTTTCATTTTTTCAACATATTTGTGTTCATAATGTCCACATAAATATGTGTGTAGCGTTTTAAATCATTCTAATAATTGTAAATGCATAAAATATAGAGAAAACCAGGTTAGGGGACCCCTTTCTCTAATAGAGTCGGGTCCCCTGACCTATTCTGATCATAATTTTATCTACTTTTTATGGATTTATTGGTATCAGAATGATTAAAAAAGCTACACACATATTTATGTGTACATTATGAACACAAATACGTTGAAAAAGTGAAAAATAAAATTTGATCCCAAATCAGCTCCTAATCCATATTTAAGGCACTTTGCGGCATTTATTTAAAAGGTTAGAATGCAGCAACAGGGAGAATGCTGAGAAGGGGTGAGGGGGGGGGGGAGGAGGGATTGCCAGGACATGAGTGGGGGGGGGGGTGATAGTTCAGCCAGGAGGAGGAAGAGCTCCATCACCATGGTGACCATTCTGGTCAGTGACCAATGGCTGCTTCCGGCACCCGGAAGGTCCACCCCAGCCCGAGACCTCTGCTACTCGAGTACACTTGTCCATGGGTATTCGCTGGAATGGTGCTGGTGAGTCCCACCGTGACCTTGACCCTTTTGCTAGGTTTGGACAGTACTTCTTGTCTTGTTGGTGACCAGCCAGGGACCAGCGAGTACCGCAAATTCTCGCGAATAAGCCTAACCTTTAAACCGCACCCCTAACTTGGGAGAATGATATAAACCTCACAGAAGGTCTAAAAATTGCTAATTTAATACTGTACTATACCAGCTTTAAACCCTTGTATAAGCCTCAGCCCCACCTTGAGAGGAACATATAAGCCGCACTAGGGTTCGGACTCTTGTGCAAGCCTAGGCCTCTATGCAAGAATTTACGATAGGAACTAGGAAGTTGTGAGTTCTCAGGACCTCTCTGTCTTTTTCTTGTTCCTTATCGCTGGTCCCTACAAACTATCGTATCAAATTCAAGGTAATTCTTTGAAGATCCGACCCATGCAATATCATTTAATTGTCAGTAATAGCATACAGCCATAATGATCATATGTGGCATTGTTGTGAAAACCAAGCGACTTAAAGCTGCAATAAAGATTTTGAACTTGATCTTGAAACTGTAAATTTCTGTACTTGTAATGGTGGGGCATGCCCAGTACCCCACCACCTGTACAGTCTCTGACACGTGACCTCTGTTGGCTGCAACTCAAACCAAGATGGCTGCCAGGAGGAAGTACCGACTGCTTCATTGAGTTACAACACCAGACTCAGTGCCAGATGTGAGACCCTTCTAACCTTTATAACCTCCTGAAGCTATCTGACTACTCGTAACCTGGCCTGGCCCAGCTTCAGAACTGAGCTGGTACAAAGGTCATCAGACATATCAAAGTCTGGGAGTGAAATTCAAGGTTACTGTGCATTACCAAGGTCATCAGACATATCAAAGTCTGGGAGTGGAATTCAAGGTTACTGTACATTACAAAAGTCATGGTTAGAAGACTTCAGTCTTTGAGAGGAATTCACTGTCTGTGCCCTATTGCAAAGGTGATGGTCCTAAGGCTACAGACTGGAAGTGAAATTCAATGTTGAGCACTGTGTTTTACAAAGGTCATCAGACATATCAAAGTCTGGGAGTGAAATTCAAGGTTACTGTGCATTACAAAGGTCATGGTTATAAGGCTTCAGTCTTTGAGTGGAATTCAATGTATGTGTCCTATTGCAAAGGTGATGGTCCTAAGGCTACAGTCTGGAAGTGAAATACAATGTTGAGCACTGTGTTTACAAAGGTCATCAGACATATCAAAGTCTGGGAGTGGAATTCAATGTCACTGTGTCCTACAAAGGTCATCAGACATATCAAAGTCTGGGAGTGAAATTTAATGTCCCTTTGTCTTATAAAGGTCATGGTTATAAGGCTTCAGTCTTGTAGTAGAATTCAATGTTACTGTGTCCTGCAAAGGTCATGGTTGTATACAGTTACAGTCTGGGAATGAAATTCAATGTTGATTACTGTGTCCTCTAGTGGACGACTATGGTTTCGGTCTAGTATCATATTGCTCGATGGGACAGACTCAGGAGGGAGCAATGACAAGAAAATCTGTCCAATCTTAAAGACCTTAAAATGGCCACTCTTAATGACGTTACACTCTTAAAGTCAATGGACTATCTTAGAAAAACATCTGTTTAAGATAATCAGTTTCTCCCCCTATTCCCCAGATGGCGCTGGTAAGATGGCACTAATTGTGGATACTAGCAATAATATTATTTCTTTTCCTTTTTTTCGGGGGGATGACATTCTCAAATCAATGTTATCATCTTAAATTGAACATTCCAACGTTTTTAAGATTGGACACTTTAAGATAGTTTAAGACTGGACAGATTTTCTTGTTGATGCTCCGCTTGAGTCCACTAGTGCCATCATATTGGCCCCTATTTATAAGCGGTTATGTGTCTAATATGCACAGGTCCTGTATCAGCACTGAGGATATAGAGGAGTTGAAACCAATATGCGCTGAAAACAATTGCAGCCACTGTAGTATAGTTTTAGATGACTGCCAAAGTCAATGCCTAAATGGAACCGAGAAACCCCTTGTATCAGGCACTGTGAAAGAGTGTAATTTGTTTAGCCCGTGACTTAGGATGGATTAGTAGTTTAATGAAATATGCCCTGTCTCTTTATGTTGCATAAATGCAGCCTTGGTGAATAACTTGCCAGGCCAGTATTCAAGCATCATACCAACATAAAGGCACTATCTACCAATTAACGCAGCGTCCACGAGTAACTCACCTTCATAACAACAAATGTTGTCCTTTACTGTAATTATACAGCTCAATCTACTAACCTTCTCTGCCATTTACAAACCAGTTATAAAAAGTTGTAACACCACTACCAGGAGCTCTCTATTACCTAGGGCTGCACGCATCCTGCTCCTGTTAATCCTTTAGGTACAGATGTCGCTAAAAGATGACATTTGTCGTCATGATGCACCAATGCAGACCCGGCGAGTAACTGCCGGTGCTGCATTGGTGCAGCATGCCGACCCTTCGGGAGCGTCTCAACCCCATAGGGTCAGCATGATGCATGAATGCAGCACTGTTGAGTTACTCACCAGGGCTGCATTCATGCATCATGACGACCAAGGCATGATGCATTAATGCATCATGTCGTCCTTAAAGGGTTAAGCATTGTTCAAAGAACCAGAAATAAGCTCCTACAGAACAACCTTTGCTGATCGACTAAATGCCAACTATCATTAGAGCGGCCAGCAACTTCCCTTTTGATGTACTACTAGTTGTCTCCTATGTACCTGCTAAAAATTGGTCTACACTGAAAATCCATAGATTGAAAGGGTTAGTCAGTACAGACTATCCTAGGTTGGTCCTATGAGTGTTAGTCATAATGGCAAAGTTATATTCAAAAATGACCGAGGGGTCAGTCAGTAGTGGCTAACCTAGGTTCATCATTGGTGTGTTGTATTTGTATACCACTAGTTGGGGCCACCTGTCATGACCACTCAGTGGCTCCCCCTGGGGAAAAAAAGACTAAGGTGGGTTGGTCAGTACTGACCAACCTGACAATAATAACTGACCTAGGTTGGTCGTGTAGGGAGCCAAAAAATGACTAACTAGGCTAGGCACTAGTGACTGAGAGGTTGGGCGTATAGGGAGCCTAGGAATATCAGTGTATTTACTGGAAACTAATATCCTGCTGTGTTATTCTGAGTATACAACAACAGGAACATTCTGAAGAGAATTCCAAACAACTCTTTTTTTGCATTTCACATTTCATGATACAAACAATCCCAGCAATCCATTTACTTGTAATTAGCACTTGTGAACTAGACGGCACATTATTTATGGTAAGTGGCCAGAAGGAACTGGACGGACTAAAAACTTAATCGTACAACCGTAAATTATCACATAGAAGCCGCGGCTAGTACACAAGTCAGACACAGTTTAATTAGATAGCCAAACATGCTTATGTAGGATGTGGCTTATACGTGAGCTTTTGCTAGTATAGTAGAGTACTAATTTAGCAATTGTCAGAACCCATGTACAGCTGATAGAATTGTCCCAAAGTCTAGGTGCTGCTTATACACAGGTAAAGCTTACTGTAAACATGGATATTTTTGCTGGTATAAATTTCCACATATTTCCCGAAATATGCAATTTTGTGTGTATTAAAATTCACAGATTTCCAAAATGTCTCCCTTCAATTCATTAAATTTACTTGGGACAACCTTGCCGATTTTAAAATCCCGGAAAATAAGTACAGCATAAAATATACAGTATGCGCGAGAAGAAGGCAGAATGTTCAAAGTATCGGCCGACAGTTTGCTGAGAGTTTATTGGTGGGTGTTTAACAGGAGGCGGCACGTGGTGGTCGTGTTTACAGACGCCATAATGGCCGCCAACATCAGGAATGTGTCCGCGCGGGGAAGTAGTTCTCCTTCACATCCTCCAGGGGGCCTCACAGAAGGTCTGTTACAGCGAAGATGCTATCCGTAATCTGGTAAATGGATGTGGGGGTGAATATTTACTGTGACAGTTACTATAAAAACTATTTTTGGCCTTCCAGAGTAATACGGCGTAGGGACAGTATCCCCAAGATTTTTTCTTTTTTTTTTCCTTTTGTGTGTCTTGGGTGTCTAGTGACAAGGCAGGTTCGTCCCTTGTTGTGTCACAGACTTCCCCCCGCTGTATGCATGTACACCTGGGGAGAGGCTAACACGATCTGTGCAGCAGAACCAGGCCGCTGACCAGCCCCCTCCCCACAGCACTTAACCCTCCCAGCGGCTTTAACCCTGCAAGGGCCGCAGAGTGCTGTAATGTGCTATGGCCTTTGTCGGTATGATGCATGAATGCAGCCCTGGTGAGTCATGCATAAGGACAACCCTTCGGCACGGTCCTCGAATGCAGACTCGAGTAGACTCGCCAGGGCTACAATAGTACGTTTGACGCAATCATGACGACCGAGGGCATAGCACCTGACGGACTTAAAACTTAATTGCACAAACGTAAATTCTCACATAGAAGCCGTGGCTAGTACACAAGTCAGACACAGTTTAATTAGATATCCAAACATGCTTATGTAGGATGCGGCTTATAGAGTTGTGCCAAAATCTAGGTGCTGCTTATACACAGGTAAAGCTAACTGTAAACATAGATATTTTTGCTGGTATAAACTTCCGCGCATATCCAAAAAATTGCCATTTCTTGTGTATTTAAATTCACAGATTTCCAAAATATGTCTGTTTAATTCATTTACTGTAAAAAAAAAGTAAAATCAGGGAAAATGTGTACGGCGTGAAATATGCAGTATGCGCAAGAGTTTACACTAGAAGAAGGCAGAATGTTCAAAGGGTTGGCTGACAGTTTGCTGAGAGTTTATTGGTAGGTGTTTAACCCTTTAAGGATGGCATGATGCCTTAAGAAATGGTCATGATGCATGAATGGTCATCATGATGCATGAATGCAGCCCTGGCGGGTAACTCGCCAGTACTGCATTCAAGCATCATGCCAACCTTATGAGGTTGAGACACTCCCGGAGGGTTGGCATGATGCACCAATGCAGCCCCGGCGAACTACTCGCCGGGCTTGCTTTGGTGCATTATGACGACAAATGTTATCTTTTAGCGATATCCGTCCTTAAAGGGTATAGACTGCAGTAGGAGGCAGAATGTTCAAAACGTCGGCCGACAGTTTGCTGAGAGTTTATTGGTGGGTGTTTAACAGGAGGTGGCACGTGGTGGTCGTGTTTACAGACGCCATAATGGCCGCCAACAGCAGGAATGTGTCCACGCGGAGAAGTAGTTCTCCTTCACATCCTCCAGGGGGCCTCACAGAAGGTCTGTTACAGCGAAGATGCTATCCGTAATCTGGTAAATCGATGTGGGGATGAATATTTACTGTGACAGTTACTATGAAAACTATTTTTGGCCTTCCAGAGTAATACAGCGTAGGGACAGTATCCATAGTTTTTTTGTTTTTTTCCCTTTTGTGTGTCTTCGGTGTCTAGTGACAACGCAGGTTCATCCCTTGTTGTGTCACAGACTTCCCCCAGCTGTATACATGTACACCTGGGGAGAGGCTAACACACGGTCTGTGCAGCAGAACCCGGCAGCTGACCAGCCCCCTCCCAACAGCACTTAACCCTCCCAACGGCTTTAACCCCACAAGGGCCGCAGAGTGCTGTAATGTGCCATGGCCTTTGTCGGTATGATGCATGAATGCAGCCCAGGTGAGTCATGTATGAGCACAACCCTTTGTGCGAGACTGAAGGGTCAGTAAGATCCTCAAATGCAGACACGAGTAGACTCGCCAGGGCTACAATAATAAGTCTGACGCAATCATGACAACCAAGGGCATAGCACGTTGAGGTGCTATGCCATCCTTAAAGGGCTGCCCCTCCCCGGGGGGCTTTAATGACCAGCCATCAGCAGCTAAATGACCACCGCCCTGTCAGTCAATAAAGTGCAGCCATTTGTGGAAAACGTGGAGCTATACAGCAGACCACCATAGTACTTTAGGGAGTGGTCATGTTTTAACAAAAGGGGGGGGGTTGGTGGATTTGGGGGGACCAAAAGAATTTGGACCCCTTGAAGGGGGGGGACCAAAAATATTTGGACCCCTCCTGAGGGGGGGACCAAAAAAAATACACCCCTTTTTAGCGGAAAAGCCCGCGCGTTACTATAGCTCAAAGGGGACGACCGCGCTTAATTTCAACCTGCCTGGGGGGGACTGAAAAAATTCCGACCCCTCTCACGGGGGGGACCAAAAAAATTCTGACCCGCTTGCGCGAAATCCACCAACCCCCCCCCCCCCTGTTGTTAAAAAATGACCACTCCCTTAGACAGGAGGAGGGTCCATGCTATGCTGAACCTCACATTGAAGTGCTGCCATATATACAATCTTACCCTCATAATCACACCAGCTGGTGGTCTAGGGTGGTTGAAATTGGACCATGTGGCTAGAGTGGGTGGTAGGTAGCTCCTAGCACTGCATGAAAGCTCTGATATAAACACATTTAATCAAACTTAAATATACCAGGAAGGCCATCACAGATAATGGCCTTTAATCATCTACAAGCCACCGCTTATACGCGAGGTACGCGAGGTTTTACGGTAAGGACCTTCCCATTTAAGCTGAAAAAGAATGAGGTTAAAGGATTTTAAGGATGACATACCAGGTAGTGCTTTAACTTGGTACATATATATGTCTTTTGTTGTAATGATGCATGAATGCTCAAAAGGGCTGCCTTCATGCATAGGGACAATATAGGGCATAGCATATATTAAAGCACTATGCTGCCCTTTAAAGGGTCATCAAGGCTGGATAGGCACTAACAGGTGGCATATACGCTGCGGCTTAGCGGAGGGTCCACTTTATAAATGCGGCTTTAGCGAGGCGGTTAGGGGCCGTGCAGGGTGGGTAAGTGATTATTTGTCTCCACTTGCCCCTTAGCTGCACCCCATACAGACAAGAGCCTCATCCTAAAAGCACCATTAGCGAAAAAAAAAAACACACAGCCTCGGGTGGACGTTAAATGCTAATGTAGCCGCCCTGGTAGCTGGTTCTAGCGTTAGGCAGGTTCGTTAGGACTGGTTCCAAAGGGTGCCGTCTGGGGGAGCCACCTGCACCCATCTATCATGGCGGCTATGGCTTGAATAATGCATGCTGGGTACCCATATACTTGCCGCACCGTCAAAACTTTCCTCCCCTGTGTTTTCTCCTCCTGTCCACTGCCTCTTTATGGTCCATACCACCCCTCTGCACTTTCCACACGAGCACGCATGGGTGCAAGGCTGTCTTGTAGTACTCTAATATAGGGCAAGATGGCCAGCAGAAGTGCTATGTTAGGTTAACAGATATGATGCAAAATATGATACATTCTGCAACTCAAGTGCTCCCAAGCCTTAACCCTTTCAGTAAAGTATGTTGCTTTAAACCAGCCTATCTCTTCATGATACATTACTGCAGTGGCGACCGTTCGTGAGTGTTTACATCATCCATGTAGGGTGTGAATAATATTTGAGTACAGGCTTGTCCAGGTACCACTGAATGGCATTAAGCCGTCCTTTAATGAAGGGTTGAAGCACAAAGCGTTATCCTCATTGAGTCTCGTAGATTTCAATCTCTTCACATCCTTCATTCTTCACTTAAAGCCGCTGCCACCGAAAAGTCTCATCCAACAAAGCCTATACTGCATCACCTTAACCAGGCTAGAGATAGGCAGAGAGCTATGGAGAGGAAATCACCTTGTCTCAGCCAAATAGCCTCCCCATTCCTACTTCCCTGGGCACCATATATAACAAAAACCTATTTAGATTTGGCTAAACTGATATGTTTAGCCTTCCCTGGGGTGCATAGTGCTTTAATATTCTATACGTTGTTATGGTGTATGAATGCAGCCTTGGAGGGTAACAGACAACCCAGTGGGCACAACATCCAGTTCAAATTTGAATCAACCCTAATTCAACATTGAATCAACATTGACAACCATTTATCAATGTTGATACAATGTTCTGAGCCCACTGGGAAGGGCTGCATGAATGCATTGTGTCATCTCTGTGGAGTTGATACACTCCTGAAGGGTATTCATGGAGTATGAATGCAGCCCTTGCGAGTAAACTAGCTAGTTCTGCATATATATAGTGCACTATAGCCAAAGTGCAAATAGCTACGGTGCAGTATAGCACTATGCAGCCCTTAAAGATTTAGTACAAGACCTGGAGGCTCCTTCAGAACAGACTCGTCAGTCGTCATATTGCGATTTTCGTCAATATTGCTATATTTGCAATTGACAAGGGTATTTGTAGCTGGCAGAATGTGCTATTAACATTAATTTTCTATACATTTGTATAGGAAATCTTGTGAAATAGATTTTACTATTGGTCGTAAAACAGGATTCGTCACGTCACCATTTGCCTACGACCACGTCAGTCGTTCTGAATGAGCCTCCTGCACACCAAGGGCACTGTACATCACACATAACCTACTTACCACTGGACCCTCATCTATGTCTCATCCCACAGTTCTACAATCATGGTCCACCTATCCTCCTGGGACATGCCTCACTGGGTCCCACCATTATCTATTCCCTTTTTCTGTCCCATTCTGCACAAAACATTGGACTTTCTGTGAATGCCCCAGAGCAGTCACAAAAAGGAGCAGTCTGCGCAGTCGCTTTCGCTAATGACCGGGACAATTTCCGGGCCCGGTTATCAATTTCCCAAGGCCAGCTTGCAGTCTTGGTGTAGGCTTAAAAACAAGAAGTAGAAAAAGGGCACTCTTCTTCACCCTACCTTTAGGCGAAAAGTTTGCAGACTAGTATTTTAATTTCCTGATGCTTTTTTCCTAGACAGTGATTACTGGATTGGGCATATTACTAAGTAAAAGCTGTTTTTCAATCCCCTTCTCTGAATCTGGTAGTACCAGGGAAATTTAAAAGGGTAAATTGATAAGATATACTTATATAGAATGGAGTATATAGAGCAAATCTATGGGTATTGGTAAAACAGGAAACTTGTCTAGCCTATATGACCTGTAAAGTGATTATACTGTGGAACGTATGTCCATGTCCCCCCAGCTACAGACGATGCTATATTGATCACGTATGTAAGCCAAATTGCCCCGCCCCCCACCCGCTCCCCAACTTTAAGGATGACATTGTCTTGTAATGCGCATGCCCTTTGCCATCATGATATATGAATCCAGCCTTGGCACCAAGGCTGCATTCATGTATCATGCTGAGCCACAGGTTTGATACACTCCCGAATGGTCGTCATGATGCTTGAATGCACATTAAAGCACTATGCTTCCCTTAAAGGGCCACCATGAGTCAGGGATGTCCGGTGACCCCTCTACCCTCTCATTGACTTTCTGCCACCAGGGGAATGTACAGCTGCCACAGCCATCTACTCGGTCCCAAGTTGCAGCCCCATCCAGGGGGCTGATTCAGAACCACTGCCGTAGTTGTCGGGCCGTCAAACCCGACACAACCCGGTAATGTCCATGAGACCAGACGTCGGCCATCTTGACATGAATTGCTACCTTTAGTTCAGAATGCATTATGGTATCTCAGATCACCAGCAACCAGTGCCACTGCTGGTGACTTTCAGTCCAGCTACAACAGATCACAGGAACACTGTGCTATCCTTAAAGGTTTAAGCCTTAGTGGGCATAATGCATGAATGCAGCCTTGGCGAGTAACTAACCAATGCTGTATTCAAACATGATGCCGACCAAGGCTTAAACCCAAGAGGTCAGCATGATGCACCAATGCAGTACCGGTGTATTGCTCGTTGGGGCTGCATCTTTTAGCGACATCCGTCCTAAAAGGGTTAAATGATTAAGATGGTACCAGGCATGCTATACCACACATTGCACCAGTTAGGTCACTGCATGCCCCCTGGTGGATGTAAACAAGAACAATCATCCACTCGTCCTAAGTTGGATTGTAACGGACGAGGGGGCTTATCCTCGCCTTGGCCAATTCATAAGGCTGGCAGCTTCATAGCGTCCTACTGCCCGGCTTATGGCGCCATTATCTGCCCGCTGGTCGATACACGTCCCGATTAGCCTGTTATGGTATCATGTAAGCCTCCGCGGGTCGGCCTTAATAAAGTGGCTGGATGTGGCCATTCATTGAGGCATATACACAGTGTTATAGCAGGCTCTGTAATACCTTATGTCAATACTGGTGTACGTGCTGTTATCAGGCAAGGAAGGGGGAAATCCATGAACAGGCTCCTTGTGTTAAGGTATGGTGGTCTGAAGGGGCATGTCCCAGTGGGCACACACCTCAGTGCAACGTTGAATCAATGTTAAATCGACATTGAATCAACATTGACAACCATCTGTCAATGTTGATTCAATGTTCTGTGCCCACTGGGGTGTGTATGCATTCTGCAGTCAATGATTGGGTTTTAGTCTGGTTGTTTTGCTTCAGTGGTGTTCAGATTATTGTAAATGAATGTTGATGATACCATGTAATATACTTTAAATTTAAAACACAGGTAAAGGGCCAATTTGTGTATTCAGTCGAGATTTCATAATATTTACGAATGATGTGCTGGTTTTCTCATTCAAGCGCATAGGTAGCACCCTTTCTTAAGCTAAAAAACACTCTTTTAAAATCCAGGCCCTGTAAAAGTGCCATGGGTATGAGGTGTTTGAGATTTGCAGATGCACTCAGATGGTCAATTACTTCTTAACATTTGTCATTAATGAAACCTGTCTGCAGGATAGGACAGCAGTGACTGCAGTAAACAGCAATAAAAGATGCTGTCAAGGCCTCACCCACCCACCCACACACCTTACCCTGAGTGACCGCGGGGTGTTCCCTTTATTGCCACACCCAGGTCACTCCTCTCCCAGCACAGTCTCAAATAAGACTCTGCCAAAAGGCCTGGACTCGCGGAACTCTTCTATAGAAAAAGAGGTGGAAACAGTACTAATTGTCTGCTTTCCTATCCGCCTAACACACTACAGAATTCCCACACAACAATTACCACAGAGGGAAAAATGCCAATTGTAAACAAATAGTTTGCAGGGATATGGCTAATTTCCCCGATAAAAACATCATTAGTTCTATAATCTTAAACAATTGTTGTCCACACCTTCTTTGAGATAATTGAATCGACTCTTAGTTGTAAAAATGCATATTTCAAAAGAATGGCGTAGGTAAGTTTTCAGGGAAATCCGCCGCCTTTTGGCAGAGAAGGAAGTAGTGCCAGTAGGAGCGGGTGAGAGAATGTGTTGGGCGATTGCCCCCAGGTGTCACGTGGGGTGAGGGGGTATGACCCTCACACCCACAACTGCCACCACTCGCCACCAGGTGGCAGGCCACCCCTAAATCACACTGCATTGTGGGAACTGAATGCAGTGAGCTGCTCCCTTACCCTTTAACCCTTTAAGGATAGCATAATTCCTTAATGCATCATACCTTGGTCGTCATGATGCATGAATGCAGCCCTGGCAAGTAACTCGCCATTGCTGTATTCAAGCTACATGCCAACCCTACGGGTTGAGACACTCCCATAGGGTCGGCATGATGCACCAATGCAGCACTGAAGAGTTACTCACCAGAGCTGCATTGGTGTATCATCACGGCAAATGTCATGTTTTAACAACATCCGTCCTTAAAGGGTTAAGGGATACATAATGCTATAGTGTAAGTACTATGCCCTTTGTTCTCATCACGCATGGATGCAGTCCTGGTGAGTAACCCACCATTGCTGCATTCAAGCATGATGAAGACGCTTTTTGGTTGATACCCTCCTAGAGATGAGGCTTGAATGAGTAGACTAGCCTGGGCTACATTCATGAATCACGTTGACAAAGAGGCATGGCACATTGCAGCACTGTGCGTGACTTACAGGGTTAGCCCAAAGAAAGCCGTTCAGGAGCAGCTGACTTGTCACCGTGTCGAACAATATGTTAGGGCAGAAGCCAAAGCCGGCATATACTGCACTTGTATTGCTGCAGGGAAAGTTAACACATGCCCGGGAAGGTGACGCATGTGGCAATAGAGGTTTTCATTGTTGCAGGGGCACATGGTGCCAAAGAGCGTTCAATACATATTCTGCATGTCAGGAGGCTCCATAGAGACGGTGTAGGAATCCAGGTCAATTATTATTTTGTGTATTTGAATACATGTTGATGTTTAACGCTTTAAGGACGACATGATTCCTTAATGTATCATGTCTTTGGTTGTCATGATGCATGAATGCAGCCCTGGTAAGTAACTCGGGGAGGTTGAGACACTCCCGAAGGGTCGGTATGATGCACTAATGCAGCACTGGTGAGTTACTAGCCAGGGCTGCATTGGTGCAAAGGTTAACTTCATGTAAGGTGGTCGGATAAATCATTAACAAAACTGTAGATTTCTTGATCGTGTAGTATTTGTTACTAACATATTTTAAAGTCTTACCCTACCAGTGGCTTATTGAATGGCTTCTGGGGTGGCTTCCCTTAAGGCGTTGATGTGTGGGATTCACATAAGCACTGCCAAAGACTTGTTGACTTAAGGCCTGGTTAGTGTGGCTTCCAGGGTGGCTTCTATTAACCCTCGAAGGACGCATGTCGCTGAAAGATGACATTTATGGTCATGGTGCACCAATGCAGCACCGGCGAGTAACTTGCAGACCCTTTAGGAGTGTTTCAACCTTTGCATGATGCATGAATGCAGCACTCACAAGTTACTCACCTGGGCTGCATTCATGCATGATGATGACCAAGGGCATGATGCATTAAGGCATCATCCCATCCTTAAAGTGTTAAAGGCCTGACCGTATTGCAGGTACAGTGGCTGCCAGGGTGGCTCCCTATGGCAGCGAGTATATAGAAGGTACAGATGTGGCTTCCAGGGTGGCTTCCTTCGGCCCTGAGTATATGGCCTGTACAGACACAGTTGTCATTAATCTTTCTGCCTCGTGGAACCTGCCTAGCCACCAAGTGCAGACATTTATTACAGAATGGTTTGCAATTCCTGGCTTTTCCAGTGGCTTTCAGGATGTCTTCCTTAAGGGCCTGAATGTGCTGGCTTCCAGGGTGGCTTCTCTTTAACCCTCACCATGCCTATATAAGGCACTGACTCGCAGTCCTGACTCCCCCCAACTCTGGATGTAGGAGAGGCAATACCTGGGCCCTTAAGGCCTGAGTGTATTGCAGGTACAGATGTGGCTTTAGGGAGGCTTCTCCTCTTAACCCCCACCAATAACTGGACCTAAGAGTATTGCAGATATGGCTTCCAGGGTGGCTTCCCCCAGCCCTGAGTGTATGGCCTGTACAGACAAAGTGCTCGTTAATCACGGCCTCCCGTTCTGCCCAGGTCCATGCCACCCCCAGGACCTGCCCGCCCGGCCCCGACGGCCACCGGTACTTCTTTAAACCGCTTTAACCTTGATGCTCCTAATTTGGTCGGGCCCTTTCCAGCCGCCCGGCCGGCAGCGCGATGGCTCTTCCTCCATCACCCTAACCGGTCCCACCCTCCCATCCGGCCACCACCAACCCGCCACCTGTATGGTTAACCCTGTAAAGGTAGCAGAGTGCTCTAACCCTTTAAGGGCGGCATGTTGCATTAATGCCCTTCCCAGTGGGCACAAAATTCAGTTCAACGTTGATTCAACATTGAATTAACATTGAATCAACATTGTCAACCATTTGTCCATGTTGATTCAATGTTTTGTGCCCACTGGGTTGTTCGTCATGATGCATGAATGCAGCCCTGGCGAGTAACTCGCAAATGCTGCATTCAAGCATCATGCTGACCCTATCGGGTTCAGACACTCCCGAAGGGTTGGCATGATACACCAATGCAGCACTGGCAAGTTACCCACCAGGGCTGCATTGGTGCATCATGTTAACAAATGTTATCTTTTAGCGACAACCATCCTTAAAAGGTTAACTGTGGTATAGCCTTTGTTGCATGACTGCTGACCGTTCAAGTGTCTCACTTGGGCCGCATTCATGCATCATATTGACCTTTTGGGTATGTATCAACCGCATTCAGTCAGTGTGATCTTAGGTATGCAGCACTGGTGAGTTTCTCACCAGGGCTGCATTTATCCATCATAACCAACCAAGGGTATGATGCATTAAGGCAAGATGCCGTCCTTAAAGGGTTAAAGGCCCTTAGAACTCCCCCTCCAAGACCTGCCGGTCCCATCTATTGTTCCCTGGTGGCCAGACCAGACATTGTAGTCCATCAGCCCCGGAGCGGAGTCCTGGGGACAACCCTTGCCCACCAGCACCGGAAGTGGTCCCCCTTACCTTGCTACAGCGGTGCATGCTGGGGCTGTGTGGGGTGGGGTATAGCCTCTATGTAGCAGGCTGTAAGACACATGTTTGTTACAGTCTGCTGTAGGCAATCTCTGCAGGTGTCATATTGTAGTCATTATCGAGTAGAGGCCAGCTTGGAGGGTATCGAATTTTGTTCTTCTGCAGGGAACCTCAGAGGCTGAGTACACTGCAAATATTTAGTATATGTACACAGTAGAATGTCCTGTAGATCTACAATAGAATCTACTGTATAATGGATTTACAGTAGAATCTACTGTAGATTTACAGCAGATTTTACTGTTTACCTACAATGGAATGTATACCTACAGTAGAATCTACTGTACACCTATTTTTACTCATACTTTTACTGTTTTTTGGTCAATTTTAGGGTCTTTGGAGAGGCTGGCTAGTACTTTCATGTTTTTTTTGGCCTTATTGGGCATAGTGCCCTTAAAGGGTTAACATACCACAGGCTAGCACTCTGGTGCACCAAGAGAGGACTAGACAGTTTATGGGAGGAGCAGGGGGGGGGTGAGTTCTGGGCAGGGTAGAGTTCGTTAGGACTGTGGCAGGTTGCAGGATACACCCAGGGCCCCTCGTGTCCCCACCCTGCCATAACAAGCAGCACGAGTTATCGGCAGTTAGTCCTCCCCGACACAAGACGTATCTCAGAGCAAGCCTAACATATACCGGTATAGGACTTAGATGTCATATGCCCTCTGTCGTCATGATGCATGACTGCAGCACTAGTGAGTCTACATCATGCTGATCCTTTGGGAGTTTATCAATCCAGTAGGATTAGCATGATGCTCGAATGCAGCCCTGGCGCGTTACTTGCCAGGGCTGTTTTCATACATGTTTGGCGAGATATTTACCTGGGATGCACTCATGGAGACAAAGGCCATAACACATTGAAGAGCTATGCCTTTTTTAAAAGGCTAATTTCTTCAAAGAAGTAGACTCAGTCGCTGTGATGTATGGGCAAGCAGACCCTTTAAATCTGGAGTTGAATTTAACTACAGCGCCTCTACTATACATCAGGACATGGTAGCTAGGGGATGGGATGTTACCAAAACTAATTAGAGACAAGAATATAATATCTCACCATCATATTTAACTATGCTAGTAGAGAAATGGAGGCAGTTGATAAGAATTCCATACACAGCAGATACTTCCCCAATATGGGTGTGCACTGCATAAATGTTTGCATTTAAGCACATTTCAAATGTCTTTTAAGTTTAAGCACCATTTAGATTAGATATGCTTAAAGTTGACCATTAAGCATACGTAATTTCCTTAAATACAAACCTTCGTGCAGTGGTATGAATCAAGCCCATATTTAGCATAGCTTTTGATGCATGTTGATCGTGATATGGAACCCAATAGCCAGCCGACACAACAGGACATAACAACTGCACCCCCCTTTTGGAGCAGCCAGAATCCTTTTTTGTCTTAACCTCTAGGAGGTAATCCATCAACCATACATAATGTATGGACTCCCATATGATCCACTTCAACCGATTAATCATGTTGAGATGGATATGTCGTTGTTCTTTTACTGTGGTTATTGTAAGAATGGGGCCTCTGCTGTAGGTTTTGACCCCTCAGAAAGAAGGATGCTCTTGTTCTCATAATGCAGCCACCCGTACTTGCTACTGTTCTCGTGCCTACACTGATAATCTAAATGCCCCGGCCTTTAGTCTGTAGTGGCTATCCCAGGTTAGTCACCAGGGACATTGGTCAGGCATGACCAAGTGCTGTTCAAAAATGACTAAGGCAAAACAAGATAAGACTACTGTCTTACTCAAAAGGCCTAAAATGGATGGACCAAGGTGAGTTGGCCATACAGTACTGACCAACCTGACACTATTAACTGACCTAGGTTGGTCGTATAGGGAGCCAAAGAATGACCAACTTGGTTAGGCACTAGTGACTGAGAGATTGGTGGTATAGGGTGCCAAAGTATATCAGTGTGCCCTGGCAGTTACCCACACAAGGGGCCTACCCTATAATGACCATACCTTATTACTGTCAATTTATAATCATGCTAATTAGGACATTCTCGGAGGGACAGAGAGAGGTGGTAATATAAAAGTATTTGTCGGAACCTTTCATGCCATTAACCTTTTAAATGTGCATATATACTTTTATGTGCTATGCCCTTTGTCGTCATGATGCATGAATGCAGCCCTGAATACGAGTCTACTCTAGTATTCGCGGCACTGCTGCATTCACGCATCACACCAACCCTTTGCAGTGTATCAAAGGGTAGGCTTGATGTATCAATACAGTACTGAGTCACTTACTAGGGTTACATCGATACATTATGCTGACAAGGGGAACAGTATGTTAAAGCACTATGCTGCCCTTAAAGGCTGAACAGTCTTGAGTCCTCAGAGACAATCCATCTTTTACTGCAGGAGTTACAACTTACATACAGACAATTTAATAAGCAGCAATGAGGGGGGGGGGCTCTTAGTGTGGATTCATTTGTTTATTTTAGTGTACTTAATTATCTTTTCTCTTCTTTCATGCCAGTGTCAATACAATTGCAGTTATTCTAGATAAGGTTTTGGTACAAAATAGGAATGTATAAAATTCTTCAATGAATCCAAATTGATGGAAGCGATCTAATCTACAGTACGGTACTTTATCTGTACTATCTTCTACCATTTAGACACTTTTATCAAATAATGTTCTAAAATAAGTTGATGAGGTGAAGATGAAATCTACAGTCTACAGGTTTACTTATATGGCGTCATTCAAGCCTCCCTATGCGAGAATTGCCTTTATAACAATATAGAATAAAGAAGTTTATATATAAACATCAATTTTCAATATTGTCAAAACATATGTTCATCATCATTACCTATACAGAAGGCGCTTTCCCTAGGGAAGACATAAGATACACACATACATGTCGAAGACTTGCCTGTATACCTGCATATATAAGGAGGATATAAAAGGATGTGGATGTGTGCAATTGGCGTGGCTATTCCCGGGTCTTGAATGCCTGTCACCACCTTCGGTGGCTTCAAAAGATATCGTATCGTATCGTATCGTATCGATGTGGATGTGTAGGGAGAATAGGGCCAAATAAAAAAAAAGGTTTGTTTCAGGTAACATGGGAAGCAAGTCTACGGGCGGTGGGTCGGATTATTTTTACAGCCCCTCTACGATACCCTTAAATTGAACAAAAAAAAGTGTAAAAATGGGGATTTTTCCCCCAAAATCTTTGCAAACCTAAAATTGACCCCAAAAAAAGTGTAAAAATATAAATATTTCTTCAAAATTGCATAAGAAAAAGTCGGGTCGGCCCTGAAACAAACCTTTTTTTTTGGCCTAGGAAGCATTGCATGTCAAGAGCATCTCACGGTATCGACTATTCTGCCAGCATTGCGTGAGACACACACATCGTCTAGCCTTCCTTCTGTTAGATTGAACTAGATCCAGTCTTCAAACTGCTCTTGTCAGTGAACATTGAAATAAATTATACATCATCATTTCCATGACCGATCTCAGGGAGAATTAGTAGTACATGTACATACGGTAAAATATTTAAGACGTCTCATCTGTTACAAGCCTGTTGTGTACTATGAGAATAATGACATAATTACTTATTTAGACCACTAGTGCTACCATTGTTTAATTTTCGCAGCGATGAGGTGGGGTAGTACAATTAGTGGTATGTTTCGGGAATTTCAGAGATGATATGCTGCCAATATCCTCATTCAAGGAATGTGGGCATCGGTTAGTCTCTCCCAATGTCGCCAAATATTCTTTTTAAAGTCAGGCATTTCAAAGAGAGTCATATGAGCATTAGTCTCCCCCTATGTTGCCAAACCTACTATCTATCCAGAGTCAGGCATGTCCAAGAGAGTCAGGAAATGATAACTCTTCCTCATAAAGCGACAGAAATTCAGTAATTCAGAGTTTATTGATAAGCAAAGGTTGTTAGAATGAAAGTTATTTCTAGCTGAATAGCTGTCAATATTCTTCCAATTTTAACATATTTTTCATTAAAAATGTAAAAAGAAAAAAAGCCAAAATCATGAGAAGCAGCTTTTTGTTTTGCGTGACTTAAGGCTCACATTTTCTCTGTATGTGCTGACCAGCAGCAGTGAGTTATGCAGCCCTACCTTCTCCTACCCTTCTCTAACCACAGCCTGATGCCTCACACTGATGACGTCATCTGGGGGCCCCTGGCCTTTATCACCTTTATCAGATTTACTAACTGGATTCCCTGATCCGATGGTGGATGACAAATATACGCGTTAGCCCTCTAACGGCCGCATACTTTTTGGTTCAATGAGCACTGAGCGTACTCGTTTATTCTCAAATTAACACATACGGAGACGCGGTACATTTGAGTATTTTCACCAGAAAAAAATATCACATGAACTACAACACACTGGCGTTTTTCCAATTTTCATCTTGAGATATCAAGGTTCAGATATGTTGTGTCACATGTAGACATACAGCACAAAGACAACAATTGTTATAGCAGATAATACAGCATACAAATGGAGGAGATCAAGATGAAGGCGGTGAGATAGTAGGAGTGAATGTCCAATGGACTCAATGTCCTTGGTCGGCATGATGCATGAATACAGCCATGGCGAGTAACTCGCCAGTGCTGCATTCATGCCAACCCAACAGGAGGGTCATAACCCTGTGGAATCGGCATTATGTATAGATGTATCCCTATAGGCACTGTAAAAAGATGGTTGCCATTTTATAGGTGTACAGTAGATTCTACTGTAGGTGTACAGTTGCTTGTATGTAAGCAGTAGAATCTACTGTAAATCTACAGTAGAGTCTACTGTAAATCCATTCTACAGTAGATTCTACTGTAAACCTACAGTAGAGTCTACTGTAATTCCATTCTACAGTAGATTATACTGTAAACCTACAGTAGATTTTACTGTGTACCTACACTAACTATTTACAGTGTAGTGAGTCACCTGCTAGGGCTGCATTCAAGTAGCATGGTGACTAAGGGAATGATGCATTAAAGCATTATGCAGTCCTTAAAGGGTTAGTAGGGGCTGTTACATTGATCCAGAGTATGACACAGCTTGCCTCTACTCTAACATGCTGTGGACGTAATGTATCCTAGAATACAGAGGGGAGGGAAAAGTGAGACAAATAAGGATAGAAGAGGAAATAAGTTGTTTACCCAGTGCTTGGTGACAAAGTGGTTACCATGATCCTGGGTATGAGGTACCATATGTTAGAATACAGAAGGTATAGGGGGAGGGGAGTCAAATAAATATGGAGTAGGAAAGGAGACATTTATATATCAATATATGCCCCATATATCTTTCTGCTGTAGACTCATGCAGCAAGAAACGGCACATTTCTATGATACATTTTAAAACCCAACGCCGTATATAGGCTATGCCAAAGAACTTTCTATGATAAACTATAGAGAGAGAGAGATATTTCATCAATGATAAATTGATCAATAAACACAACCAACAACAGCATCTGTTCAAGGTGACAGTATTAAAAGATTTGCCATCCATGGTAAATTTGTGTTAACGTTGAATTTTCACATTGCAATCATCTCACATTGGGAGATTCATGAGCTAATATCCTTCAAATATTTGAATGCAGGAGCTTATTCCCAGGCCTTATACTTTAGGCCAGTTGAGCTGCAGAAATTTCTAAAAACGTCAATAACACCTTCTCTGAATAAATATTGGCCCTGTCTCGGTACCTTGGTCTATAATGGAAGCAGGCAGGGCATTAACCTCCTAAACGTTGACGTCATTTATGAATGTGCCCAAATAAATGCCAGAATAGCACTCAGGAATAATAGGGTAGGCAGGTGGGAGGTGTGTGTGTGGGGGGGGGGGGACAGCCAAGATTAGATAGAGCACCCCAGAGGTAGGAGGGCGAGCTCTGACAGCGAGCTAAAGGCTGCCTAGACATGGTGAGCAATTCCCCCAGTATTATGAGTCACTCACTGCCAAATTGTGGCTCTTCAAGCAGAGACCTGCATCAATGCTGAGGCTTTAGGGTCGGTGACTAACCACTGTGCTTGGAGAGCAGACAGTGCTGGCAGAGGGCAATGCTGGGGGTGGGGGCTGGGGGTTCCGCGCAACTCTGTTCTGAGAGGGTAGAGGGCGCCACTCATTGAGGTCAATTGCCTCTCTATTCGGATACGGCCATCATTATGCACTGGCAATAAGTATAACAAGCAGTTGGGATTTACTCTATAGACCCCGGTCTACACAGAGAATGTGTTAGGAGAGTGACGCCTCTGATAGATATTTCAACTGCACAGAGAGGTCTTCTGATGACTCCCTCTGTCCTAGAATGATGCTGTGAGATGGCTGCGTCCCGATATGACGCAGACAAGTGGGTGAATGTGTGAGGTGTGTGTGTGTGTGTGTGTGTGTGTGTGTGTATGTTTGTGTGTGTGTGTGGGGGGGGGGGGGGTGCAGTGCCTCACTGCTTCCTCACTAGCTGTTGCTGCAGGACTCCAGGGTATTCGCCTCCAGGCCGCGCGTCATTTATCTTACCCCTTAACCCTTTAAGGGTGGATGTCGCTAAAAGATGACATTTGTCGGCATGATGCACCAATGCAGCCCCGGCGATTAACTTGCCAGTGCGGCATTGGTGCACCATGCCGACCCTACGTGGGTGTTTCAACCACATAGGGTCTGGTTGGTGTTTGAATGCAGCACTGGTGAGTTACTCGCCAGGGCTGCATTCATACATCATGATGACCAAAGAGTTAACCCTTTAAGCATTGTCCGAAGCATGGGGGCAACATTTGTCATTATGCATGATGCACCAACAGTGCATCGGCGAGTAACTCGCTGGTACTTCCAGAGTGCATATGTCACGCGCAATATCGGAATTTGCGCAATATCGGAACTTTTATACCTCATTAAGAACCATTTTAATATAAGCTAGTGTGCCACACAAACAGTGAGGTAGGATTAAAAAAAAAATTGCAAAAGAAATCTTACTGTATTAGTTAGCTCTTTGTTGTGTTATAGGCAACTGAACTCCCAATTGTTGCCACACCTTACTCACACCTACAGTGAGGTGTGGGATGCATAGGGACTGCCTACTGAATGTTCTTACACCTGCAAGGGGATGGGCATCATACTCAAACAATATTGACAAATATATCTAAATGTTTTATGTGTAGAACAGTTAGGAATTCTGAAACTGCCCAATGTATGTAGGGAGCAATTCCGGAATTGCCCTGCGCAGTTCCGGAATTGTACATGGGCAATTCCGGAACTGAGCTGGTTCCTATTCTGCGCCTGACACATACATTATCCTACAATGTGGGCATGATGCATGAATGCAGCACTGGTTAGTTACTCACCAGGGATGCATTCAAGCATTATGACAACAAAGGGCGTAGTGCATAAAAATACTATGCCACCAATAGAGGGTTAATGCATTTATCTCTGGCAGATCACTCTTTAAGGAGCGGGGACGTGTGAATAAATGGACCTGGGGTCACACCGATCTGCGCATGGCAAGCCATTAGTCATCCCAGATCACATCCACGACATGGGCTTTTAATTCTATTACCTCAAGACTAGATTAGCCTTATAATAACTGAGATAAACAAAGGGGGATCGTACAATTGCCTCCCATAATTGCCTTTTTTTATGTCATCTCAAAACAGATTACAATACCATAGCAGGAATCAGTGATTAAGTGAGTAATGCCTTAGTCTCTTGTCTCATAATATACATGAGACAGCATTTACAGTCTGACTGTATTTCTCTGGGCATTGGGAATGGTCTGTTAGTTCACATTTGCACTGTTCATATAGCGATAATTCCGTATGGGCGGCCATATTAGTTCTGATCTCGGAATCTCCCGTGAGACTTATATAGCCAGTGGCCAAACACCCACACACTGTAGCTTACAAGGAACAAACTAAGTGGCGAGAGCAGAACCAAGGTCTCACGAGATTGCTGGTGTCAATGCAAACATTGCAGCTGCAGGAAGAAATCCGCACCAGTTAGAGCACTATAACCAACGTGGCTATCATCTGCAATACCCAAAGGGACCACTATACCAGTTCACTATGGATAAGACACTCAACAGTCTGATCGAAAATTAAATATGCAAGAGTTCTGAGTGATCGTTGGCGGATACACGCACATACAATATATAGTCGCACGTGTGGCCTGGATTGAATGCATGATCAATCTAAAAAAAGGTTGGATGGGGAACAGTCCAATCTCATATCTGCATAATAGGTAGTTTGGCATGAACTAGAGTTAGGTTGTCATCGGCTTTTATACATAATTGTGAATATTCGTTTTGTCAACATGGTAACTTGATGCCTGTAAACTAACATTTGAAGTGGGGACAAAGGTAGTGGTACAGATTACAATGTATGAGCAAATACAAATATAACTATATTTCCTAGCATAGAGAAAACGCCCAGAAGTGTGCCCTTTCCTGACCTCGTGAGACAGACGCCAAAAGGTTGCCTCACCTTACAAGTGTGTCTGCCAAGAGGTTAAATATACACCCAGAACATCATACAATACTGATCTACTCTTTCCACTATCCTTTATGGACATGATAAAACATATAAGGAAAATTAATATTAAAAAAGCCTCCTCTATTAAGCATATTAAGACTAATATACTTAAAGATGCTTTCTTGTGTATACCTGATGTAGTTCTATGCATGTATAACAAATGTATCTCCACGAGTGTCTTCCCCTCCAAATGGAAAGCGGGGACAGTGGTCCCCCTTCCCAAAAAAGCAAATTCTTTGGAAGTAAGTGACCTCAGACCCATAAGCCTTTTACCCCTACCTGGGAAAATTCTTGAAAAGATCATTTGTAACCGGTTACAAACATATATGAGTAGGAATAATCTCCTGTCCCCGAGACAGCATGGTTACAGAGCAGAGCACTCAACCCAGACAGCCATACAGGAACACTTGCAAAATATCATTGAAAATATTATAAATAACAAGCCTACTATCTCTTTATATCTCGATTACAAAAAGGCTTTTGATACAGTCTCACACTCAAAATTATTAGAAAAATTATCCCTTTTAGGACTGAAAAATACCGTAAAATGGTTCAAAAGCTACCTCCACCATAGAACTCAAAAAACTTTTGCAAACAACATCCTATCAACAGATAAATCTATAACGTATGGTGTTCCCCAGGGTTCCGTTTTGGGTCCTGTGCTCTTCTCAATTTATATAAATTCTTTACCAAAAATTTATAATTTTGATATTACTTTATACGCTGACGACGCGGTCATATCTTTGAGCTGTCCACATAATATGCAAACTGCAATCAATCTAGTATCTAAATGGTGCATACAAAATTGTCTCACGGTAAATGAGAAAAAGACCAAATGGATGTATTTTAATAATTTCCAGAGAAAAAACCCAGTTTTTACACTAAATGGTGCTGTATTAGAAAGAGTTTACACTTTCACATATTTAGGACTCACTTTAGATCCTGAATTGAAATTTGTTCAGCATAGAGTTAATACTGTCAGTAACATAAGAAACAAGGTCATCCAGGCAGCTAGAGCCCGTATCTATGTTGATACACCCACTGCCTTAACAATGTATAAGACCATGACTCTTCCTTCTTTTGATTATGTGGATTATGTATGGGACAGGGGTAATGTGGGAGAATCGAATGAACTTCAGTTTCTGCAGAACAAAGCGCTCAGGACCATTTATAGGGTTAAACTAGAGGCTAATCCTCTATACAACACTGTTCAACTGCATGACAATAGCAAATGTATGTATCTTAATATTAGAAGAGACATTCACCTCTTATTTTATGCTTTTACCCTCAAAAAACAACATAAACTGGTAGATAACAGAAACCTGCCGACTAGACACAACCAAGGCATAAGGTTAAAGGTTCCAAGGTCTCTAAAACCCATTGTACTTAGGAGCTGCTTCTATAGAGCCATCACGCGCTGGAACATGCTCAAACCCTGTTACACTATAATTGAGAGCCTGGCTGCGTTTAAAATTATGATAAAAAAGGATTATCATCATTGCTTTATGTAAGAATGTCTTTTACATTACTTTATGAAGAATGCCCCCCACACAATGTACACCCACCCCCCCCCCCACCATCATCTCATCTCATCTCATCATTTTAGTACATAATTTACATCTGTGATATATGATACACCCCGAGTCTGTAATATTTTTAGAAATGTATGATAATTAAGTAACGCCATAACCATATGTACTTGAATCTGTGATACACTCATGAATGAGAAGGGGACCTAGCGGAAGTAAGGCAAAGCGCCTATGCTAGGATGATGCATCTACTTTTGTATTTGTTATCTTTTACCCAATAAAACACATTAAAAAATTTTTTTTGTGAGTAACCACTCTCTCGGTTCTCAATCCCTCAGCTGCATTTCAGGCTGTGTCTCACGACCTTGGGACAATGTTTTTGTCTCTGACCGGGTGCCGTCTCTGACCAGGTGCCGTCTCTGACCGGGTGCCGTCTCTGACCGGCTTGGCTTGATAAGGTCAAAATACTAACAGCAGGAGGCTAATTATAATTATAACTATGATTATATAACAACCGCCATAACGTTTTTCCAAATCCTCATATATATTAGTATAATTCTATTTAAAACACCTTTTTCTGACACCTGGTCAGAGACGGCAGCCGGTCAGAGACGGCACCCGGTCAGAGACGGCACCCGATCAGAGACAAAAACATTGTCCCAAGGTCGTGAGACACAGCCTTCAGCCTGTTGGAGACGTGGCAATAGTGAGGGTGAGGCAAGACTGGCGTGTTACGAGTTGGAGAAAATTGTTTTATTTGGCAACAGATAACACTGCATGTAAAGCCTTTCAA
The DNA here is from genome assembly GCA_947462335.1 of Harmothoe impar. Taxonomy (NCBI): domain Eukaryota; kingdom Metazoa; phylum Annelida; class Polychaeta; order Phyllodocida; family Polynoidae; genus Harmothoe; species Harmothoe impar. Next base: position 71,854,103 of record OX381706.1, read on the forward strand.
TAGCTGCCAAAGTCAAGGCACCACCGCCATACAAGAAAAACACTGGACACTTGACAGTTCATACACAAATAGAAGAAGGACTAGCTCTATAAAAAATCAGCTTCATCCTAACTTATTTCATTCCCTTTTCCCAAAGAGCTTTACATTACATACACTTTTCTGAGAATTATATTTTTCAGATCCTTTTCCATAGTTAACACTTTCGGAAAAATAGCCAAGTCTTTTGAACAAAATACAAGTCTTTTTCATGTCCCTTTGCTTAGAACACCACTGGAGTAGAGTCAGTCTACACACTGAGTAGCTCCATGAGGATGACTTAAGCTGGTGAGTCACTAGGGGTGGCTTATCTCTCTGGGGAGCAGCTCAGACCTCTCCATCATACCCCACCATACCCCCCACACACACCACACCCCCTGTACGACTCACTCCGTCTGAGGCACAGCCAAAGTGCTATAATCTAATTGCCTGTATTTCTTCCTCTTTTCTTTCAAGAGAAAAAAAAGTGAAAAAAGATTTTTTTTGCCTTCTGTATTGTATTTCTATGCGGATGTTATTACTCTTCGTAGAATTGATATCCGAGCCGGATGAATTGGTGTAGATAGGGATGCTGGCACATATATAGGTATGTCATTGTGGTACCTAGCTAGCGGGCCAGCCCAGCATTGCCATACTGCATGGGCTGGTGAGAGATCCCCATGTTTTGACTGTGGGTGAGCTACAGGACCTCATTACAGACAAAGTAAAAGGTTTACAGGGCTAAAGAAGGTTCCATGCTTATCTCTAGACACTTAGCTTTCCATATTCACTCAGATATGTGCCTGTTTGTTAATTATATGTTAGTACACCAGTGGTTTATAAGACCTCTGTTCACACTAGGCCTGGCACATAGCAGGATCCCCAGTGATTAGAGTAGGGTATATCATCGACTGTACATTTGTACATTCGATTCCAAATTGACTATGTGGTACCCTTTTATACATGTATACAATGGCCATACATCGCTGTCCAATATTACTATATGGTGGCATCATGTAGATCCTATAATACACACTGACACCCTTGTGTCACCTGTGTATGTGACACTGCACACTATGTGTACTATAACAACAGAACAGCGCAGTAATACGGCCATAAAGGTGAAGCACGTGTTGATATTGCTGTATAGTACCAACAATATAGAGAGATCCTTGACATTTGACATTTTAAATATTGCAGAGCAATCGGGAGTGTATCAACCTCAGAGGGTCGGCATGACGAGGATATAGCACAATAATGACCAGTTCTTAACACTGTAAGGAGCGCACAGTGCATTAAAGCATCAATGCCTTGGTCGTCATGATGCAGGAGACACTCCCGAAGGATCAACATGATGCACCAATGCAGCTCTGGCAAACTACCCACCAGTTCTGCATTGGTGCATCATAACGACAAATGTCATCTTTTAGCAACATGCCATCCTCAAAGAGTTTAACTTAAAGTGTCGGGGTGTCCGTGTGGCCTTTGCCGGGCAGGCAGGTTACCCCTTTATACTTATTTATGGCGGCATCAATACAACCAATACAAAGCAGACGACACTTCTCTACAAAGGTCAATTACCAGACATCAGAGATATGTCGTCTGCTGCTCACAACTCAGTGAGAGGGGGGTCACGTGATCCACAATGTTTGTTGGGGATAGGGTAGGTTCACCTCAAGCTGGTCAGCCCATCCAGGGTGGACAAAAAGCGGTTATATGTTGTTAAGTATATACTGGTAAACTAACAGTACCAATTAGTTAGAGCAATGTTATTCAACCAGATTGTTGCTTTTTATACACCCGGGAAGGACACAATGTTGCTGTTTCTCTATGTGTGTGTGTGTGTGTGTGTGTGTGTGTGTGTGTGTGTACTTTTTTGTGATACTACATTTTCTATGCCTAAGTACTCTAGTGCTGTCATTAATTTGGAACAAGTTCTAATTTGTGAATTGTCAATAGCCCATGCGCTTTTCCTTATCGTCGTTCCCTCTTCTTGTCCCAAACATCTCTCCTTGTTTGCTTCTGGAGAATCCTACATAGCATTTCCGTCAATTCAAAACGTGTGCCTACTATAAATACAAAGAAAAAATCTCAGGTAAAACTAGTGAAGAACCCTGAGAGAAAGGCGCCGAAATTAAGAGCCCCAGGTCAAAAGGTCACTTTTTTACACCCTTTATGATATAGCCAGATTTTCCAAAAGTCGCCATGTCGCTTTTGACCCATCGGCAGCCACATGAGAAGGGAAGCAATGGTCGATATTTTATCTATGTATCTTGAATGTATAGGACTGTAGAGATACCCGATTATGATTGCTTGAAAAGGAAAGGGTCAGAACAGTATAAATCAGCTTTAGCTTTAGCTTTAGTAATGATATATATCCCCGGCAGTAGCCGGTTTGAGAGCAGCATAGTCTCTAGTTGTCATGGGAACCAAATGTCTGCTATTCAGTTCAGCCCGCAGTGAATGGGCCGCCCTGGGGGAGGAATACAACATGCAGATAAGAAACCTGGATAAAAGGCACCAGGGGGGTTCCATCAGTTACGGTTCTAATGCTGGAAGTGAGGCTGCATATCGACGATCTGAGCTATATATTGCCAATCCCACAACTTGATTTCGGGTCATAATTTGGTACATAATTGGGTTGGGTCGGGTCTAGTTGGTTCGCGTCAAATCTAGTTGGATCATAATGAAAAGGCCCTACCAGAATGTATAATGTATCATACCAATATTAGTAAATGCGTGAAACGACAAGGTCATCATCTGGGGGCAGAGAGTTATGAAGTTCCCAAAGGGGGGGAAACTTAATTTCTCTCTGTGGGGGCTCTCAACTTCCTTGACTACCACTAACGTGTGCTAAGGGCATCTCCAGCTACCATGTAGACATTATTATTACCAAACTCCTTGAAATTATTTACAAAACAATACCTGGATCAATCCACATCAGTACTGTATCATAGTCTGTGAGTGAAGGTTGACACCAGTGACAGATATCTCTTTGAAGGCTGGGAGACAGTATTACTGATGGTTCCCCTTTTTAATCGCTGAGAGGAGGGAAATAACTAACCCTGTTGGTACTTAAATACATTAATCGCTTTATCATCATGGTGGGCATGCATGAATGCAGCCTTGGTGAGTTACTACAGGGCTACATTCAAGCATCATGACAATTCTACAGGGTTGATACACTCCCTAACACTCGTCATGATGCCTTAATGCAGCCTGGGAAGATACCTACCATGGTTGAATTCATGCAACATGTCGACAAAGGACATAGCACCTTAAAACACTATGCGGTCCTTAAAGGGTTTAAAACAGCTCCAGTGCCCTATAATGTATCCCCGTTGTCATCTACTTTAGTCGGTGTTAAATAATTCACACGTGACCATGTTTTTTCTTACCTCCCAATGTTTGCTTATGACACAGCAAAAAAACGCTGCTTGCCTCGTGCAGCACATGCCCGCCCTATAATCCCCGCACTGACGGGTCGCTGAGAGCATCTGTCTCTGGGAGGCCACTACAGCGATAAGAAAAACAGGTTGTTTATGTGGCCCATAATACCTAAAACTTCTGTTTTATCTTTTTTCTGTTCTGTTTTTATCCGCTCGGCTTTACCTGAGGCTTAGAGCATATGGATTTACTTATCGAGAATGTCTGCTGCAATTTGTGGGTCCACTTATGTTTAAAATTGGGAAGAAAGAGCGCTGAGTTGCCCCGCGACTGAGGATAAACGTGGCTAATATGAGTGATGTTACTTCTCAGGACAGCTAAACCAGATACACTGTAATTATCTGGTATAATGAGTGTGGTTTGTTCAGCCTCTGATGTACCCCATCCACAGGGTTCAAGTCAATCATGATGCTTGAATGCAGCCCTGGCGAATAATTCACAAGGGCTGCATTCATGTATCATGTCAACCATAGGGGGTAGAGATATTCCTGTGGGGTCGAAGATATAACGGGATTAGCGCATCCTGGTACCTCAGGTAGTCGGGCGCTAAAGCCCCATCTCCTTATCAGGCTAATCCCCTCCCCTCACACCTAGAACAAAGATGCTGATAAGAAATTCACCCATGATACACTGCTCTGGAGTCAGGGGCCTAACCACAATGCATTGCTCTGAGCCAAGATGGCGGCCCCCATCGCCTAATGCGCTAAACCCTTTATAATGGCACGGAGAACAAAGCATTTTACACCTTTTGTATACTGCATACAGCTAGTGGTATAGATAAGTTATGGGCCTTGAACAAAGCTGTAGAGGTATAAGGCTCGCTTCATTGTATTTCACGTACAGCTTGGCACTGGTCCTATATATACATGCAGCCCGGTGAGTCACCAGAGATACATTCAGGAATCATTACGACAAAGTGCATAGAATGTGTTAAAGGTCAACAACCTGAGTATTGTCTCCATCCTCAGGTCGTTCACCTTTACTATAGCCGTGTCTATAAAGTCCTACAGTATCTATACTCATCCCTGAAGGGTAATCACCTTGGGGATTACAGGGGCGTGGCAAGCAGTTTCAAAGTAGGGGGGTGCTTCTGACCCTTTTTTGATCCCTTTTCTCTTGACCTTTAAAGTTTGACCTTTTTTGGGGTTGACTAAGAGTGGGGGGGGGGGGGGCAAGTCGATTTTTACCCATGTAGAGGCAAATAGTTTATACCCCTGTATGATTTACCATACTGTGGGTTCAGTGACAGCATTAGTCCTACATTTAAATGTTGTTGGGCCAGGCCCCGCCATATTAGATGTACTTAACTATGGGCATTTGTCATTAAAGTACTATGTCATTCTTAAAGGGTAAAAGGGTAAAATGAGGTGTTTTACAGTCTATACTATACAGCCTGTGAGGTCGGCATGTTAAGCCAGCAGTCATTCCACAGCAAGGGGAGTCAACAAAGGGCCTCTCTGCGCTCTTAGATTATGCAGCAGAAGCATCACTCTCCTCACATATCCTTTGTCTAGACTCAAACCCAAATGCATGGATTAAAGTACATTATACACCAGCTGATAAAAATGGCTGTATTCATACAGAGAGCTATTTGACCTCACCTGGTGGCGCCATCTCTGAGTGCAGAATGACCAGCAGTGCCCACATTCACTACACTCCAGACAAGAAGGTATAACACCAAGTCTCTTCCTGCAGCCACAAATAACAATGGCGACATTATTGTCTGCCGCACACAGCCTTTGTGGATATCTCTTTGGTCCACAGATTAAGGAACAAAGCCCCACCCTGCCGACAACCCCTGTCTGCTCTAGGCCAAGAGGGAAAGTATGTTTCAGGTTATATATATATACCGAGAAACACAAGGATCAAGCATCTTGGAAATTGTTAATCAAGTGTGAAAATATATTTACTATAAGGCTTTAAGGCTAAGGAAAAATCGACTGACCTATACCATTGATTTTGTAACCATTTTGAGACGATAACTTGAAACAGCATGTGTTCTTTTTTTGCCTTAGCCGGTGTTCTTTGTAGGGGTATTTGGGAGCTGGACTGCCCCTGCCGAGCCCCTTCCCCTGCAGTTACCCCCTAGCTGACGGATGGCTGACCCTGGAGATGGATGACCCCCACATCTTACACTGAGGTCTTTGGTATACAGGCAGAGGCTAAGGGGAGGGCTTAGAGTCTGTTACCAAAAAGCAAATAATACTAAGAGGGTCTACTGAGTTGCTCTCCCATATCTTAGCATTGTCCCTTATCAATCTAAATACCTAAAAATACCCAAAAAGGGTGATAATATTGCTTGTAGTGTAGCTCCAACATCCATCAGCTCAGATTATTCAGTAAACTTTGAATAGTTTGAATCATGGAAACTTTATCCAGCAACTAAAATGTGGTTTCATCTGTGACTTAGTATAGGGTTTAAGTGGGCTATGTTGGCTGTATACTCCATACACCAGGGGGCGCCATGGAGTTCTGAGGGACAGGAAATCCTCAAGTGGACCCTCTTATTATCCCTTGCTCTTTGCTATTACAGACAAAACACCCGCTCAGAGATCTCCAAGCACAGACTCAATAGTACATGCACTGATACTCCTCGGCTCCCTATACGACCAATCTCTCAGTCACTAGTACCTAACCTAGTTAATCATTTTTGGCCCCCAATACTACCAACCTAGGTAACTTATTATTGTCAGGTTGGTCAGTACTGACCAAACCACCATAGTCTTTTAATTTCCAGGGGGAGCAACTGAGTGGTCATTATAGTATCTTATAGGTGGCACCAACTAATAGTATACAAGTACAACACACCAATGATGAACCTAGGTTAGCCACTACTGACTGACCCCTCAGTCATTTTTGAATATAACTTTGCCATTGCGACTAACACAAATATGACGAACCTAGGATAGTCTGTACTGACTAACCCTTTCAACCTGTGGATTATCAGTGTGGGTCTGTTTCACTATTACAGACAAAAAAAAACTCACTCAGAGATCTCCAAGCACAGACTCAGTAGTTCAGGGGGCTGTTTCACTATTACAGACAAAACACCCTCACTCAGAGATCTCCGAGCACAGACTCAGTAGTCCAGGGGCCTGTTTCACTATTACTTTGACTTAATGATGCATAAATGCAGTCTTGGCAAATTTGCTTGCATCATGGCTGCATTGGGAAAAGCACTTACCGTAAGTTCTTGCGTATAAGCCTAACTCTCATATAAGCCGCACCGCGACTTTAGGCTGATTCTATAAGCCGCACCAGCGATCTGACTATGGTGACTTTTAGTACTGTATCATAGTAGCTAAAACTCGCGTATAAGCTGCACCCTGGCTCTGTGCAAATCCTATAAGCCGCACTGGCGATCTGACTCTTGAACTAGCTGCGGCTTTTACCTGAGAATTTACAGTAGCAGACCTTGAAGGATTTAAGACTTTAAGTCCTGTAGACTGCTTTCATCTTTCAGTCTGGTGTTGGGCACCACATGACAATCTGAACTCAGGCTGTAATGTCACCGGCGTCTGGTGAACGAAGTGCTTACTGAAGAAGGCATGCATCATGACTGCCCCCTGACCCTGTGCAAGGTCTTTATTGGCGGGATTTACCATCTGTCTTGTACCCCAGCTTGTATTGTAGAGGGTATGGACCTAAGGCTAAGGTGTCACTAAAAGATGACATTGATCATCATGATGCACCAATGCAGCCCGGGTGAGTAAATCGGTGCTGAATTGATGCATCATGCTGACCCTTCGGTAGTGTCCCGTATGGTCGGCCTGATGCTTGAATGCAGCACTGGCGAGTTACTCGCCAGGGCTGCATTCATTAATGTGCATTAATGTATCATGCAGCCGTGGAGAGTTCCTCGCGATGGCTGGATTTATGGATCATGACAAGAAAAGCCATAATACTTAAAGCACTCTGTCCTCTTTCACGTTTTTTCTCTCTGAGGCTTTGTAATGTCTTATTTGCTGAAAAATCAAATCCATCATGATTGCCCTTATTGAGCTTTCATGATGATCAATGTGTGTGAGCGCGGGCCGCAGCTTCCAGGAAGACAATGCTGCATTTTGCAGGTATTTCCAGGATGCTCTTATCCACATCCAAATCGGAAAATGACCCCATTATGACTTAATACCACCCATTGGCTGGATTAAGACAAGTCTTGTTTTAAAGCAACAAATGGATTTAAAAAACAACCATTGGTAAATTGCTTTAATTTGGTTGTTTATGAGGACTTTCTTTTGCATTTGAAACTGCCAAGCACCCCACAGCAAAACAAAAACAACAAACAGGTACCTTTAGGGTGACAGTTCTGACCGTAGCGACTCTTATATGCTGTTGCCACCAACAGACGTGCCCTTAGTGTTTATGTTACCATGGTAACGTGGCCGTTTCCTTGGCAGCAGACCGGATGTGGTCCCTCCCCCGGGATGCGCACGGAGAACGCCATGTGATGTCAGATATCGGATCAATGAAACGCCCCCTTGGGAGACATGGCCGAACCAATTAGGCACTGCCCTTAGCCACTTCCAGCCTCGTCGGCAGGACCCTTTAACATCATTCTGTGACAAGAGATGGCGCCATCTGAGTCAATTAACTCTCTGTACGGAGACGGTCATCTTTAGTCACCTGTGGCTGATGTATGACATTTTATGCAACTAGGTTTTTTGTTTTTTTTTGTTTTCTTTTAATGTGTAGGGGCTCGGATTATTCGTGCCCTTGTGATAAACCCGCAAGGAGGTATAACTTGGGTAATCCTACACCCCTATATAAGGACCTTACCGATCCAGTAACGTACGGTGTGGTTAAGTTGAAGTTGTTGGATGGTGATGTAGCTCAGTGGTACAGCATTGGCTCATGGGTCTAGAGGTCTTGAGTTCGAATCCCACTTTCTCCAGATGACTTTTCCTCGACCGTTACAAATGCATACGTCACCAGCTTTTATTCACCGTTGTTTTCCCCATATGTCCTTCTGGTCCCATACAAGTGTTCAGTTAAATAGAATGTAGCAATATAGCGTACAATTGGTTATGACACTATATACAGTTTATGAGATAGGTTAGGAATTTTGTGCATGAGTTTTCACTGCCAACAGACAGACTGTCAAAGTCACTTCAATTAGACTAAGAATGTGTTGGGAGAGTGAGGCCTCTGCTACACATGTTGAGCCCTCAGAGAGAAAGTTTCTCCGAAAATGTTGTCCAAGAATGCCTTTTACCACCCGTCACCTTACATTTCAAAATGGCCGACCGGAAATCAATGGCCGCGGCATCTTGGGACTTTGTAAGGTTCCCACTTGCTGCCACCCCTTGGCGCCAAAGGTGAGAACCCCGTAGGAGTCCCGACACTTGGGATAATGGGGGATCCTCAGGAGAGTTATAGGACTGAAATAGGCCCTCAGCCAAAGAGATGGGGACTGGCAATCATGTTTTGTCATACATAGAAAATGGTTCACGAGAATCTCTCAAAACTTATGAGAGTTCCTTCGCACGTTGGGCCCTCAGGCATATTTTACGAGATGGAGTCGACTGAAATAGGGCCTAAGGCGTAATGATATCCAACTGCTCCATTGCATGTCATGTGATTTTGATTGAATCTATTAGCCTCCTTTCTGGCTGGCCGCTACTCAGATATGATTAAACCCCCCATCCATGTGTGGCAGCAACCCTGGGCAGCAAAAAGTATTTTATTTGTTGATTGTAATATTGACCATGCAAATGCTTATCGACACCCATGTCGACGAGCACTTTTAAGAGGATATGGCCGATGTGGGCTGGAACTTGGTGAGGGGCAAAAACCCATTTAAGGTGCTTAAATCTTAAGACGATGCTTACATCTTAACACAGGCTAAAATAATGCACCTTTAAGGGAAAAGCATTATCGATCATTTGAGACGGTCTGTCCCTAACAGGTGCGGCTTTTAGTGTCTCACTCAACACAACATTGAGGCAAACATGAGCGTCAACTCGTGTCGCCAATAGCACTATCATAAAAGCTTCAGGCACTGGTGGACTAGCATAGATGGGTCTAGGGCCATTTTAGTGAGGGACCGGCTATGCTTTACCTTCAATAACAGGCTGGACTATCACAATATTACTTGAGGGTCTGGTCATGCTATAGACTCTTGGAGGCTGAAAGAGACTCTTCCCAGTGTCCAGCATTGCCAGACTCTGCCATGAGGGTTCAACATGACCAGATTCTTGTGCTCTTAGGGTGAATCCAGCAATGTCTGACCCTCATGTGGGTGGGTACAGTCATGCCTGACCCTCACTTAAAGGCCCCTTGTAAGAGAGTCCTTTTGGCGACATAGCCAGCGTCCAGCTGACTTTCTGGGTGAAGGTTCTAATAACCAACTGCCCCACTCACACTGAGAGTGGCATCTGAGCCCTCTAAGTGGTTGCAGGAATCCTCAGAGCATCATGTTCATTTTTCATCATGATGCACCAATGCATTGCTCACTAGCGCTGCATTAATGCATCATCCAGACTTGGCGGGAATGCATCAACCACGTATGGTCCTTGTGACGCATGCAACACGAGAGGGATAGGGCTAAGCAGCTAAGTGTATTAAAGCACTATGCCGTCACAAAGACAAAGAGGAGTATGCCATGGAAACATCTTGAAAGATTGGTTAATGGTTCTCCATCCAAGCTGGTCCAGCTTGCTCTTAAACAGATCTTACCCCAATGGTAGGGTGTTACAGACTCTGACTGTAGCAGGTGGTACAGCCTGTCGAGGTGACTATGTGGGAAATGTCCCCTTTTAAGGTAAAGCCGTTAAATTTGTCTGGGACTGCGAAAATCCGTTCATTGATTTTAACGTACTGGTTGTCATGTTTTGTGAGCCGCGACTGATTAACACTATAAAGCCCGCATAGTGCTTTAATGTGTTATACCCTTAGTCAGCATGATGCATGAATGCAGCCATTGTAGGTCTACTGGCAAGGGCTGCATTTATACATCATGATAACCCCTCAGGAGTGCACCATCCCCACAGTGTCATCATGATGCATGAATGCAGCCCTGGTGAGTATATACTAGTGCATCATAACCACACAGGGTATATAGCATATTACAGCACTATGCTGTCCATAAAGGGTTAGCCAGGCTGGGAACACGTACCCTGCCGCGGGTGATCCAACTGGGTATTTATCGATCAGCGACAGATCAATACTCGAGTGGCCTAGCTCGCCGGGTAATCAGTCCGTATTACCAACGCCTGCAGACCCTACGCTATGTGGAGCAACTGACCATAATAGTCAGATCACCAGTCAGAGCTACTTTATGCTGGCTATCCCTCAACCAAATAACACTCCCAAGCAGCTGACATGATATGAGGAATATCCCCTATTGGAGGCATACCAGTAATCTATTGCACAAATTGGAGCCTGGCAGCCGATATGCTCCATCGGGGCTAAATGATTGATTGGCCTTGTCATGAATTCATCATGCAATTTAGCAACTCAAAATTAATGACCCAAGTCTTACTGACCCTACAGCAAGAGTTGAAGTGCAGCGAGGGCTTATTCCCAGGGCCTTATATAGGAGAGTTGGGGGGTTAATTTTAAGTGATAAAGTCATGATCAACACCCAGGTCCAAATCACTTTATTGGCTGACTCTAATCGATGTAACAGATAATCATAACCCAGGCTTTCGCGCTGTGTTAACCCGTTAAGAACGCATGTCGCTAAAAGATGACATTGTCTTTGTAATGCGCCAATGCAGCCCCAGCGAGTAACTTGCCAGTGCTGCATTGGTGCATCATGCCGACCCTTCAAGGTTGTCTGAAGCTTGTAGGGTCTTTTAAGTTTGAATGCAGCACTGGCGAGTTACTCGCCAGGGCTGCATTCAACCATCAAGACGACCAAGGCATGATGTATTAATGCACTGTACCCTCCTTAAGGCGAGTATTGATATCACTGTTAGCTCAGCCTGCTGCTGCTGCTGCTATATTGGCCTGTAGGTGTTGTATGCCGTCTGGGTTCCTGCCAACCTAATGTTCCTGTTGCTATTTCTGGATGTTTGTTATGCCAAGAACATAGCTCTTTGAGGATGGCAACACTTGTCATGATGCATCAATGCGGTGCCAACGAGTCACTTGCACAGATTCGGTGCATCAGACCAACCCTTTGGGAATGTATCAACCTGATAGGGTAGGCATGATGCACGAATGCAGCACTGGTGGGTTACTCACCATGGCTGCATTCATGCAATATTGTGACGTGAGGCAGAGCCGATTAAAGTACCATGAGGCTTTTAAAGAGTTAGTCAGCCAACAGCACCTTTGCCAAGGTCTATTATATAAACAATTTACATGAAATCTATACCTATGAGTCATTTATGCACTAGATGACTCGACACCATGCAACACGGGGCAACAAGTTGCATTTTATGCCGAACAGTTTCTGTACATTGCTGAAAATCAATTCCTTGTGAATATTCAATTGGTAACTTAAAAAAAAACACCTGTAATGTTTAGTGGACTGGACATGAACCTCCTGGAGCAACGAGAGTTGACTATGTAGGTATTTTACATATAGTTGATTGTTTCTATTTATATAGAAGGTGCTGTGGGCAAACACTCTCGTTTCCAAATCATTTGGGAAGGGGAGTATGGGCAAACAAAGCACTGGCCTGCAACCCCTAGGTACTTGTTCCATGAATATGCCAGTTGTACCACATATGAATAGCCAAATGCAACCTAAAGGAGGTAGATAGTGTCATATACATGGCAGATCTGACATATAGTGAAATCTTTATCTAGATACAACCCACAGGCAATTAAAATGTAACGTTACAGTAATTATCCTGGTGTGTTGCTATCATGGTGAGGTTACCACGTGTAGTCTTGCAAAGAACCAGCTTCAGCATGCTGAAGCTGGTTCTTTGCAAGACTCTACAGGAAGCAACAGGCACGCTGGTTTAGTAACTTACTAAATAGGCGGATTTTCCCGGATAACTAACGCACCATATATGTAACCTTCCCTATTTTTGACTGAATTCGTCTGCAACACTGATATTCCTAGGCTCCCTATACGCCCAACCTCTGTCACTAGTGCCTAGCCTAGTTAGTCATTTTTTGGCTCCCTATACGACCAACCTAGGTCAGCTATTATTGTCAGTTTGGTCAGTACTGACCAACCCACCTTAGTCTTTTTAGTTCCAGGGGGAGCCACTGAGTGGTCATGACAGGTGGCCCCAACTAGTGGTACACAAATAAAACACACCAATGATGAACCTAGGTTAGCCACTACTGACTGACCCCTCGGTCATTTTTGAATATAACTTTGCCATTATGACTAACACTCATATGACCAACCTAGGATAGTCTGTACTGACTAACCCTTTCAATCTATGGATTTTCAGTGAAAGACACAGCTGGCCTTTACTTGGCCTTGGCAGTAACACTGCCGTATTTCAGCTCTCCACAGCTAAACCTGTCCACCCTGTCGTGTATACCTCACTTAGACATTCCCACAAATAACTGGCCGTGCCTTATTTATAAAACGGTCTGGCAGGGTGACAGTTCATGTCGTTGATGTAATAGATGACGCGAGCCGGTCCCAGAATAATCCTGGAGTAACGACCGCTCTATCACCGGGGTGCTGACGGGCACGGGTCCCCGTGACAATGACGAGAGGGAAAACACCTTAGTGCACAGGAAGAGTCATCATGAGGTTCTGATAGAATTTTTAAAGTCTGCATTTGTCCTTTTTTTTCATTATTTGGTGCATCTTTTGACTCCCATACGGGGATTATGGGAGTTTAGTTTTTGTCATTATGACATATATCAGTGACATTTTCTTCAAATCTGTTCTGCTTCTAAAGCTGCCTTGGCCCTCAGGTTTTGCTCGATCGCTTTACAATTCTGAAAAACCCTTAGAACATGGTCAGTTTCGTTCACGGACAGAATTTCATCGTTGATGCATTATACCTACATAAAAAAGCACATTTGAAATGAGACACAAAATGGCGATCCACGCACTTCCGGTCCATCTACTTTGGATTTTTCATACAACAGCGCTACCTGAGGAGCTTCAGCACTATTCATAAGGTGATGATTGCGGGTATGACATAATATCTGCAGCACTCATACATAAATACACAATTAGGGAAAACTGGATTTTTCATCCAGTCTAGGGGATATTCAACCTAGGGCTTGGAGCATGCAACCTTGTAACCGAGGGATGCAAATTGTCACAAACAGTGTTGGGAGCCCTACCTTTTGTCGACATAAACTAGTTGCGGGTTGGAGTACAGGTACGCTGTAGGGTAGGGGTGTGCTTCGTTGGGGTTAATGTGGAATAAATACATACAAATTGGAAGGGGGAGGTAAAAGGTGTTGTGGGAATGGCATGCAGATATTGATTATGTTGACTCAATGAGTGAGTATGTGGTGTAAAAGTGTTGCGGACACGATGCTTTGGCCCCATACTTTTATGACATTAACGATCGATCCTGGCCTTTTAGATTTATTCCGGGCATGTGGATATTCATAAAATTTTATCTTTATAGTTGTGTGTGTGTGTTTCTGAAATTCATTTTTTGGTGTGTCATAACCAAAATACTTGTCGAAAGAAATCGAAAAAAGCCAAAAAACATCATATGAGGTCCTACCTGCTGCCGGGAAGGACTCGGGGACGGGGGTTTTCTTAGACAAGTCAAAAATGTCGGTGGCTTTGGGGAGAATGTCGGACAAAGCGGCCATTTCGGGTTTGGATGTCGCGGAGATGGTCGTGGAGGTGGTAGCATTGGCTTCATCCTCCTTAAACTCCTTCTCTGGGGCCATGAGGAGTAGGGAGTCTTGGGTGGCGTTCATCATCGTCTTGGGGAGAGACTCATTGCTCTCAGATTTACTGTCCTTTCGACTCTCATCCCTAGAGTATGATGATGATGATGATGACGCGTCTTGGCTCTCGCCGCTGTGAGGGTTCTGCCTGCCTGTATGTACCACCAGGGGTAGCGCTGTGGGCAGACAAGGGCACACACCTCCAGGTTAGCCAGGTCAGTATGGTCAGCAGTACTATAAGCCAACAAGGGCCATTTTCCATTGGCCGATTTGGAAGTGATCGGCAGGCAATCAACAGGTAGAGCCACAACAGTTACACTACAAAGAGTCCACTTACCAGTGGTTTTGTTATGTCTCTACCTGCCTTCGAATCGGCTAATGGCAAACGCACTTGAGGGCCGCATTAGGCTTTAATGTGCTATTACCTTGTCGTCATGATGCAGGCATTCGAGCATCATGCCAACCCTACGAGGGTTGATACACTCCTGTAGGGTCGGCATGATGCATGAATGCAGCCCTGGCGAAGTCACTAGGGCTGTATTCAAGCATCATGCCAACCCTATGGGATTGATACACTCCTGTAGGGTCGGCATGATGCATGATGCAGACCTGGCGAGTGTACTCACTAGGCCTACATTCAAGCATGATGCGGACCATAGGGGGCCAGTACACTCCTATAGGGTCAGCATAATGCATGGATGCAGTCCTGACTAGTAGATTCACCAGAGTTGTATTCAAACATCATGCCAACCCCACTGGATTGATATACTCCCAAAGAGTCAGCATGATGCATGAATGCACTCATGTATCAAGACAACAAAGGCCATAGCACCTTCAGCGTTATGCGCCACTCGCGGGGTTAGGATACTACACTAAAAAAATAAACTTGTCTCCAGACTCTTCCAAGTGACGGTCATAAAATAAACGAGTCAAAAACTTGTCTAAGTGACAAGGAAGTGGGTCTTCTAGCTGAAGATAGAGGACCCACTTGGCATGTGCCAGCCCAAAACCTGACAATTGCCAGCTCCAGATTCTATTTGTGGGATGGTAACCTGATAAGTTAGACAACTTTTGACTCGTTTATTTTATGACAGTCACTTCGATGAGTCTGGAGACAAGTTTAATTTTTCAGTGTACAACACGTTCCTGTACTTACTGCCAAGCCATACAGATGGGGATGTAACACCGCGGGAGGCCGTGCGTGAAGGAGGGCAAACGTCGTATAGCTCAAAACATGGAGTGTCAAACTGCGGGGTAGAGGCATGATCAATGGTAGCGGAAGGTAGCAATGCAATGTATCAGCCATAGCGGGCACCACGTGCGGATTGAGCCATGCCCAGTCGGGTCATACAGGGTCTTAACAGCTAAGGGAATATCAGCCTTGGTTAAGAGATGGAACTGAATATAGGAAAATAACACCTGAACTGAATATGAAAATAACACCTGAATACAGAAGTGATACACAGTCGTGTCGGGTCTCTCGTTATAGTTTAGGATCGTGATCAAGAAGCTCTAGTGTCTAGTATTCTTGTCGTGATGGTAAAAAAAAGTGAAATGAAGTAAATTAAAATCAGTCCTGTCACGTCACCCCCGCCCCCTCAAAAAAATATAAGGAAGCAAGGGAAACCTAAAACTTCAAAACGGTTTATGGATGTTAGAAATGTAAAAATTAAACTGTAGAGAAGGAATAGGACACTGAATGACTGCACAAGAACTCAGCGAACGCAGACTTATACAGCCATTGTTCTTCAAGACTTTAGGCGTAGGCACATTTCGAACAGACAACACAAGAAAATCTGCTGATAGCGAGCAAGATATATTTATGTATACAGATGGCTGCGTTTATTTGCAAGTAATAGAATCGGTATTATCTAAGCTAGAGCTATTACTGCAGCTTAGATATGACAGTTGTCATCTTAATATCTGGTATATGGATACACTTTATCTACTGCACCAAGGTTCATCGTCTACTTTAGTTTCTCTAGCTGTGAAGAGATGGTGCACTTAGGGAGTGGTCATTTTTTAACAACAGGGGGGGTTGGTGGATTTGGGGGGGGGACCAAAAAAATTTGGACCCCTTGAAGGGGGGGGAACCAAAAAAATTTGGACCCCTCTTGAGGGGGGGGACCAAAGAAAAAAAACACCTTTTTAGCGAAAATGCCCGCGCGTTACTATAGCTCAAAGAGGTCGGCCGCGCTCAATTTCAACTTGCCTGAGGGGGGGACCAAAAGAATGTCAACCCCTCCCGTGGGGGGGACCAAAAAAATTTCGACCCGCTCGCTTGATAATCCACCGACCCCCCCCTGTTGTAAAAAAATGACCACTCCCTTAGGCCCTGGTGTCTGAACCACGTGGCAAGTACAATAAACTCATCACTGCAGCAATAAAAGCAGAGAAGCACTGCAATTAAGGCCAGTAATATTTGGCTATTGAAGTTGGAATTTACTTTTCCCTCTGTAGTCATATTTCCACCCTCAACCACTATGTTGTCAAATGCTTTATTTAGGGGTTTTCATATCTAGGTCAACTAGGTCCCAGGGACTCTTATCAGCCACTTAATCCTATGAACATACACTGTAAATAGTGAATGCAAAAATATGTCTTTCTTTAATGTAAAGCTAGAGTGGATTCTACTGCTCAGCTACTTCTTACAGTGTATTGTATCCACTCTGAATATATATGTTTCTAATGTTATTGTTCTACCCCCCAAATAGTCGATAACACATTTAAGCTCATATCAGATGTACAAACAAAGTTGTTGGTATAGGTGTGGGTAGTGTGTTGTGTGTGATATGGTGGCAGTGTTGTGTGTGCTGAGAGTGTTATGTTGGTATATAACTGGAGTAGTAGGGGGGTTTACAGATGGGATCATACAGAGAGGACCACAGTGGCTACAAGCGTAAACAACCTGGAAGCGAACCGTGCGTGAGTCTTCATGCAAAGCATGCCCATATATGGACATTAGTTAGTTGGTGGGCGTCCCGTCTGGGGGCACTGTTACCATGTGATTGAGTTATCCGCCACTAGGGGGCATTGTAAGTACCAATGAAGTGCCCGCGAGTAACTCACGGGCACTGCATTGGTGTACGACCCTTCGTTAGTGTATTAACTCCGTAGCGTTCGCATAAAGTATGGATGCAACCTTGGTGAGTCACTCACCAGAGTTGCATTAGGGCCATTTAAATAATTATGCCATCCAGAAGGGGTAAAAGTTTTCCTCATGGGAGCTCCTGAGGAAGGAGCGTATGTTACATATGCTAGCCAGTACACATGCGCATCACGCAGCCAACACACGATGACAGCCAACACAAGGCGATGGTCCTGTTTACATGTACATCAGGGTAGCACTGCTCAGGGCACACATGCCAAAGCCATGGTCAGCAGCATTCTTCTCGGTTATATCAAACATTTCACACCTTTGTTACTAACTGGTGACATATACATGTACTTAATCATCAAAAAGAAGATCAATTGATAAGAGTAGTAAAGGCTAAGAAAAAAAACAATTGCCTTGGCAAATAAGCCAATATGTAAACCCTGAAATTGTTCTAGCAGTAGAGTATGTCACACTCCATTATTTCTACCGGCACCTCTACAAAACTGTCTTCAATACGTATGAACCATATTTAGGAGACAATGGAGCGCTTTAACAAAGTTGTCGTTAGTTCCCCAACTCACAGGTACAGTGGTCATTATGAGTTTATGGTTGCTAGGTGACAGACTACGTACAACTACGTGTATGGCTACGTCTAATCTGATATAACTCCCTGATGTGCAAAAACAAGCTGGCCCCACCTCGATCTCTGTTCCCGAGCGTCATCACTGGCACCTAAGCTTCTTGGTAAAAGTAGTTCCGGTACGCTGGGTACTGTAATATTAGTAATCTGTGTGGTGATCCTTCAGCGGTACCCACCAACGTACAGGGAGAGTAATGCGGTTATGGCCCCTTGGACACCAGTGATGTCTCTCTGATGCGTGCAAGGAGGAGTTGGGGCCAGCTTGGTGCAATAGAAAAGTAATGTGCCAAATAAAGTGCCACCTACCTCTGCTCTCCTCCCGACTCTCGGTGCTCGACTTGAAATCAGCATTGGACTTATCCAGTTTTTCATCCTTTTCATCACCGATATCATCCCTCACCGGCTTGCGCTCCGCTACCTCCACTTCTTCCGTATCTGATGAGTCCTCCTCGCTGTCTGAGTCGTCCTCGGTGGAGTCCCCGATGTGATCGGGCACGGCTAGGGGGGCCTTAGGCTCCCAGGACATCCATCGGTCGCTGTCTCCCAGCCGACCCTGGGGCTCATCCATGGGTGCTGTGTCAGCCAGCTCCTGGTGGAAGACCTTAGCTTGGAAGTGCGAGTGGCCCTTCTGTTGGGGAAACAAAAAGGGAGATTGGGATTGTATAAGTGATGGTGAAATTGATTATTTACAGGTTTTTGGGACTTAAAGGGACATATATTTATGATGAGCACTGTAAATAGTTAGTGTAGGTACACAGTAGAATCTACTGTAGATCTACTATATAGAATGAATTTACAGTCGAATCTACTGTAGATTTACAGTAGAATCTTCTGTGCACCTACAAAAATGGCAAACCAACTTTTTACAGTGAGGCCGATTTTCAATTTGCCGATTTGGTAGTCCTATCGACCCACAACAAGAAATAAAACGCACAGTGGTCCTGCACTGGTCGATAGGACATCCAAATCAGTTAAAGGAAAATGAGAAATATGAGCGCTACCAATCAAAAAGATTAGAGAAGCTAGGGTGGCATGGACATCCTAAGTAATCTAAAAAATCCTGTACCAACCCGCTGTTGTGTGGGTGGTCCAATACTGAAAGGTGGTTTCATATAGTTGCATGTTTACCTGGCATTTACTCAACAATATGAGAATGATATGGCACAAACTTGGGATCATGAACGTTTGCATGCTATTGATAATAATATTGAAAAGATGGAAAAAGCTCCACCGCGAGAGTCTGCTTAGTAGTATCATGCAATGATACCATATCTGAGTCGCTGAAATAATCTACCTGTCTGTCTGGTGAGAATGTGAATACCTGTACAACATTGTAACACAACAGTCCTATATCAGGTTGCCACTTTAAAGATGGGTTAGGAGCTAATTTGGGGTCGATTTTCATATTTTAGTTTTTCAAGTTATTTTTGTTCATTATGTCCGTATTTAAGTTTGTAGCTTTTTAAAGCATTCTGATACTTGTAATTGCATGAAATATAGAGAATAATAGGTCAGGGGACCCCTTTCTGTAATAGAGGCGAGTCCCCTGGCCTATTCTGACCATGATTTTCTCTACTTTTTATGGATTTATGTGTATCAGAATGATTTAAAAAGCCACACACATATTTACATGGATATTATGAACACAAATACGTTGAAAAGCTGAAAACTCAAATTAACCCCGAATTCGCTCCTAACCCATCTTTAATCAGTCTGAACTAGTTATATCAGTTCTGAAATACTAGAAAGGAAATGAATTTTAATATTGTTAGACTATAAGTAACAGGACTAAGCCTGATGCAGACATGTGAACCTGCATTAGTAATGCTAGCTGGGCTTTCTTTAGACCCCAAGGATACAGGACACCTTTGCTATCAGCGATATTGCAATTCAGTTTACATTAATCTAAGGCCACTCAATATAAAAGAAGTTGTTTCTCATCACCAAGCAGTGGAAAATATAACGAGGGCGTTTTTCATTTAAAAAAAATTCTTAGGGTGTAAACATATAGGAAAATTTAGACTTTTCGCGATTTTATATTTTAGTAATTTGGTGTTTAATTGATCCCCAAGAGTTGTTTTAATTCAATTCAGTCCTAGCTGACTGCATTACTGACAGCGTAAGCTTTAATTTGATACCAAATTTGCCGATACTTCAAGGTTTTTCCCAAATCACGATTTTATGATGACTGCGGTGATGAGAAACAAGTTGTTTTTTTGAGTGGCCTAAGTCGATGACTTTTCTGCACTTTTCTAGAAAAACATATCCCTTGGCAGTGGCATGCTTCAAGTTCAACTCATGATAAATAATAATAAGATGTTTCTTTTTTTGGTACAGGACAGGGTGACGAGGGGAATTTCCTGATTAAATAAAGGCTCAATTCATGAGGACGCTGCGGATATTATTGCGGCTTGACATTTTGATTGCCTCTGTGTAAAGTTATTCCTAGACTGGAGAATTTTGCTGTGGACAGCATTAAAAATGGGTTATTTGTGTAATATAAATACAGTGGGTCTGGTTAGAAGAGTTCATCCATGGTCTGGATTTAAGGTCACATGGGCAAATTGTTTTGTCCTTTCTGACTCTAAAGGGCCACATAGTGCGTTAATGCACTATTTCTTTCATTGGCATCACTCACGACCGCAGCCCTGTCGAATATACTCAGCAGGGTTGCATGCATCATACCAACTTGTATGATATGCATACCATATATATTATATCAACCCCATAGGGTCAGTATGAGGCATGAATGCAGCACTGGAGCATTAACATTAATATTCCTGACATACATTTTCATCTTATTATTCCCGAAGACAATAGATATTTCTTGCAAATTTAGCAGGCAATTTGTGATCGTACCAGTTTTGATAGTCCAGGTTAGCTTCTATAACTGCTGCACTCATTAGGAATGCATTACATCCTTTTTGAAGATACAACCATGTTCTCTTGAATAACCTGAAGAGGCTCGGAAAGTCTCCAGTACGGCCCTGATGTACCGCCTATTACAATCCAGCCCCACATGTAGGCGTAGATTCAGATGGAATTGATGTACGCGGGAATTAAAGTGGTTTCTACTCAGGGTATCAAGTGGGCTACTTTACGCACTGCACCTCTCGGGGTGTAATCCGAGTTGTAATCCGGCCATTTGGCACAGATTATACCTATGGAGTGCTCCCCACTTCATCCCATTACCACTTTTAACCCTTTAAGGACAGCATGATGCCTTAAATCAACAATTGTCTTCATGATGCATCAACACAGTCTGGGTAACTGCATTGGTGCATCATGCGGATCCTGGAGTGTATCAACCCATTAGGGTCGGCATGATGCATGAATGCAGTCCTGGCGAGTTACTCACCAGGGCTGCATTCATGCATCATGATCACAGAGAACATAGCACATTAGAGCACCATGCAGTGCCATTATGTCTTGATTAGCTCTCAGAGGAGGAAGCACAGACTCCATTATAGTTGAGATTATTGGTTGTTACCTCGCCCTGCGCCTTCCTGTGGTGGGGGGGCGATGAGGACGCGGCCAGAGTCACTTTGATTTAAAGATCACAAGCAACCTGGTTGTTTCCCCCCATTCTAAGGTTTTCATTTAACCTATATTTTAAAATGAGTGGGTCGATGTTTACAATAAAGTGACTTTTGTGATCAAGTGTTAAGTTTATGTATGCTCTTTGCATGTCCCTTTTATCTATTAGAAGGTAATTTAATCTATATCTTGGAGAGAGTAGGGCCGTATTCACGGTAGAATGGCTTTTGGATTTACTATAATGTTTATGTATGCTCTTTGCATATCCCTTCCTTTTATTTATCAGAAGGTAGTACCTGGCGTACAGTATCAGTTAATTAAAGGTACTGTTATATTTACTATGGACACTAAAAAGTGACAATCTGCCATTCTTCAGATTCAATTACTATCTGAGTAAGTTAAAAATTTACCAATAAACCACTCTCGGAGGCCCTCAGATGTCTGTGAATATTACAAGGGAAACTCATACTGTAATAAACCCCAGCAACACATGATCCACATAAGGCAATAACAGCAGTCAACCTGCCCCTCATTTCTAGTCATTGTAGCTTTTATTCCCACCAGGGTGCTCTTTCAGAACAAATTCAGAACTCTTGGGGTAAAAAGTCACGAGCAATTTTGCCTTTATGAATCACTAGTAAGGCAATTGTCAGAACTTTCACAACATTTTATCATTAAAAGTATTAAGCCTACAGGTTTACCAATATTATGTGCAAATGGATCACTAGTTATATTGTACATGCATGTTGTGGAAGGCCCAAAAACTTTAATTTGATGACCAATTGGTATCCATGGATTAGCCGATGACGTTTTCACTCATAAACTTGCACTTAACACTTGTGGCTTATTTTGACGACTTCTTTTTAAAATCACAAATTTGGCTGTTGTTGTGAAGAGCCCCCAGACCACTGAACATATTGCGCTACCAGAGACTGAGCAGCCGTGCACTTGACGGTAGAGGAGGAGGGTGTGGGAGGGTGTGGGAAGGCTACAAGTAGTAATAGCACACACAAGGAAAATCAATCCTTCTCCTTGATCTGCTTAGAGTTGCAGACAGTGTGGTGTTGGTGGTGGGGACTGCGTGCAGGGTCTGGGAGTCAGCCTGTGTACACGGTCTGCACGGTAGGGAACAGTCAATTGGTACCTGATGGGGGGGGGGGAGGAGTGCTGGATTTGGGGGGGGGGACTAAAAAGAGACCTGGGGTACCATGCACGGTAGGGCTTTAACACCAAATATGGCCCGTATGGCCCTCAATCAGTCAGGACCTGTATCACCCATCACTCTATCTTAGTGTTTAAATTATTTTTGGGGAGGGAGCGGGGCTTTTCTCAAGACGGGACTATTTGAGGTATTTAATGGGGGTTGGGGGTCAAGCCTACTTGAAGGTACTCGGTGGGGGGGGGGAATAAATTGTTGCTTTTTGCAAAGAGAGATCAGAGATCACCAAGCCCACCCACTGCATCTAGTAACAAATGACTCAGCCCTTAAGAACGACAGGTTGTCAAGCAGGTCTTTGAGTCTGGCCACAGTGTGTGAACACTAGACTCTACTAAGCCAAGCTTATACAGTAATATGATAACAGTTTCTTCTAGTTGGGTGCAGCCATATGCGGCAATATGCTGCAGATTCTGTGAAAAAACTTTTGATTTTCCACCTTTCCAAGGGATTGTTGGAAAGTTTCTAACAATCATGTAGGTTTTGTCTGACTTATTGTGCTAAATATTTATGGATATTGTTTGGTCCTTCCACCAGATATTCAGACCTTCTGCATGCATACCGGGCCGGTTGAGTAGTAGGGGCATTGAGTGAAATTTGGAGGATGTCGGTCAAACTATTTTTTGAATTTTGCGATATTGCCAATAGGCGTTCGGCATCGGCTACAGGTGATACGGTTTATCGGTTTATGCTAAATCAAGCCTACTTTGTCACTCTCTATAATGGACATGGCTTTTACATTAGGCTGATTGATGAACTGTCGATAATAGTGTGACTTAACCCTTTAATAGGCTATTTCCATTAGCCGATTTGGAGGTGACATCAGTCAGTATAGCATTCTACTGGCAGGTAGAGAGCAGCAACTACACTATATACATTACAGTGGTTTGTTGTCGGAAGTGTATCAACCCCGCTGTAGCCCTGGCCAGTAGACTGGTCAAGGCAAAGTGCATTAAAGCACTATCTGGCTCTTGACCTTTTAAGGACGCATGTTGCTTAAAAAGATAAGATTTGTTGTCATGATGCACCTATGCAGCCCTGGCGAGTAACTCGCCGCTGCTACATTGGTGCATCATGGAGACCCTTTGGGGTTGTCTTGACCCTGTAGGGTCAGCATAATGCTTGAATGCAGCCCTGGCAAGTTACTCACCAGGGCTGCACTCATGCATCATGATGACCAAGGGAATGATGCATTAATGCATTATGCCGTCCTGAAAGGGTTAAAGGGGTAAAGGTAGCTCCGCCTCATTTCAGCCCTCCCATCTGAACAGCAGCAAATAGTGCCAGAACAGGACTTCTCATTACAAATTCCATTCCGTTTTTGAGGCAGATCAGTCCAATTTTGAGTTGGATTTCCTCCATGTTAGCTCTGGAGAATGAGCGATAACAGGGCGAGCAGAGGCCACGGCAGAAGCGGCTCTGCATAAATCCTCGCTTCATCTAAAACACTGCTCTGTTTACTGATGCCCGTTCTCATTGGCGGGAAGAAACACGCTGAACGCTCTCATAAACATCGTTTCTACTTCTTCAACGCCGCTATGAGTCTCAGATGACAGCCAGACAAACCAGCGAGAATGAGGCTGCAGAAAACAACAGACGCAGCGTTATGGAATGGCCGCCATTGGCCTCGTTCTGGATTTACTGCCACATCGAGGCTGCTATTTAGGAAGGCAGACTGATTGAGGGCTTTCCTGACTGGAGATTGCGTGGTCTTACTCAATTCTAAGCACATTTCTGCTTATCTTAATTTGATGACAGAACCCTGGATGAATATATATACTGTGAATGCTGGTTAAAAGACAGTTTTCGAGGGTGTCTTTAAAAAAGATTTCAGCCACATTTCAGGATTTAGCTTTAATGCAGGTTAGAGCATCGAAAGCATCCACTGAAGTGAAGGAATGACAAATTTCTCAACAGGATTTTTCAAAATTGTACAATCCCAGGATTACAAAATATTTCCCACCAATTCTCCAATGCTTAAAGTGTACACACTTTATATTTTGATATCCTAAAAGGAATCAGTACTAGTGGTATTTAAAGGACCATCAAACCCACACTGTTTACTGTTAGTAGTTTACCCACAAGCAGCCTCCACATCCTCCTTCAAAGCACTTAACCCTTTGCCAGTATGATGCATGAACACAGCCTTGCCGAGTAACTCACCAAGGGTCTATTCATGCATCAGACCAGCCCTACAGGTTGGATGTACTCTGAAAGTGTCGGTATGATGCACCAAAGCAGTGTCTGTGAGCACTGCATTTGTGTATCATGCCAACAAGTGGTTCTATGACGCAACATAATGGGTTAACCCTTTAAGGACGGCATGATACCTTAATGCATCATGCCCTTGGTCATCATGATGCATGGATGCACCCCTGGTGAGTGACTTGCCAGTGCTGCATTTAAGCACCATGCTGACCCTATGGGCTTGAGGCACTCCCGAAGGGTCGGCATGATGCACCAATGCAGCCCCGACGAGTTACTCGCCGGGGCTGCATTGGTCATTATGACGACTAATATAATATTTTAGCAACATCCGTCCTTAATGGGTTAACAGACCGACAGCACACATCACTTGCATGGCTAAACGGGCAGCAACCTCGGCTGATATTTTGCCATTCCTCCTTTGCCACTTAACGTTGACATTTGATGCAACTCAATTCTTACTAATTAAGTCTCGTCTCTGCTTACCCAGAAGAGCATGACATTTAAGTCTAACGATTCTGCCCTACTCTCTGTATCTGGCTTGATTTGTTCAATTTAACACACCAAGTTGCCATGTTGTTGTTATTATCATTATAGGCTACAGCTTTTACAGGGAAGGGGGAGGGGGAGGTTTTTGTACAATTAAGATGAATCTATCTTCCTGTTGACTTCAAAGGTTGCATACAATTCCGGTATGATAACGATAATGTTTTTGACTTCTGTCGAGTAAAAGTATAAAAGGATGTTCAGGAATAGCTATCTTAAATACATGATAGTCTGATTTCTGCTTTGAAACAGTGTCACCGATAAGCCTATATAGGCATATAGCACTCTAATTGGTGTGGACTTGTTCCCGCAACCACTGTGTGTACACTGACACAGGCTTTCTTTTCCGCCTCCGGTTCTGCTCTCGCCATTTAGCTTGTTCCTTGCAAGCTATGCTGTGTGGATGTATGGTCACTGCCTAATTATCACAAGAAATTCTGAGCTCAGAACTAACATGGCCGCCCATACGGAGAAACCAGGTTTCGCTATACAAGAGTAATTTGTCATTATTTGGAGGTTCCACCGGGTGACCAGTGAGACCTAAAGGAGGGAAATATCATGGATGATTAAATCCAGCTGGACACTGCTAGCAGCTCTTATGGGCACTTTTGTAGCTGTGGTCAACAACACAACAACCTCCTCGTTCTGCATTATTTGGAAGTTTGTCGTCTAGACTTAGTGCACAATGCATTGACATGCACTAGCTGGTTCCAGGATTGTTACATCAGAGCACCAGCAACCAGCTCACTGCTGGTTCTAGTCCCAGCAGGAATAAACACCAGCAACAAGCTCTGTAGCCAATCAGAGAACTCCTTACAAAGTTATGCTAGTTCCTGACTGCCCAATTCTAGTCCTTGGCTGTCTTGCCCTATGTTGGTTGACATTATGTTGACACTTCAGGCACAGCCTCGGCCAGCGTCTATCCTACCAGTTGGACAGCCTGGGAGCAGGCTGTCATCCTACCCCAATACACAGCTTTCACCTACCTCTGTCAAGTAAAGGTGTTAATTAAGCAGTAGCCGCTACCTACTTTTTTTACCCTTTTGATCAAGATAATAATCTGTCTGTACTTAGATGTGTATTGGTCAATACAAACCCATTTGCACCACCAAAGTGGCGCAAAAGGATATCAAATCAAATGAAGCTCTGCTCCCAGTCCATACGCAGCAACAGGAGCAGTGTAGAGATGAGAGCCCGAGACTGCTTCAGGTGCAACATTAAGGCGGAGAGTCAACATGTGGACTAGGAACACTGCTGACTCCACCATACAATAACTGATCACATGACCTCAGTAAAGATGGCGGCGTATGACCACCCGGTTACGGTGTCGATCGTCCATGAGCGTGTCGGTCTGTGTACACGGCAAACATCTGGCCGCTGCTGCCAGGATAAGGACCCCCCAGCGACACAATTACCTTCAATAATTAATTTTCCAGACTCTACTTCTTAACCCTTTAAGGACTGCATGGTGCTTTAATGTGTCAAACACTTTGTTGGCATGACACATGAATTCAGCCCTGGGGAATAACTCACCAGGGCTGCATTCATGCATCAGGTTGACCCTATGGGGTTAATATGCTCAGCCTTGGTGAGTAGACTTGCCAGGGTTGCATTCAAGCGCACACCAAGACGACATAGGACAGTGTACAATGGAGAACTATAGGGCCCTTAAAGGGTTAAAGGGTCTTTATAGCGGACGCTCACAAGAACCTGTGAATTCCAACACTCCGCACCTAATCATGAAGAAACCACTGGCGTTATTATGTATACACATTTCTGGTTTAGTCGTGATTGATAAGAGAAAGGCGCTGTCCTGAAAGAAAATTGGGACAGCAAAATTTAATGAATTGAGAATGAAGACGGCTGCAACTTTCATGGAAAAATTGAATTTACAATACAGTATTCTGTACATTTGTATCTTATTCAAACATTGTATTCAAACAGTATGTCTTAAGCTGTTGGCAAAAAATGTTAGCAAAATATACTATTGTCTTAAAAATTGACAATGCAATAAATTCAGTTATCATAAGTTCCTAGTAATAGTGGATGAATCAGTGCTTAAGTCAACATGCAATCTAAACTCTCTGTTGTGGGGAAAAGTGTTTTCAAAACAAAATACAATGTGAACTCTTAAATATTGTCAGCCCAAATTGACTCTAGCAGTTGGGATTTTCCATTCTGCACTATTTCAGTAATATGCTCATGCCACATGTCAGCATCCTAGTAATGATTATCTAGATCATGTCATTGATATCTAGTATCTAGATCATGTCATTGATATCTAGTATCTAGATCATGTCATTGATATCTAGATCATACCACACATTGTGATATAGTAGTGTGCACTGTAGGGGACTAGAGTTCAGTAGTTAACTGTGCGTTATGAGAATCTACCAATAGCCACAGTTTACCTCACTACAAGTCTACATAATAGGTATTCTGTGTCTCAGCCTGTCTCAACTACAACATTTCTGCTGTCTGTCTCAGTCTAAGCAGTCCTGGCTTTAACTATTTGTGGTCATTCCATGTCTAAGGTATAAAGGTACTTCTCGTCGTGCCGGGTGAGCTGGAGGGGCACTCTATAGGTGTGCTGCTGGTAGTGGTTGGCCCTTTAAGGACCACATAGTGCTTTAATGTGCTATACCCTTTGTCCTCTTGATTCATGGATGCAGCCCTGGTGAGTTTACTTGCCAGGCCTGCATTCAAGCATTATGCCAGGACCCTCAGAAAAGTGAGCGTCACTGTCGCCAAGAGCACCCTCACCTGAAAGTCAGGCCCTACCCGGCTTTCAGGTGAGAGCGCTTTCAGCCACAGTGTTGCTCACTTTTCTGAGGTCGAGCCCTGTGAGAATGTAGTAATCTGGTATGGTCAGCATGATGCATGAATGCAGCCTTGGTGAGTAGACTCCCCAGGGCTGCAATCATACATCAAAATGACAAAGGGTATAGCATATAAAGGCACCATGTGGCCCTTAAAGGGTTGAACTAGACTGGATTAAGAGTGGCACACTGTGGTATAGTGGTAGTGATGGTGGCAGAGGTGACTCACAGTTAGAGGACTTATTCTGACCGTAAACCACGCAACTCGGTGCTACAGCGACAATGTCGACCGGAGTTTAGATATCACACACACACAAAGTATAGGGTTAGAGATAAGCCCAGACTCCACTAGCGCGATACAGGCAATTGCTAAATGTGGCAATCTTTTAAATGTTTTGTTCTGACCAATCTTGACACATTTTGCCACATTTTGCAGCAGTGTCGCCCTGAGTATTGCCCTGCTCCTGGCGATACTCAGGGTGACACTGCCCTAAAATGTAGTGCAATGTTACAAAAGGTCGCAAAATGTGTAAGAACAAAATATTAAAAAGATCACCACATTTTTCAGGTACTTGTGTCGCCCAAGTGGAGCCCAGGCTTTAGAGAGATCCTACTACTGTGAAATATCAGAATAGTGGATACAGCTAGTAGGAGTTGGTGTATTTGAAACACTACTTTAACTTATTTTCGGTGAGATTTAAAAAACGTGTGTGTGTGTGTGTGAAAACTGCAAACTGGCCCACTCCCATCGCTCACTCGCAAATCCATCACTGACATTCAGGGCTTCTGGGAAGTGTGGGGAACTACTTTTAGCTATACATAAAAAGGCAACTACCTGGTCAACAAAAAACAGGAAATCTTACAATTTTTGTCAAATTTGCAGGAATTTCACAGGAAGTATGATATAGTTTGATGCAGGAATCCCTGCAAAAGTACAGGGATTCCTGCAAAAGCACAAAAATTGGCATAGCAGTGGGAGATTACCCAATTTACGGGCATGTCCAAAAATTAGTTCAAACAATCCCAGAAGCTCAGTGTGCCAGTGATGATTCCCAAGTAAGCGAGGGGGAAATTGGGGCCAGTTTGGTCTGACTCAGTAGAGTGGCTGCTGTCTATGAGTGAGCGGCGTGGTTGAGGTAAGAAGAACAAACCCTTATCGGGGTATAGAGGGGTTCCCGGAACGGGTCCTCCTCCCCTGCACCCGTCCTCCAGGGCACTGATTCAGCCGTCTGGGAGGGAAAATTCCAATATTAATAAAATTGGATATTATTGTAAATTAGAATTAATACCTGTTGCTAGTAGGAGGTAAGGTTCTATATAACAAGGTCCTGGACAACCTGAAAATGCTGGCATTTATTCTAGGACACATACATTTGGTCAGTATACAAAGATAGCAAAACAGTCCAGTTTAATATAATATCAGTTCATTAGTAACCCATTCAGTTCTAACAAAAGGAAAAGATGTCTGACAATTCATTAAGTGTTTTCATAGGTAACACAAGAAAACATCGGTATTTATGCAGACCACCTGTAATGCTATGCAACTAATACTTAATAGAATTATAAGTAAAATATTACCAGTATAACATATATTGCAGCAATATCTCCACTTATGATAAATCTGTACTATAATGCTTACCAGGGTAACAACATGTATATAGCTATATATATATATATATATATATATATATATATATATATATATATATATATATATATATATACATATATATAATATTATATATATATATATATATATATATATATATATATATATATATATATATATATATACTAGTACTGTTTATCTCATCTGAGACGGAACTATAAACATATGTAGAGGAATCATGAAATATGCAACTCTATACAATGCAAAATATATTTAATGCACAGTGTATTGTATATGAATGTCGGTAGCTCCAATGTAAATACTGCATCCAATGTACCTTGGCTGAAGTTTCCATTAGCACTTTAGGGGCCGCATAGCGCTTTAATGTGCTATGCCCCTGGTCGGCATGATGTTCGAAGCCAGCCCCAATGAGAAGCTAGCACTGACTCTTAAATGGTTAACACATCCCTATTCATTTGCTAGGCTCATATTGGCTGAGGCCTTTGTACATACAGATACAGTATCGTTATGTGATGTTATTGGGTCTTCGCCAATTCTGCTTTCAGCGGCATAAGGCCCCCACCGATACCCGACAGAGGTATTTATACATTAGCCTCATACAACCCCATCCCTGGGATGGCTGGAATTGGCTTATATGGCTTAAAAGGGTGTCCTTGGGTTCGGTGTTATTATTGCCTTCAAAGGGCTAATTCAGTCTCCTTGTGGCTCCAACTATAGTGTTTGATATAACGAGCTGAGGATATGAAACACTGCCAAAGAGGAAAAAGCTGCCAGAAGGCCACTATCTTGTTTCTGCCCTCTGTATCTGCATGTCTTCATAGAGATAGCCTAGCCAAAATCATATTACATATGTAGTATATATCTATTAGTTCAGAACTTTGCTTTTTTTTCCAAAGGTCAGGGAACTCTTGAATTGAATACCAGTTCAAGTACAGCATACTGTGATCCATAGGTCCCCAAGGCACCAGTCGTGAATACCATCAGGGTTCCCCTGGGTGCCAGTCGTGAATAAGGGTCTGGGGTAGAGAACGACATTGCTTCCAATATGCTTATACCCCCTATGTTAGAGGGCCAAAACTTTCTTCTATATATCCAAATTAAAATATTGAAGCATTGCTTCAAAAGACGAGTAAAGGACATTGAATGTGCTTATATAAAGCAATTAAGCACTTAACAACCTATACAAGCACGTCTTAAATATGCTTAAATGGGATCATTCATGCAGTGTCAATGCATAAAGCTTGCCCCATTACCTATAATAGTCTGGTGTGTATCGGGAAGTAGCGCACAGATACCACCTATATAGCCATTAAATGGCCGCCGCCACCA
The DNA here is from genome assembly GCA_947462335.1 of Harmothoe impar. Lineage (NCBI taxonomy): Eukaryota > Metazoa > Annelida > Polychaeta > Phyllodocida > Polynoidae > Harmothoe > Harmothoe impar. The sequence continues at coordinate 71,885,369 of OX381706.1, forward strand.
GATGGCCATTGGTGGCCGGGGTCTGACCGTGTGACTCGGTATAGCGAGCGATATTAAGGCAGAAGGAAATCCATACTGGGTCCGCCCGGGTCACATTCTCCGAGAGGGATGAGGGTTTGATGCCGGGCCGCGAGCCGCAGGGGGGCAAGGGGCAGGCCGGGCAGAATACCCAACACGTAAATGGTCTAGTTTTCTTTGTTTGACCGCTGAATGTATGGTATTTTGGCGAAGTTGGCTCGCCGCTGCAGCCGGCCTCCCGGGGCGAATAAACGTCAATAAATGTCGGTGGAAGTACCGCGGTTAGAACATCTATTTTGATGTAATCTATCAGGGATGTGACCTGACTGCAGGGACTGGGGTATGCTGCGTACTACAGCGTATAACCCTTTAAGGACAGAATGTTTTTGGGGTCTTTCATCCTTTAGATCCAGTAAATCTAGACATGGGGGTTGAATACTTATTTACTGTGATTTGCCTTTTGTCGTCATTATGATGCATGAATACAGCCCTGACAAGTGATTAACCCACTAGTGCTGCATTTATGAATCATACCGACCCTTCAGGAACGTATGAACGTAGCAGGGTCAGTATATGATGCTAAAATGGAGCCTTGGCAAATTATATGACAGTTGCATTCAGGCACCATGTCGACTACAGGGGTATCACACTAAAGTACTATGCGATCCCTTAAGGGTTTATATCCCAAAGTGAAAGGGAATTAAAACATCAGACAGGAGTAAAGGAACATAGAAGTGCACTAAAAGACATGCACTATAAACAGAGAGCCAAGACTGAGCGCTACTAGACTACACAAATCAATGACTAAACCTTGCAAATCCTTCTCTGTATATTCTGATACACCTTACGTCAAAGGTACGGCTAGACATGTTGGTTAGACATGCTGCGTGTCTATTTGTTTGATGTACTCTTGTACCTTGAATCTAACGATCACCCAGAAAAAAGACTCTCCCTATGTCGCCTCTATCACTCAGGCATGTCAAAGAGAGTGGGGTATCACGTGGACCGTATCCCAGACTGCAGAAGAGTTAGGCAATGCTGGACCCTCCTTCCAGAGTCAGGCAGTGCATGAATCCCATTGCCAGACCACAATACTGCAAGACTGCAAAATAATTATGCAATGCTGTATGTCACATACATGGCTAAGTCTCACCAGATCAGTACAAGTTGATAGTCTTTGACTTGTATTGATCTGGTGAGACTTGTTTGCATACGGTGAATGGTTTGACTAAACAGCTTTCCTCATTCACCCATACTACCATATACTCTGTAGACCTGTAGGTGTTACCCAGGCTGTGTTGTGTACCCATCCCCACCCCACAGTGCCACAGACTCCCCAAGGTCTACTCCAGTACACCTCCAGTTTAAATCCCTTAAAGGGTATCGCTACAAAAGTGGGTGCTGGAACCCTGTGGATGTCAGAGAAACAACATTGTACTATGTAGCTAGTGCTGCCCTCTCATGGCATATGTCAATAAGAGATGTATGGAATAATAGCACAACAGTTCGTCAGATCTCCACCAGAATCTGTAGTGTAGTGGTTATGATGCATGCTTTGCAATCAGAGGATCAGGAGTTCTATCCCAGAAGGTGCCATGACCTTTTCTCGAAAAAAGGTATAGTTATTCTTTTTTTTAGGGGGTGGGGGGTAAATAAAGGGGGGAAGGAATCTTGCATTATAGTCTAATTTTCACATAGAGAGTATTTAAGCAGCAACGTCAATTGCATGGGCTATAGGGCTAGATTGCCTCACAAAGGAAGTACTTTTTCTTTAAATGGGCATTACAGAAAAATGAGCACCACAACATGTAATTTTTTTTGTGTTTCCTATTTGATTATTCTGTCAACTAATCAAATCCAAAGTGATTCAAAGATAGCAATAGAAGAACATGGTCATCTGACCACAAAATAAAAATTCTCTTTTAGCTTAGTTAAGAACTAGCTTTTTCAAGTGGCTTTCCCATAGAATTGAGCACTGTACCGTGCCATTTTCTTTACTTTTTCTAGTTCCTAATATATTGAACTAATATTTTACTAAGTTATACGCAGAAATCAATAGAATATCTAGATCATCGAACAGGTAGCGATACCCTTTAATTCTCCTTCACTAGTCCATCACCTCCGCCGAATACAAACACTTCCGCAATCGATAAGCGTCCAATCAGAGCGGCCGAGACAGATTGTCGCTATTTCCCCCGACGTGTGGAGCTCTGTGGTTGGCTAGATGCACGCGGGGTGTCCTCATCCGTCAGGACTATCCTCTACTTCATGACAAACAAAAAGGACACTCAGGGAGGATAAAATACAAGATGGATGCCCTGTACTGGTCCTGGCTGATGAGGTAGTAAGCTGAATCTTATATAAAATGCATGTGAGAGCTTCCTATACATCAGTAGGGGTAATATGGTATCTTAAGTACACTTAGCCACCTGTTGGTGCACAGACAGTGTTAATCTTAAAGCCAATAAAACATTTAAGATTGATTCAGTTACAAGATATGTACCATGCCATTAGGTAATGTGATAATCGAGATGTTATTCACTACGGCTTTACTCAGTAGTCACGTAAAAAAAACTACAAACCCACAACGATGATATTTCAAACGCTGATGAAGAGAGTTAATCCCGAAAATGTAGGTTCATTACTTAAATAATAAACGCCAAACATAAAAGCAAGTTGGGAATCTTGTTGGGTTGTATATTTTTGTAAAACATACAAAAAGATCTTTTTTACTGGGTACCTCCCTTTTATATATGGCCAAGAATACCTGCCCTCGCTACATTCTGACCCTGAGGGGCAAAAAAAGGGTTGGAGGGTTGGAAGGTTACGTCAATCCTACACCAATAGCAAAAAAATGTAAAAGTCTTCTTGTAAAGTCCTTGAATGTAACTATGTTGACATTGAGACTGATTGAACTGAATGATGCTGGGAGGGGGGGGGGGGGTCGGTAGTGCATTCTGGACCAGAGGCCGACTAGAGAGAACCCTCTCTGTGGGGTCCAAATCTGCAGCACATGCTTCACTCTCCGAACACATTCTTGATCTTAACTCAAATTTTATAGGTTATCATACATTAACTGCTGATGGCTAAAGGTGGTCATATCCGTACAGAGAGGTACATGATCAGCTCAGGTGGCACCAGGTCTTGGTACAGAACGGGTGTCTGTGAGTTGTGAGCAGCTCTGTGTGAGGGGCTCGGTACACAAGAAATCTAAATGCTCCAGCCTTTAGTCTGTAGTGGTTATCCCAGGTTAGTCACAGTGACATTAGTCAGGCATAACCAAGTGCTATTCAAATAGCTGAGACATAACAACATATGACTAATGCCTTACTCAAAAAGACTGCCTAACACTCATTGAAATGGAGATTCTAGGGTGAGTTGGTCAGTACTGACCAACCTGACAATATTAACTAATCTAAGTTGGCTGTATAGGGAGCCAAAAAATTACTAACTTGGTGAGGCTATAGTGACTGAGAAATTGGTCCAAAGAATATCAGTGCCTGTACATCACGGATAGAGAGGACAGACACGATAACACATCAAAGACCAAGTCCCAGTCTGCCCCACTGCCTCCTCTCTGTGTGCTGCAGGGGATCAAGGACTTACCCGGTAAGGGCCGCACAGTGCTGTAATGAAGCCATGCCCTTTGTCGTCATGATACATGAATGCAGCCCTGGCGAGTAACTCGCCAGAGCTGCATCCATGCATCATGCCGACCTTATGGGGTTATATCAACCCCATAGGGTCGATATGATGTATGAATGCAGCCCTGGCGAGTTACTCGCCAGAGCTGCATTCATGCATTATGTCGACAAAGGGCATTAAGACGCTATGCTGTCCTCCCAGGGTTTAAGCAGGGATATTGAAGACTCCGTTACACAAAGCGCTATACCACGTACCGTCCGTCTTATGGTGTCTGAGACGGAACTGTCAATAACGGGAACGTGGACCAGGCGCTGGGTATAAGGGCGTCCACGTTTTTTGTAACAATGTATGTCCAGAGAATTCATTAGTTGTATTAGTACACATGTAATGGCAAAATGGATTACAGCTGTTATATGCTGACACAGGCAGCTTTCACAGTTTCAGTAAACGATGGTTCTGCTCTAGAATGTAGCCCTACCCTGCTAAATCATCCTGGCAAATCATGGTACCAACCTAAATCTTACGAGAAATTCGGAAATCAGTACCAATTTGGTCGCTCACACCGAAGCATCCACATGTATCATTATAGTTATATGCATGCCCAAACCCATGTTACACGTGGGACCATGCACAGGGACCTCTTTCAGAACAACTGCCGTATCTGCCGGGGTACATAAATTAGGGTTTGTCGATGACGATCAGGTTGATTTTTCATTATCGACAACATATTTGATGGCCCGGCAGATACGGCAGTTGTTCTGAAAGAGGTCCCAGGGCTCTTTCAGAACTTGGGACGAATTTGTCGGCTTAATTACCACAACACGAGTAGGGGATCATGAATATTACGGGAAACTTATTTTACAAGAAATGCTGTTAAGATAAATAGAAATAGAAATGTATGCAGCACCTATTGCCCTCATCAATTGCAAGAATTACACTATTGGCGAGAAAAAAAAATCTCCCGGTTTTCTCACCTGTTCTGAAAGGGCACCCTGGTCCCAATATGGCAAGCATTCACCATGAATACCTTATTCTTAACAATAAAGGTATAAAGTTAACTAACAAGTATCAAATAGAAACTAGATGGTTGTTGTGAAGGCTGTTAGAAGCCATCTCGTCTGTCTCTCATCTCATCGTTAATTCATCGTGAAGCTTAAATGCCCGTTCAGTAAGGTCATTCACGGGGTTTTAGAAACGTGAAACTTTAACAGGCCCCACAGCAACGACACGCGAACATCGAGTTGAGGAATTTCGATTCATCAAACTGAGAGGGGTCCAATTCCTGCATGTCGGGTGCCATTAGTTACCCTTTAGCCCTTTAAGGATGGATGTCGCTAAAAGATGACATTTGTCGTCATAAGCAGCCCTGGTGAGTAACTCGCTGGGGCTGCATTGGCGCATCATGCCGACCTTTTGGGAGTATATCATCTCTGTGAGGTAATACACCAATGCACCCCCAGCGAGTTATTCGACAGGGTGGCCTTCATGCATCATGACAACCAAGGGCATAATGCATTAAGGCATGATGCCATCCTTAAAGGGTTAAGGGCTGCATAGTACTTTAATGCAGCATGCCCTTTGTTGGCATAATGCATGGATGCAACCCTGGTGAGTAACTAGCCAGGGCTGCATTCATGCATCATGTCGACCCTTTAGGGTTGATATACTCCTCCGGGCTAAGCTAGATGCATGAATGAACCCTGGCGAGCTACTCACCAAGTCTGTATCAATGCATTATGGAAAGAAGAAAGGCATAACACATTAAAGCACTCCGCTGCCCTTACAGAGTTATGGCCGTCTGTTTTCACACAGGGTGATCACGTGACGTGTTGACGACTTGCTGACCAATCAGATCCACACAAGCCGGCCACGTGTTGGCTGTGAGGGCGACACCTAGCGTGATGAGCCGACACTGGTGGGGCTTTGCTGCGCAGGGAAAGGGGGGGGGGGGTACATGTATGAAGTTTGCTGTATTAGAGGACTTTTGGATATTTCTAACAATGATAGAAACTATGGTAATTGTTTTTGTAGCAATATCAAAGTGCAGTAAGTAGTGATTTTCATTTGATGAATTTAGACTGTTTTGGGATAGTTATCTGAAAGCCTTTGAGACACAGACAGTATTACATATAGTTCCTATGTAATAAAAGAAGAAAATGTATCCTCGCTATTTACCCTAGATTCTCTAATAATGTTTAATACCAAAGATATTCTTGCAAGGGGGGGGGGGGTAAAATCTAAACTTGGAAGCTGATCCTGTTAACCATTTAAGGGCGGCATAGTGCTTCAATGTGCTATATCCTTAGTCATCATGATGCATGAATGCAGCCCTAATGAGTCTACATGAGTGCATCATGCTAACCTTTTTGAGTTTATCAGCCCCAAGGGATTCAGCATGATACATGAATGCAGCACTGCCTGGTTTCCCACCAGGGCTGCAGTCATGCATCATGACCACAATCTGCATACCGCATCAAAGCACTCTGCACTGATATTTTTAACTGCCTATACAATCAATCTATAGTGCCTAACCAAATTAGTCATTTATTGGCTCCCTATCCGACCAATGTCCCTATGACCAACCTGGGATAGCCACTACAGACCAAGGGCCGGGAATTTAAGATTATCTGTGTACCACCCTTAAAGCCCCAGCGTCCCTATATAAAGGGCTGAGTACCTGTCCCGGCTTCACTCCGACTGCCACTGGAGGGGTACCGAGATTTCCCCCTTTAAAGGGTTACAACCACTAATGGGAGGCTGCAGGTGCTGCGCATGCCCGATCTCAGTCCTGGATCTACACACGGTAACCACCCACCCCTAATGGTGCCCAGCACAGAAATATCCACTTGGTCTGCGCTTCTCACTCACCACCCAGATCCAAGGGTGTGTATCGGAAAGATCTGGGAGCTGCTGTGTAATCAACACCTATATTAGAAAGAAGTAATTAAAATATGTGTATTGGGATAGGATGTCAGCCTGCTTCCAGGCTATCAAACTGGTAGGATAGACGCTGGCCGAGGATGATGCCCAATCACCCCCGCCCCTACCTGCCCCCCTGCTCAATGCCTACCCCCAGTGGCCTAGTATAAGAATAAACCTGAATGTGCAAATGGTTGGCATGAGCAACATGCGCGTAGTCGCTGCAGCTGTACCTAAATGTCACGAGATCTTCTGAGGCCAGAACCTCTATAGCTATGTACGCCCAAGCATCCAGGTTATCAGCATACCCTTGGCTTTTATGGCCTTTGATTATATCTGCAAAGGATTGATCTAGCTATACGACAGCTACCGATGCTGACATCAACAGCCTCAAACAATGTGATAGCTGAGAACTAGCTAGTATTATGGGATGAGAGAATACTGGAATGAGGTCAAGTTCAATGAAGATAATCTTGGAAACATTTTGTGTAAGGACACTGGCACTGTATGATGGGCATGGAGAGCAGGAAAGTAGTACTCTCTTCTGCCCTCCTCTCACCGAAGGGTTCCTAGAGTCCGAGCCTTTGGGCTTATATTGGACTGTCCAGGGAGAGTGGTGCCGGAAGTACCAAATAAAAGATGTGCTTGGAGAGTGGGTATCTCCCAGTGGTATGACCGTGCCGGCCTCTGGACCCTTTCACCGTTCTGGGTTCTGAGCGGAGTAATACGTCTAGGCGGCTGGCTGGGCCGGGCCAAGGCCGAAAAAAGAAAGGTTTGTTTCAGGTCAACCAACCAACCCTATATATAAACAGGGTCGATCCTACTTTTATGCATTTTCGAAGAGATTTTAAAAAAATAGTACCCTTTTTTTGGTCAATTTTAGGGCATGCAGACAGGCTGGCTAGTACATTCATGATAAAAAATATAATTTATATATATTTTTTTAGGCTTTAGGTTTTAAATTTTTATCAATTTCATGATTTTCGATAAAACTTGCTGTAATTACAATTGAACTCCTTTGTCTATTACAATAATTATATGATATTTTTTTGATTCGACCTACTGACCCTACATTTTCCTCCCATGTTACCTGAAACAATCCTTTTTTTCGACCCAACCACTAACACCAGCCTGTCGAGCTTAACACGTGGTCTCTCAATTATTCACCCGTGTTTTAAGCCGCCCCCATACCAGGCCCCGGCCGGGGGCCGCCTTTAATTTAATATATTAATTACCACCCTGCCCGCATGCCACTGTCGGTAACGCCAAATTCCTCCAGAGGGGAATGGCTCCCCCACTAACCGAGGTACTGCTGGAGGTCTCCATCAGGTATTGGCAGTCTGCCGTCTGTGGTGGCTGCATTTGTGTTTGGTTCAAAGGCTTGAGGGTTTCCTACCTTAATCCTTGTACACATTATTATACTAATATTCTGACCTTAGTCACTACTGGCTGACAACTCAGTCACTATATGGTCCGATTTTTTCGATATTTTAAATCCTACTTAAATATGTTCCAAATGTTAGGACAATATCATTTTTAGGAAGATAGGGGACAAAACGATGTCATCTATCGCCAATAGGAGCCCATTTAGAGGTTCCAACATGGCTAAGGTACAGTGTTTTACAGTGTGTTTTGAATGGGGGAATTATAGCGTGCACTCCAAAAGTCTTAAATTGAGCATAAAACTGACAAATGACTGAATTCTAAGCTGAATTATGGGGAATAATATTAAATAAAATAGGTAGGAGATGTAGTATGGCCATATTGAACATTTTTGTTAATTTTTAACAAAATCGATTTTTGAGCCCTAATCATCGGACCATGCCACTTTAACCTAGTTACTCATTTTCTGGCTCCCTACACAACCAACCACATTTAGTTGATACTATCAGGTTAATCGGTAGTGACCAACCTACCTTAGTCTTTCCATTTCTATGAGTGTTAGGCTAGGTCTTTTTAAGTAAGGCATTTGTCATATTCTGTTTTACCTCAGTCATTTTTGAATATCAGTCTGTCATTTTGACCAATATCCCTATGACTAACCTTGGATAGCCACTGCAGACTGAGGCCTAGCGCATGAAAATTATCAGTGTAGTGGCAGTGTGTTGGTATGTACCCTGTGTTACTGGGTATGCACTGATATTCCTAGGCTCCCTATACACCCAACCTCTCAGTCACTAGTGCCTAGCCTAGTTAGTCCCCTATACAACCAACCTAGGTCAGCTATTATTGTCAGGTTGGTCAGTACTGACCAACCCACCTTAGTCTTTTAATTTCCAAGGGGAGCCACTGAGTGGTCATGACAGGTGGCCCCAACTAGTGGTATACAAATAAAACACACCAATGATGAACCTAGGTTAGCCACTACTGACTGCCCCCTCGGTCATTTTTGAATATAACTTTGCCATTATGACTAACATTCATATGACCAACCTAGGATAGTCTGTACTGACTAACCCTTTCAATCTATGGATTTCCAGTGTGGGTGCCCACAAAGACAATACTCTGCGCAGCTATATGGGTTGCCTCAGCCATGATCAATGCCAGGGCGGGAATGGGTCTGGCCTAATTCCTATCTAAAGAAAATGATCTTGAAATCTGGATAATTTTTTAATGAGGTTATGAATGGCATTGAAAAGATGTTGGTTGTCGTCTTCATTCTTCTTATATAAGTAATCCCTCCCAGACTGTAAACATACAGTGCGGGAAGCGAGACTGGGGTTACTCAAGAGTAAGTGTAGACTGATATCTGTGTGGGTAGCAGTGGTAGAGTACTGGATGTGGCTGCTGCACTAGCTTCACCCCTCCTGGTATACCCCCCCCGCCTCCCCCACCCCCCCTGCTCCTACTCCTCCCCCTCCCCCGGGCAGAGTGCCAACCATACCTGTTGTACACCCACGGCTCATTGCATCCCCCCCCCCGCCCACACACACACACACCTCCCCCAGATTCAATGTGCGGGGCTGAGCTGGTAGAGACCCAGTAGTCTGGTATCTACCACAGATGTGCCTCTACATGGGTACCCGCAATTTAGGCCGTGTCGCCGGGTCGAATTTTAGTAGGAGGGCAGAGGCATCGTGACGATTTTTAGCTATATAAGATCATAGAGAAAACCTCCTGTGAGTCGATTTTTATCCCCCTTTTTCCTGTGTCCGTCGATTTTTAAAAGTGCCTAAAAGGGCCATGTCACCGTGTTGCCCGTGTCGATTTTTACCCATGTAGAGGCACACAGATCTAACCCTTTAACCATTCAAGGACGCTATAGATTATTTTGAAATTGATAGCACCCGGTTTATTTCCGGGGTATTTAAGTATAGGTGTGTTAGATATAGGCCCTCATATAGGCCTTGCAAGGTGAGAATTATTTTGTTTTTCTACAATTCCCACCACTATACACAGCAGAGCCATTACCTTCAGTGTACCATGATCCTGAGTTGGTAGAAATCCGACAATCTACTGTTATCTACTATAGAGCCAACCCTTTATGGGCTGAAAACTGTTTTAATGTGCTACCCGCCACCTTCTATGGAGGAAGCTGTCTTGATAGAGATCGAATTGTCTCGTGTCTACCATAGAGCTAAGCCTGCATGGGCCGCAGAGCGCCATTTGGGACGGGATAAGTAGTATATGGAAAAGGTACTTTGAGGAAGGCATCGGCAGAATATGTAGAGGCAATTACGTGCTGAACGGAAATTTGATTTTGGATAGTGCTTTAAAGTGGCACTCTCACCGAGCGTTTCCCACTCACATTCCTAGTACTGTTCTAGTCTGCTATGTGGTAAGTGCGAGAGGTGAGAATGCCCCTTTAATGTGCTTTGTCCTGACAAGTGTCCTAACCAGGGCTGCGTTCATACCTCGCACCGACACTTCGTGAGTGCATCAACCCCGTATGGTCGGCATGATGCTTAAAGAAAGCACTGGTGAGTTACTCACCACAGCTGCACTCATGCATCATGCCGACTAAGGGTAATATGCATTAAAGCACTATGCTGCCATTAAGGAGTAAACAACAATGGATCAGGTGCAAGGCAGGTGTTTCTAGCACAATCTTCAGGAATATGAGTTTTAGAGGAAAAAAAAGATGTCGTTTGTTATGTTTACACTGTACATAGCATCAGAGCCAACGCTCCCTTTTTCTTTTTGCATGTATTTGGAAGTACTATGTCGAACTATGCAACAGTAAATGAATTAATGGTAATACGTGGATTAGCGTTGGAATATCTAACTAGAACGCACTTACTCATCTATGCAGAATGTCCTAGAATGAGGAAAATGATGTAAAATGGCTGTTCTATATATGTAAAAGCCTACTTTCAGTGCCCGAGGGAACGGCATTTGGAAGTACGTAGTATACGGAAAATGTACTTTGCTGAGGGCATCTGCGAAACATAACCATTTATAGGGGAATATATTCAGGACGGACAAGTACACTTTGCTTAACCCTGTAAGTGTCGCATAAAAACATAGCTACGCTATCCCCGTGAATGCAGCCATGCCAACCCTTCGTACTGCGTTGTCTGCTAACTCTCTCGCACACCCTTAGATCAGGGTTTGCATGATGCATTCATTAATGCAGCACGGGTGAGCGAATCACCAAGGCTGCATCCATGCACACCTGACCATTATGCGGCCCTAAAAGGGTTAAGATAAAAGGGCAGCAGACAGACAGTCTTCGTGTATAGAGTACTGCTACCTTTGTGGATACAGCTCGTTAATGCTTTAAGGATGGCATGTCGCTAAAAGATGCCATTTGTCGTCACGATGCACCAATGCAGCCGCGGCTGTATTGGTGCATCATGCTGACCCGTCGGGAGTGTCTCAACCTCATTATTGAGTTTAGATTGCGTTTATTGTCACTAAGTGATGTTCATAAACACAGTATTTGTCAACTTGGTAATAAGTAAGCATGGCGGTATATATCAACTCGGCTCATAAGGTCGTCATGATGTATTAATGCAGCCCTGGCAAGTTACTCACCAGGCCTGCATTCATGCATCATGCTGACAAAGGGCATGATGCATTCAGGCATTATTCCGTCCTTACAGGGTTAAAGTACAGGGTGCGAGTACTAGACACACAAAGTGGGGCACTAAGCAGGTAACAAAACACATTAAGCTTGCCATCTACTTCCATATATACATCATAGACCAGGACGTTCATTACATCACAGACCTATTCCCGGTGTACGTATAGATGATTACGTTGCACCGGTGATTTTCCGCCTCAAAACACTGCAGTGCGCGCGCAGACGCAGGGACACATTGCATTCTGCAGCAGAGGGAGTCATCAGAAGGCCTCTCTGTGGGTTAATACTAGCACAGGCTTCACTCTCTGAGCATATACTTTGTCTAGATTCGAATCCAACTCCATGAATTAACACAAATTATCTGACAATGTATGCACATGGCTGTAACCATACAGAGAGGTAATTGACCTTGATGGGTGGCGCCATCTCTCAGGGCAGAATGGTCCTATTGCAGGGACTAAAGTGCCGATACCGTTACCATTTCCGGTGTCAGTAACAAGGTTACTTATACAGACTAGCGCATTAGGCTATGGAGGCCCCGACTCCAGAGCATTGCATTATGGGCGAATTTCTTATCAGCACCCCTGTTCACACCCTAGATAAGGTACATTCCCTTTGTTCCAGGTGTGAGGGGAGGGGTTTGGCTTGATAAGGAGATGGAGGTTTAGCCCCGGACTATCTGAGATATATATGCTAGTCCCGTATTGCGGGACTTGTAGTGCCTCTCGAGGGATACAGCCTGGCATATGTATGGAGATGGGCCCAGGTCTTCAAGGTATCTGCTTGGAGAGTATGCCTCTGCTGAGAGAGTTAACTCATTAAGGACAGTGTGCTACTTTAAGGCAACATTTGTCATCATGATGCATAAAAGCAGTGCTGCATTGGTGTATCATGCTGGCCATTTGGGGGTGTATCAACCCCATTGTCTCGGTGTAACCAGTGCGATGTGATGCATCAATGCAACTCTCAGGACTGCATTCATGCATCATGACGACAATGAACATATTGTGCTAAAATGCTATGCAGCCTTTCAGTCTTTACCAAATGCTGCCAGATAGTGGCAATGTCTGCCTAGAATGCCTCTGGTCCGGCAGAAAGATTGGTGTAGCCGGACCAGATGTCCCGCAGATTCTGGGCTTTTGAGAGCTGAAAGAATTTTTCAATATTCCAAGTAGAACTGAAGTCAGAGGTCAGAGAGTACACCCTAATATTCTAGGCAGTCTGAGGTCATTTGCTTTTAGCATTAACTATAATAAGATTAAAGTCAAATTATCCTAAATTGTATGCAAGACTTTGATTTTGGTATCCGGTCCTGCAGAAGTCTATCTAGTCCTGCAAAATTTGCAAACTGCAGGACCAAAATGTCCTGCATGGTGAAGAAGTTTTCGCAGAGACTGCCCTCTAGAGGGTTAACCGAGTGGTGTGGCAAAATAAAAACAGGCGGAAGTCGCTGAGGGCGCTGCACAGTCGGTCTGCGCATTGGCCCTCGTTCTGACCCTGTACCGACAGACTGACGGAAACCAATCCCGCACTAAATGTAGTCAGGTCCCGCTATTGGCGCACGGCAGGGGCAGATGTTCATGGGGCGGGGCCCTGAAGGTGGATAAGGAAGATGGACCAGGCCTGGGCTGGCCAGAGAGGCATGAAATACCGATTCGGGGCCAGAGGGGCGGACCAGGGGGCGGAGGGGCTGAGTTTATCAAATGTACGGGCGTGAGGGTCAGATTCTTACCGCTACACAAATATGTAACCCTTATGGGGCAGCATAGTGGTTTAAGGTACTATTCTCTTTGTTGTCGTAATGCATGAATATAGCCCTTGTGAGTGACTCGCCAGTGCTGTAGTTATGCATCATGCGAACCCTAATCCTCAATAATCAGCATGGATACATCTCTGGCCAATAGACTCACACGGGCTTCATTGATGAATCATGACCATAAAGGGCATATTAAAGCATAATACGACCCTTAAAGTGCTAAAGCACACACAAGAGCCCTGTGCCTGGCAAGTCCCGACCCTGTACAATGTCTATCACGTTATGAGGGCGGCTGGTCTGATGGCCGCATGGATGCCAGCTCCCTTTGAAGAATACATCAGGCCCAAGATTCACTCAGCCCCAGTCAGCACCCACAGATTGTATTTGGGACCGCCACAAATTGTGTAAGCCAACAAAGTGTAGGAAGAGATTTGAAAGTTTTCCCACCGCCGGTGTTATAAGCTATACATAAGAGGGAATCTAGACGTTGCGAAGGGTTATCGTCAATATTGTACCACCATTTTCCAGTTGCCACGCCAGTTCCGGTCGTCCCCCTTTACCGCCCACTGCCGACTGTTCAAACAGCCAGTGGTCGGCCGACAATCCCACTGCTGCGAGACTGCAACATGGCCGCTCTGTCCGCTCACTCTCCTAGCACAGTCTAGCTATATATGACTCCGCCCCAAGGCTCGGACCACTGGAACTCCTCTGCAGAAGAAGGGGAGAAAATGGTACTACCTCTCTGCTCTCCTATCCTCATCACACACTGCCAGTCGCCCTGCGTATACACTAAGAAATAGTTCAAAAACTATGTTCAATCATGGCAGATCATCTGATATGTCATATTGTTTCCTTCCCATATATTTCAATCGCAAAGCACACAAGCCTTGTTTCAGCAGAGATAAAAAATAAGCCCAGACAGTAGCAAATGAAACATCTGCTTTGAGAGTGATGACTACTGTTGGACAGGCATGCCTCTGGTCGGAGATTGACAAGACGACGTGCCCCTTCTGTGGCAGCTACTGTCGGCAACAGGCTTCCCGACTGATGAGGAAAAGGTTGGAAATATAGGAAGTATAATATAACAGAGAGCCGGACAGAGGTGGGGGGGGAGGGGCTCTGGGGAGGCTGAGCACTACATACGTCTGTTAGTTGAGGTGGAGTGGACCTATTGCTGGGGCTGTGGAGAGTACAGCAATATGGTTAGACCTAATGTCGTGTACTACCACAGTGGCTACATCCCCGCCTTGTAAGTGTTTAACCCTTTAAGGGCAGCATAGTACTTTAATTTTCCATTATGCCATCTCTCGTCATGATGAATGCATGTAGCCCTGGTGAATGAATTCGCCAGGGCTGCATTCATACATCATGCCAACCATTTGGGAGGGTATATAAACAGCATATAAAGTCGGGATGATGCTTTAATGCAGCACTGATGAGTAGCTCGCCCGGGCTGCATTCAAGGATGATAAAATGCCTAAGGCATTAGAATACGGTATGGCCATTAAAGATTTAATACTATTTTCCCTCCTACAGAACTATAGATCTCTACCAGCCACTATATTCTCAACGACATGAAGATCTCATCACTGCGACTACTGAAAGTAGGCCTCCCTGTTAATTGCGGACAATTTCTTAGATATAGAAACTGAAAATACAATAAGCTTCTTCAGCATTAGGCATATTCTGTCGCCTACACCAGGCAGAAAACTTTATAACCATGTACATATCGACTGTTAGCAGCAATGGCAAATTGAATACAGCTACACTTTATGGTTTTAACACTGTGTATCTGCCCGTAGAGTTGGGAGAGTCGGCCGGTACTCAGAGTGGCCAGCGTTCCCTGATGACGTCACTCCGCTCCCAGACCAGTCCCTCCCCCTGGTGGCCGATAGGGGTAACTTAATCTCACGGCGGACGCGGATTAGATTTCCTCCCGAGTCCAGCATGTGCTGACTTAACCCTTTAAGGGCAGCAGGATGATTTAATGTACGATGTTCTTTTGAGGCAGGATACATGAGTGCAGCCCTGGCACATAACTAGCTAGAGCTGCATTCATATATCATGCCAACCATACACGATTGATATACTGCCATAGAGTTGTCATGATCTACAAATGCAGTGCTGGCAAGTCACTTGCCAGAGCTGCATTCATGCATCATGATGAGCTAGGGCAGAGCAGATTAAAGCACTCTGCGACCCTTAAAGGGCTAATAACAGCCTTATCCCGACTCCCGCATGCCGCCTGTACAAGGCCCCTAGCCAACTTGCTTACGGCCAGTGGCAGCCGTTTTATGATAAATGTATGAAATAATGCACATATCGTTTTCTACATGGCCGTGACTATTGACAGTTCAAACTGTCAATAACAGAACAAAATTCCCTTATTGACAGTTCAAACTGCCAATACCAGGATATAATTCCCTTATTGACAGTTTGAACTGTCAATAAGGGAAAAAAGATTCTCTTATTGACACTTCCAAAAAGGAACTGTCAATAAGAGAAAAATATCCCACTATTGACAGTGTGAACTGTCAATAAGGGAATTATATCCTGGTATTGACAGTTTGAACTGTCAATAAGCGAATTCTATTCCGTTATTGACAGTTCAAACTGTCAATAAGAAGATTGATTTCTACTATTGACAGTTTGCACTGTCAATAGCCGGCCTACCTTGGTTTAGCTATTGACAGTTCAAACTGTCCATAGTGGAAAACTTTCCTCTTATTGACAGTTCACACTGTCAATAGTGGGATATTTTTCTCTTATTGACAGTTCAAACTGTCAATAGTGGTAAATTATAGCGTTACTGACAGTTCTTCACTGAACTGTCAATAGTGGGAATTTCCTCTCTTATTGACAGTTCCTTATCTGTCATAACCCTGAGATCGATTTTGGTGGAAAAGTCGATTTTGGTGGAAAACTCAATTTTGGTGGAGAAGTCGATTTTGGTGGAAAAGTCGATTTTGGTGGAAAAGTCGATTTTGGTGGTAAATCGATTTTGACCAATTTTATGGCCGTGACTATTGACAGTTCAAACTGTCAATAACAGAACAAAATTCCCTTATTGACAGTTCAAACTGCCAATACCAGGATATAATTCCCTTATTGACAGTTTGAACTGTCAATAAGGGAAAAAAGATTCTCTTATTGACACTTCCAAAAAGGAACTGTCAATAAGAGAAAAATATCCCACTATTGACAGTGTGAACTGTCAATAAGGGAATTATATCCTGGTATTGACAGTTTGAACTGTCAATAAGCGAATTCTATTCCGTTATTGACAGTTCAAACTGTCAATAAGAAGATTGATTTCTACTATTGACAGTTTGCACTGTCAATAGCCGGCCTACCTTGGTTTAGCTATTGACAGTTCAAACTGTCCATAGTGGAAAACTTTCCTCTTATTGACAGTTCACACTGTCAATAGTGGGATATTTTTCTCTTATTGACAGTTCAAACTGTCAATAGTGGTAAATTATAGCGTTACTGACAGTTCTTCACTGAACTGTCAATAGTGGGAATTTCCTCTCTTATTGACAGTTCCTTATCTGTCATAACCCTGAGATCGATTTTGGTGGAAAAGTCGATTTTGGTGGAAAACTCAATTTTGGTGGAGAAGTCGATTTTGGTGGAAAAGTCGATTTTGGTGGAAAAGTCGATTTTGGTGGTAAATCGATTTTGACCAATTTTATAGACAATACCGATTTTGACCGATTTGGAGACAAAACCGATTTTGACCGATTTTGTAGACAAAACAGATTTTGGCTACAAAACCGATTTTGACCAATTTTGGGGACAAAACCGATTTTGACCAATTTGGGGACAGAACCGATTTTGGCTACAAGACCGATTTTGGGTCTAAAACCGTTTTCGGGTTCCAAACCGGTTTTGGGTCCGAAACCGATTTTGTGGGGCAAAACCGATTTTGGTGAAAAAAACACTTTTGCCAAAAAATAAACACCTTTTGACTCCAATGTCAATGGGAAGTGTCAATAAGACAGAAATATTCCACTATTGACAGTTCGCATGAGGAACTGTCAATAACAGGAATAATTTCCACTGCTGACAGTGTGAACTGTCAATAAGAGAAATATTTTCCACTATTGACAGTTCGAACTGTCAATAGCGTTTTTGCAATTTTATAGACAATACCGATTTTGACCGATTTGGAGACAAAACCGATTTTGACCGATTTTGTAGACAAAACAGATTTTGGCTACAAAACCGATTTTGACCAATTTTGGGGACAAAACCGATTTTGACCAATTTGGGGACAGAACCGATTTTGGCTACAAGACCGATTTTGGGTCTAAAACCGTTTTCGGGTTCCAAACCGGTTTTGGGTCCGAAACCGATTTTGTGGGGCAAAACCGATTTTGGTGAAAAAAACACTTTTGCCAAAAAATAAACACCTTTTGACTCCAATGTCAATGGGAAGTGTCAATAAGACAGAAATATTCCACTATTGACAGTTCGCATGAGGAACTGTCAATAACAGGAATAATTTCCACTGCTGACAGTGTGAACTGTCAATAAGAGAAATATTTTCCACTATTGACAGTTCGAACTGTCAATAGCGTTTTTGTTTCTACATGCACGTCTGATGTATAAGCCATTCACTGTAGAACAGTCACAGATGATGATATACCCTTTGGTGTTTTTTTAGAAACGCAGTTATAATATTTCAAATGCCATTGTCCAAATGGGATACTTTTTGTAGATTGTAACAGAATTGCCAAGGCCAGAGCTCCTGACTAAATAGGTGCAGCGCAGGAATGAATAATTCAGCGATAAAATAAATGCCTCCGTGCGAACCAATTCCTTCCCTGGCACACAACATAACTATTTACTGCATCATTATGCGCTGTGGTCAGTGGAAAGAATAAAGAATATCGTAGAGACCACAGGGCAAGTTTAGCAATAGGGGGGGGGGGGGGTAGTTACATTCTGGCTGTGGCTATTAGGCCATGTCCATGCAGTTTGAGAATCTGCATATATAGGGTCACCACTGCTAACAGAATAGAGGCGGCCCTCGCCAATAACCTGGACATTCCTATACGGGCCAACAGCAGGAGACTTATTCAGCCAATGAGATAATCCACTGGTAGTTACTCTGGTAAAGATATTGTAAATTACCTATGGGAAGTGAATATATTCTGTTCCAAAAGTCTGCCAAAGTTTCCAATAGGCCTATAGGATGTAACAGCTTTGTATAAAACGACATCAGTCATTCATTTACAACATGCCTCAGTTTCAACACATTCTGTTTCTCCAGAAGTGGTTAGACTACGCATACCTTATCCATTTAAGGGCAGCATACTACTTTAGTGTATACTCCCTTCATTGGAATGATGCATAAATGCATTTAACAATCATGATAACGAGGTAGAAACAATCCAAAAAGATCGACATAATGCATAAATGCAGCCCTGGTAAGTAACTTTTTTATAAGGTGTTTATTGGGAAAATTTATACAAATTCCTACCACAACCAGGCAAGGCCGGGCAAGACTTGAGTTCCAAATTGCTAGACATGAGCTCGCCACTTTGTACCAGTTTTGGCTGGCCGTTCTGCCACTAAGGCCCATATGTGATTATGGCTGTGTCTCACGACCTTGAGCCAATGTTTTTGTCTCTGACCGGGTGCCAGCTCTGACCGGGTGCCAGCTCTGACCGGGTGCCAGCTCTGACCGGGTGCCAGCTCTGACCGGCCTGAATAAAACGGGTTATTTAGGGCAGATGATGATAAAAATGGGCAAATAATTACTAGTTTAAAGAGTTATAACATCCATTAACCTTTTCAGCCAAATTCTATCATCATCTGCCCTAAATAACCCGTTTTTATTCAGGCCGGTCAGAGCTGGCACCCGGTCAGAGCTGGCACCCGGTCAGAGCTGGCACCCGGTCAGAGCTAGCACCCGGTCAGAGCTGGCACCCGGTCAGAGATGAAAACATTGGCCCAAGGTCGTGAGACACAGCCTCATGCTAGACTCGCCAGGATATATCACCTTAAAGCACTATGCTGCCTTTTGATTGGTTAACACGCAGGTGTGTGTTAATTAACCAGTGTTACCGGGTTACTAATCATGCAGTGCTGGGTTGTCTTTTCACCCGGTGTATTACCGCTCTGTGAGGGCGGCCGGTGCCGTGCTGCCGGAATCAATAACCACCATACCTCATCATGAGACGTGTATTCACCATGGTTACCGCCACAACTAGCCACAACTATACACCACTGCAGCAAGAAAGGGTCGCTTTTAATAAAAGTTCACTGTAAATAGTTAGTGTAGGTATATATAGACAAAGGCCCATGGCCAGAGGATATTTTGGTATCGTTCCCCCCAAGGTGGGGCTGGGGCAGTATCCCACGAAGCCGCAGGCTGAGTGGGATGCGCCCCAGCCCCACCGAGGGGGGAACGGTACCAAAAATCCTCTGGCCATGGGCCTTTGCCTTTATTTCATGGTTTTTATTCTTCAAAATATGTTTAATTGCATATAAATGGCCATAAGAATTTGAACAAATGATGATGTCATAGGCCATGGGATACAGGAGGACCGTATCCCATGGGGGGCATGGGATACGGGATTTCTAGTACTTAAGCATAGTGGTCATCGTATCCACCATGAAATAAAGCAGAATCTACTATAGATCTACAGTAGAAACTACTGTAGAATGGATTTACAGTAGAATCTACTATAGGTTTCTGGTAGATCTTACTACAATGAACTGTACACCTACAGTAGAATCTACTGCACAGCTATAAGAAGGGCAACCAACTATTATCAGTGTTGTTGATAAAGTTTTTGAACATTTCTGAAGCATGACCGACCAATACATAAATCTATCCCCAAAATCCTGCATTCTATTTGAAAGATAATTGACATGTCAATCTCCTGATATGAGATATTTGCAAATATCAGAAAATGTTACTTGCACTCTGCTGAAACCAGCGCAAACACAAACTTATTTTGAAAAAGTCACACTTTCTTGATGCATTGGTCCATAGCATACCCCCTGCGTGTAGACATATGTTAACCCTTTAAGGACCAAATCATGCTGTCATGCTGTCCTCAAAGGGTTACCGTATTCGACGTAATAAGCGCACAGTGCGTTTAAAAAATAATAATGGACACCTTTTAGTAGTTAAGAGTTTAATTGGGGTAAAAAATTGAGATATTTTTGGTTATGTGTAGTATAAAAATTGGCCAAAAACGGGGGCTGTGCGCTTATTAGGAGGTGTGCGCTTATTACGTCGAATACGGTAATGTAACTGGTCGCATCTCCATTCGTCGAAGTGCTCAAATCAAGGGTACTTCTAAAGGGATAAAAAGTAGTGAACCGTCTGGTACGATTTTTGTAAATTCTAGGTAGGAAACAAACATAAATAAGTACAGGAATTTGAGAAAATAACTGGCAGCCAACAGACATGAGCAATTCCATGTTGGTTAGCTTGTCTGCCACTACTGCTAATATGGCGCTACAGACACCCCTAGACTGACTACCCAGGGAGCATTGCGTGTTAAAGCCTGCAGTCCTTCCCACGTACCCACCTCTATATAAAGATGATAAATACCAAGCCGTCTGTTAACCCTTTAAGGGCAGAACTGCACTGGCACTCATGTGTCATGCTGACCTTCCCAGGGTGGTACCCTGTACACTGGACCACTAGGTTGGTCATATGAGTGTTAGTCACAATGGCAAAGTTATATTCAAAAATGACCGAGGGGTCAGTCAGTAGTGGCTAACCTAGGTTCATCATTGGTGTATTGTATTTATATACCACTAGTTGGGGCCACCTGTGATCACCACTCAGTGGCTCCCCCTGGAAAAAAAAGACCAATGTGGGTTGGTCAGTAGTGACCAACCTGACAATAATAACTAATCTAGGTTGGTTGTATAGGGATCCAAAAAATGACTAACTAGGTTAGGTACTAGTGACTGAGAGATTGGTCGTATAAGGATCCTAGGAATATCAGGGTAGAAGGGTCGGCACAGTAAACCATTGAAGCACCAGCCAGCACAGCATCATATCATATATCAACATAAATTTGGGCAATCGTCCAGTCGTTAATGGAAAACCAGAAAGGATATATATGAGGGGGAATGGGTATATTGATATAATAATCGTTTTCAAGAAAACTACCGACCTCTTGATACCCAGTCATGTGTTAACGCTTAATTGCACTGGCATTCCTGCATCATGCCGGCTCTACAGGACTGATACACTCCCTGATACACTCCTAAAGAGTCGACATGATGCACCGAGACAGTACCTCCCAGCCATGCATTGGTGCATCATAAGGACAAATGAACATGAACCTTAAGGTATCATCCAGTGAGTAATGGCAGACCAGAGAGGATACATCTGGGCGAAGGGGCTATATATATATATATATATATATATATACCGTAAAACCCCACCTTTAAGACGACCCCGCCTTTAAGACGACCCCCTAACTTCAGAAAAAAATCCGTCTTGTGCAAAATAATTATGATATTTTGGAAAACCCCACCTTTAAGACGATCCACCATTTTGAGATAATTTGGGGCTCAAGACCCCCTCCTAGATCTCCTTCCTACCAACATGTCTAGCACAAAAAAAAAGCAATGGTAGCACATGATACTTCACTTTCTTTATCAGTTACTATAGTAAACGTATTATTTCCCCAAAAAACACTTTAAAAGAATAAGAAAATAACCGTTTTGCATCCCTTCATTCTAGAACATTTTTCCCAAGATTTTAAAAATAAAATTTTGGAAAACCCCGCCTTTAAGACGACCCCCTAACTTTGGAATAAAATCCGTCTTGTGCAAAAAAATAATCCCAAATAAAATCCGTCTTAAAGCCGGGGTTTTACGGTATATATATATATATATATATATATATATACATATATATATATATATATATATATATATATATATATATATATATATATATATATACATATATATATATATATATATACTACTGGCTGCTATTATGTCCTTGATATATTGTTTTCAAGGAAGAGGACGTTAAATCTCCAACCCATAGGTTCCCATTACGTGAGGGCACTAAGAGTAACGCCACATCCCACTGCCTCAGGAAATGCAGGTGATCTTGCTCAAACCCCATACGAAGGAATCTGGGTCCCTGTCTGTCGGAGCCTATACTGAACCCTTCTATAGCAGCATACTGCTTTAATGTGATATGCCCTTTGTCACCATGAATACAGCCCTGGCGGGGGACTTGCCAGTACTGTGTTCATGCATAGTGCTGACCCTATAGGCATGATACACATGGTTATCATGATGCATAAATGCAGCCCTAGGCCTGGCAAGTAGGCTCATGTATCATGAGGACAAATGGCATTGCACTTAAAGGACTAAACGTCCCTTTAAGGGTTGAAGACGTGATTGGACTGAGAGGTCCCCCAGTTGGCGGCCATTGGAGTAAATGAGAGTCTGACTCATCTAGTCCGGTCCTCATCAAACCCTCCTCCCGCCTCACCTGTCTGCCACCAAATGAGCGGCATTCCGGGACAGATGTACACCCAGGAAGCTACTCTCTGAGAGGTTCAAACCTGTAGCAGACCCGTCACTCTCCGAACACATATTTGGTCGAGAACCCAGTTGCATAAAACATCCTACATTTAGTAGTTGGTGGTGGATAAATATGATTCAGGTTCGGTCCGTAAGGGCCATGTGATCCTGCTGACCAGCTTCAGCAGTGTTGGCTTTAAAACTTCATATAACTTAAGATGGCCGTGTCCATAAACAGTGCCACATGCCGAGGTGATCCCTGTAAGGGCCGCATAGTGCTTTAACCGTTAAGTACCTTTTCCATATACTACTTAGGGAGTGATCATTTTTTAAGAACAGGGGGGGTGGGTGGGTTTGGGGGGGGGGGGCAAAAAAATGTGGACCCCTTGACGGGGGGGGGGGCAAAAAAATTTGGACTCCTCTTGGGGGGGGTTAAAATAATTTAACCTGTTTTGAGCCAAAAAGCCCGCGCGTTACTATGCTTCAAAGGGCCCGTGCGCGAGCCGATTTTCGGCCGTAAGGGGGGGGGGTAAAAAAATGTTGACCCCTCAAACGGGGGGGGGGGGGGGGGGAAACCCACCATCCCCCCCCCCTGTTGTTAAAAAATGATCACTCCCTTACTCCCAGCTGGTTACCCTGAAAATTAAAACAGCATGCAGACCTTAAATGGGCGTCATGACACAAGAATGCATCCCTACTAAGTTACTCACCAGAGATATATTCATGCATCATAATGACGTATGGTAGAGCACGTATAATCACTATGCAGCCTTAAAGGGTTAACAGCCACACACACAGAAAAGTGAGAGTCATTGTCGCTAAAACTACCCTCACTTGAGGGTCAGACACTGCCTGACTCTCAGGTGAGGGTTGTTTTAGCGACAATGACTCTCACTTTTCTGAGGGTGCATGACAGGGCCGGTGTGTGAATGACCACGCGTCGGTGGAAGAAAATGGTGACCCCCGTCACACCTCTAAAAGGTTCTCGACAAATGACGCACATCGACAACATACTCAGTGTCAAGGTCCTAAATAAGGCTGTATGCAAGGTCAATACAAGGTCAATACAAGGTCAATACAAGGTCAATACAAGGCCAATACAATGTCAATACGTTGGGCATTGATTGCGCTGTGGCTTAGAAAGAGGTGTGAAGAAATGGCACTATAGAGGGAACATTAGACTACCACAGAAAAATGGCTGCCATCGACATGTCTCAAATCAACTGATATTATTTAGGAAATGTGTGACTCAATGTACTGTTTAGAACCCTGCGGGCAGTGAACATCACCATACACTAGTAATTCGAATGAATAACCAACGCCTAGATTTCATCAAAATTCCAAATAAACCACTCAATATAAAATATAGACATTGAAATTGATACTGTAGAATCTATCTATCTTGAAAACTCTGCGGTCTCAGAAGCTGTTTCCATTTTGCATGTAATTGCCACATAAGCGACTTAAGTGGAACTCGAAACAGGCAAAGGTCTGATGGGAAGTCTTGAAATTGGGATTATCTGAAACAGGCGCCATTGAATCAAGAGGTTCCAGGGCCATGAAGCAAATAGTGAAGTTTAAGTTAAAGGCAATTCCTAAATCAATCGGCACTGATTGGCATCAGACCGATTCGACCGACCCAAGCAAAACAGTTCTTAAAACAGTTTTACATATTCATATGTTTTATAGATTCCAATTCCCCCTCACTGCTCAAAGTGCTCAGCAATTTTGAAGCAATTGCTGCCTTTGAATTCCTGAATGAGGGTTCAATGACGTTGTTGTATTTCATGGTGAAAATGACTCTTCTTGGTGACGTTTGTTGACCTCCATACAATGACACCCACACTCGTGGAAGCTACCCGATATTGTTATTTAAAAAAAAAGGATTTGTAAGGGAAACATCGTTCAGCTTAATCCTTTAAGAATGACAGCACTTTAACACGCTACGTCTTTTATCATCATGAATGCAGTCCTGGAGGCGACGCATCAGGGTTGCATCCATGAATTATGACGACCCTTTGAAAGTATCAACTCTACATGGTCGGAATGATGCATAAATGCAGTGCTACAGAGTAGACTCACCAGAGCTACATTCATGCATTATTCCGACAAAGGGAAAAGCACAATAACCCTTTAAGGACGGCATAATGCATTAATACATCATGCCCTTGGTCGTCATGATGTAAGAATGCAGCCTTGGAGAGTAACTTGCCAAGACTGCATTGAAGCATCATGCCGACCCTAAGGGGTTGAGACACTCCCGAAGGGATGCACCAATAAAACCCCGACAAGTTACCCGCCAGGGCTGCATTAGTGCATCATGACGAAAAATGTCATCTTTTAGTGACATCTGTCCTTAAAGGTGTAAAGCAATAGACTGCCCTCAAAGAGTGGCTGCAGATGATTCAGACTCATCAGAGCTATATTTATGCATTCACTGTAAAAGGTAAGTGTATGTACACAGTAAAAGCAACTGTAACTTTACAGCATGTACCATAGCTTTACAGCAGATTCTACTGTATACACCTACAAAAAACTGTACACCTAGAGTAGATTTTACTGTATACCTACAAAGAAGGCAATCGACTATGTACAGTGTTATTCCAACAAATGGAAAAGCACATTAAATCAGTAGACTGTCCTCAGAGGGTGCCTGTGGATAGTGTCTGCACAGAGAGAAGAAGTAGAATCACTGTAACTCTCAAATGGGAGTCCAGCCCCGATTACTGAGGTAACTCTCCCCACAACTCTAAAGTGACTCCCAATCATGAGGGAGTCTTAGACCGGAGTCACTATAGAGTCATTATAGAGTTATTTTAGAGTCCTGCTAATGTTCAGGAGTAACCTTAGAGTCCTGGGGAGAGTTACCTCAGTGATCAAGTCGAGAGTCACAGTGATTCTACTTCTTTTCTGTGTGCACACCTACAAAGAAGGCACCCAACTATTTACAGTGTTATTCCAACAAAGGGATAAGCATATTAAAGCAATATGCTGCCCTCAGAGGGTGCCTGTGGATGGTGTCTGGTTGTGGGGGGGGGGGGTAGGTTACAGCTGTGTGACAGGGCCTTTACAATGCTGACACTAAACTGCATGCCGCTCACAATAGCGCCGTATTCAGTTACTGTCCCTGTCAGAGTCGGCACCCTCCCCAGGCCGCACTCTCAATGAGTTTTTCAAATGTCACTGGCACATTCATTGGAGCCTCTAAATGCGGGATATGAAGCTTTAATGCGCTATGATACTTTGTTGTCATCATGCATAAATGCAGCCCTGGTGAGCCGACTTGCAATGGCTGCATTAATGCATCATAGCGATCATCTAGAGCTGATGCACTCCCAAAAGATCGGCATCATGACGACAAACGACGTAGCACATTTAAGCAATATATATATATGCGGCCGTTACAGGGTTTAAATTGTCTGGGTTTCAATCGATTTTATCTCCGCGTACGCCTCCCCTTTCGCTTGAATATTTAAAATGCAATGAGGCTTAAATGCTCCCTTTACTTGGGCTGTCATTTATTTATAGGATTAAGTTTAGTTCGGCTACACAGTGGATAAAAGCGGTGCACTTGTGTAATAATACATGTGGTGGACCTAAACCTTTAAGGTCCGCATTATGCATTAATGCATTGTGCCCTTTGTCGTCATGATGTGCGGATGCAGCCCTGATGAGTAACTCTCCAGTGCTGCATTCAACCATCATGCGAACCATATCAGGTTGATCGACTCCTAAAGGGTCAGCATGATGCATGAATGCAGCATTGGCGAGTGTACACGGTGCTTAAAGGGCTAAATGAGAAGATGAAGCCTCAAGTGTAAACACAACATGGGAATGTGGCCCTTTTTACTTTGACACACACAGAGGCAAATATCAGAGTCACCCAATGTCGCCAATACTACTCTCAGACAAGGGCCAGGCACTGCTGGACTATAATAGATGGGTCAAGGGCCATTCTAGTGAGGGTCAGGCTAGGCTGGACATTCAATAACAGGCTGGACCTTGGCAAACTTGCTTGAAAGTCTGGCCATGCTGGATCCTCATGCCATAGTCTGGCAATGCTGGACTCTTGCAGGCTGATAGAGACTCTCCCAAGAGTCCAGCATTGCCAGACTATGGCATGAGGATCCAGCATGGCCAGACTTTCAAGCAAGTTTGCCAAGGTCCAGCCTGTTATTGAATGTCCAGCCTAGCCTGACCCTCACTAGAATGGCCCTTGACCCATCTATTATAGTCCAGCAGTGCCTGGCCCTTGTATGAGAGTAGTATTGGCGACATTGGGTGACTCTGATATTTGCCTCTGTGCACATGTACCCTACTCTCCCCCTTTAGCCCTTGAAAGACAGATTGTCGCTAAAAGATGACATTTGCCGTCATGATGCACCAATGCAGCCCCAGCACACTGGTGCTGCATTGATGCATCATGCTGACTCTTCTTGAGTGTCTCAACCCCGTAGGGTCGGCATGATGCTTGAATGCAGCACTGGCGAGTTACTCGCCAGGGTTGCATTCATGCATCATGACGACCATGGTCATAATGCATTAAGGCATGATGCCGTCTTTAAAGGGTTAAAGGCACTAATAACACACTCTCTGTGTTGTAACGCCTACAATCGACATTCCCTGTCAGACAAAGTGTTGTTATAGAATTGAACAGCGTTGATGAGGCTTCCCCATCTCTCATCTTTCTGTCTCTATTTTACCTGTTGAGTGCCCATACATGTGCAGACACAGACAAACATATTTATCTTTACACGACAATTGGCTGAGAGAACAAAGGAAATGGCCTGACTGTATTTTTATATAAATACATGGCTGTATGTTATGCGGGCCACTAAGCATACTCTCCTACTGTGGGTGTAAGTCAGATACGATACACGTGACTAGCTGCATGAGTGTTATATGCCTTGGACAATGGTAATTATCTGCGGCTGACCCCACATATCTACCACGTAAAGTTGATGTCTAATATAGCTTTCTCGCCATGAATATTACCGTAGCTGTCAAAAAAGCATGACTCACAACTCACAGCATTCATTAGGTGTCAATAAAGATGACAGTGCTTCCATGATAATAAGGTCCTATGCTTCAACCCCCCCCCCCTGACACACACCCCTAGCTTAATTCTATCTATCACGTATTGTAGTGCATATCGGATGTCCCTAGGATACTTATAATGTAGTTTTACCTGCATGTATCCGTGAGCGTAGTATTATACAAGAAGTTATCACGACTACCTTACATTAACATTACGTCTCATACACGTGTATCTCCCCTAAGATAAGCTTACCTCATGAATGCTGGTGGGATTATTCTTTTTTTATTTTAACTAAAAAATGAATAATCTTCTGAAGATATCATCCCGGATGAAATATAAGAAAGTTGCGCCATATCAAGTCAGCTCTGACACTCATGATTGCAGTTCCCCGGAAGGATGGTGGAAAAAGTTAATTACTTTCAGTTTTGCATTGTGCTTCTTTTATTTTGAAATGTTATCATTTGCAATAATACTGGATAAGAGCTTATTTCTACACTCGTGTGGTTTTGAATACGCAGGAATTTGATTATTCTAAATTGCTGTGGCACAAACATGGTAAAAAATGAATTAAAACTATTTCGTTTCTCCTTAAATTCTGCCTTGGCAGTATGATATTTTTATGCCATTATTAGCTACCCATGTGCACTAAGCAGAGGGACAGCGAGAGAAAGAGAAACAGACAGTCAAATGGAGAGACAGAGACAGAGGGACAGAGACAGAGAGGCAGAGACCGAGAGGCACACTGAAAATCCATAGATTGAAAGGGTTAGTCAGTACAGACTATCCTAGGTTGGTCATATGATTGTTAGTCATAATGGCAAAGTTATATTCAAAAATGACCGAGGGGTCAGTCAGTAGTGGCTAACCTAGGTTCATCATTGGTGTGTTTTATTTGTATACCACTAGTTGGGGCCACCTATCATGACCACTCAGTGGCTCCCCCTGGAAATAAAAAGACTAAGGTGGGTTGGTCAGTACTGACCAACCTGACAATAATAACTGACCTAGGTTGGCCGTATAGGGAGCCAAAAAATGACTAACTAGGTTAGGCACTAGTGACTGAGAGGTTGGGCGTATAGGGAGCCTAGGAATATCAGTGCAGAGAGACAGAGACAGACAGGCAGACAGACAGGCACAGATAGAGAGACAGAGTGTGTGTGTGGCTGAGACCAAAAGAGAGAGACAGAGAGAGAGAGACAAAGACAGAGAGACAGACAGAGACAGATACATATAGATAGACAGAGACAGACAGACAGAGAAAAAGACAGAAGACGGACTAAAGAGGGGAGATAAAGGAGCACATAGGAGGAGGGAAGGGGATAATTTCCTGCCGTTTTCAAATCTTCCCCAGATCACCATTGAATGGCCGCAGTAGGAAGAGGGTTCTGTTGATGGGATTGGAGCTCCCTCCGGCCTCACCCATCCTGAGGAAATGACTCGTCTCAGGGCAAGGAAAATAATGATTTGATTCAAGCAATATCTTCTCTAGAGATATGAAGGGTAGAACCTCTGAGACTCTCTGTTTTGTTCAAAGCCCTGTCAATTATATCCCTATTCCTGTATATTGATTCACTGCATGAGCTATTCAATTTAAGCAACTTTAAACAAAAATTAAAGTTGAATAGAAGCCTTCTTTAAGCAGCTTGAAACAACATATATTTTTTCAGATGCCATGCATACAGTGGCCCAGGAGGGTCAAATATTTTTGTAAAATTGAATTTTCAAATTTACTTCAACTTGCAAAAATACAACTTGAGTTGAAAGTGAAAACTCCAACTTCAACCACTTACTGTCACCTGTCAACTGTCAATTCAAGTAAAGCAACTTGTGACTGCTATCTTTCAACACTACATGAAACCAAAAACATTGCAAATGTCAAAGTTGAAAGTGAAAACTCCAACTTCAGTCGCTTACTGTCAACTGTCAAGTGTCAATTCAGGAACAACAGCTTGTGACAGGTATCTTTAAGCACTGTGGGTGTTTCACAAGGTGTTCCTCTGGGTGTTTTCCCAGGTGATGCCCCAGTGTTCCCCTGGATGATCCTCTAGAGATATGAAGGGTAGAACCTCTGAGACTCTCTGTTTTATTCAAAGCCCTGTCAATTAAGCTCGCTATATTATTGTACCATATACTATATCCCTATTCCTGTATATTGGTTCACTGCATGAGCTATTCAATTTAAGCAACTTTAAACAAAAATTAAAGTTGAATAAAAGCCTTCTTTGAGCAGCTTGAAACAACATATATATTTTTTTTTCAGATGCCATCCCAGTGGGCACAGAACATTGAATCAACATTGATAAGCGGTTGTCAATGTTGATTCAATGGTGAATTAATGTTGATTCAACATTTGACTGAATTCTGTGCCCACTGGGATGTAGTGGTTTGAGAACATACGTCAATTTACCTATCATCGTAAGAATTGCTGCAGCAAAGATTATTCCTGATTTGCCAAGTAGGGTGGTGTCTTTCTGAAATAGATCACTTTCCCTTTTTCCCCACACACATCCAGGTGTGTTAATTACCGGGACCACCACACACTCTCCAGGCGGACCCTGGGTACTTCTCCGCCCCAAGCTGAATTCTCCTACTGCTGATTCCCAGGCACTCACCCCGAAATTCGTCTCCTAAACTACTTGTTTATTGAACCAGTTAATTCTGAATACTTTGTTTGATAAGAGGTTAGTTAGTGACGTTCTGATCAGGTTTTGAATACCGTATTCGACGTAATAAGCGCACAGGGCGCTTAAAAAATCATGCCATTGGTCGTCATGATGCATGAATGCAGCCCTGACGAGTAACCCACCAGTGCTGCATTCAAGCATCATGCTGACCCTATGGGATTGATACACTCCCAAAGGGGCGGCATGATGCATCAATGCAGCATTGGCGAGTTACTTTCAGGGGCTGCATTGGTGCATCATGCTGACAAATATTGACTTTTAGCGACATGCCGTCTTTAAAGGGACATACCGTCGGGCTGCTGTGGTCACCGATACCCTCATATTGGTGCCTAGTACTGTCTATGTTATGTCACAGCAATATAGAGAATGTAGCATACATGAGGGCACACGGCCAATCTAACTCTACTTGTCATGGATTTAGTCTAGACACATTCATTGTTACAGACTCTGAATTGCTCTCCTATCAGCAATAAAGCAGACCTCTCTGGTCTACAAGCATTGGTCAAATTGCTGATGGTCATTATAATTATGTAGACCGTATAACTTTTTTCACACCAGTATCAGGGCAGGGTCCGGAGATATCCTTCATATATGTCATTATTGGGTTGATGACAATATATGGCGTTAATAAAAGCCCGGGAATAAAAGGCCCGTTTTCACAACAAACCACTGGAAAACCACTCTGTGAAGTGCACGTGGTTGTTGGGGGTGTATCGGTCGATAAGCCGCACAATGAAAAATAGGCTAAACGTACTAAAAGGCAGTATCTGATCCATTCTGCCTAGGCCAAAAAAAGGGCGGTTTGTTTCAGGTAACATGGCAAAAAAATGTAGGGTCGGTAGGTCGGATTAAAAAAAAATTTAATGTTTTTCAAAACATGTTCATACTAGTGACCTCTCCGAAGACCTTAAAATTAACCAAAAAAGGGAAAAAATTTCTTCAAAATTGCATAAAAAACGTAGGGTCAGCCCTTTCTTGATAGGGTAGGTCGGATGACATGATACAAACCTTTTTTTTGGCCTTATACATACTAAAAGGCAGCATCTGATCCATTCTGCCTATCGCGGCACATGGAATGAGACATTAGCTGTTGTCTAGTTGATAATCTCACAGTTCTAGACATCAAAGTAATAGGTCCCCAGCATCCTACACTAGAACCCCATGACCTGGAGTGGATCCCATCAGAGTCTGCCCCCTGGGACCCATAGTCCTACTCTCAATCCAGCAACAACAACAAGGCAGATCGACCTCACAATCTCCCAGCAGATTCTCTCATCCTTTTCTACCAGCACTACTTCCCCTTTGCAAAAATGCGGCAGATCACCTTGAAAACTTACCCAAGCTATCCTTTTGAAATAACAGTTTTACTGCTATGAATAGATTCAAATATTCAAAGGAAAGTATGAGGAACAATTGATAAAAGTTACAAAAATGTTGATCATGTTTTGATGCCCGAAAATGAACATATATCCGGGAACTATTTTTTGATGTATGGATACTGCAGTGTGCGATGGGGATAAG
This sequence comes from Harmothoe impar, assembly GCA_947462335.1. Classification (NCBI taxonomy): domain Eukaryota; kingdom Metazoa; phylum Annelida; class Polychaeta; order Phyllodocida; family Polynoidae; genus Harmothoe; species Harmothoe impar. The sequence goes on from OX381706.1 coordinate 71,917,504, forward strand.
AGAGCAGCAATATAGTACCCCTTTCCTCCCTTCTTCCACAAAAGAGCTCCTGTAGTCAGAGGCTTTTGGCAGCGTCTTATTAGAGACTGTGCTGGGAGAGTGATCGGCCTCACTGTCAGATCGATGACGTCAATAGATGCTTAAGTAGGTAGAGTCCCCCACTATGGGCCATTCATGTAATACATCAACTAATTACGCCATGTTTACCACTACTGCTGGTCCCTATAGGAATCTGGAGTTATAAATAGGTTGAGGTTAAACCCATTGATAAGACATACCACAATGGGTACAAACAGGGGACAGGCTTATAACAGCTAGCTCTAGGGTGGGTGGGGGGGGCGGTCGGGATTTGAGTACCGCTGTGTTCTTCATCCATTGATCAACAATAGAGGTTAGATTCATGATACTCCTTTGGCCCCTGGGGTTTAGAGTGTGCATAAATCCTCAGTATATATACATGATTTACCCATACAGTGTTAGGGGGTATACATATAGGGCTTCATTATAGATAAGGGCTGAAGGCATGCACTGGAGGAATGGTCAGAGAGTTCATAAAGGCTCCATTGCTCTCCAATGTATACTTGATCACTCTACGTCCCAAGATATCTCTTCACTTCCTGTTGCAGATGTACCTGTAGGCTTCTATACCCCTTGTCAGTGACACCCCGCCATTTTGAATGTCCATAATCCACGTGTGAATATTGCAGGTGAAAATCCATAGTAAAAAACCCATTACACTAATATGTTTAAGACTAAGAGCCATGCATGTGACAATAAAATGAAATTACCATTATCTTAAATCAGACCCAACAGGTATGGATGCATGCTTCCATTGTCACATATTGATGTCATAATGTGATTGAACACAATAATATAATCACGCCTTTCAGTGAAGACTTTCCAAATTAAGATTTTTGGATCTGACATTTGAAATACAAGGGGATTTTGCGTATGATAGCTGTGTTAGAAGATGGTAATGTAGTAGTATTATGTGCAGATGCCTTTCTCTGCTAAAAGTTGCTATATCCCTCTTATTCCTTTTGAAACTAACTTATTATTTAGAATGTCATAAACTGCTATAGATACAAGCCCTTTATGGCACAAAAAGCGCGACGCTCTATCCTCTCTGTGTCCGCTATATGTTGATTTACAGAATAGACATGTCCGACATTGGCCCCAAAACAAACCAAACGTCGGTATGCAGGACGGCATACGTCCCACAGACCTTCCTAGACCAGACCACAGTGTAACCGGGTGACTCACTCTGTGGCAGGGACCAATAATGGTAGCAGTAAAGTCCAGCTCACTGATCAGCAGCAGCCCACTCTCCCAGCAGATTTTCCATTCACTACTACCGGCACTACTTCTATCTCTGCCAAAACCTGACTGGTTACCGCTAAAACTCTGATGGGGTTAACAGGGCAGAAAACTATAACCCCTTTCTACTGCTTTCCCCAGAGGAGTTCTCATAGGACGACCCTTTAGTCAGAGCATTTTATTAGACTGTGTGGGAAAAGTGTAGCATTGGCAGCAATATGTTTATCCAACAATGGATAACGTATGTTAATTAATGCAAAGGAGACCGCTGAGAGATTTTAACCGCACAGAGAAGCCTTCTGATCACCCCTTCTGCTGCAGAATGGTCAGCAGTAAGGGAGTGATCATTTTTTATCAACAGGGGGGGGGTTGGTTGCTTTGGTTGGTTACTATGCTTCAAAGGGCCCACGCGCACGCCGATTTCCGACGTGTAGGGGGGGGTAAAAAATTTTGACCCGTTGACCGGGGGGGGTGAAAAAAATTTCGCGCGCTCCACGCGGAAAAATGATCACTCCCTAAGCCTGGCGAGCCTGTTGCTCCGTCACCCACTTGTGGCCCCAGTGACCAGCTGACCCCCAGGGTCCTGGTCAAGGGCACCAATGACCACCAATGACCACCATGTCAATCATCAATTAACTCAGGTCACGTGGGAGGGGGACCTGATGAATTGCTCATGAGGCAAATCCCACCCCCCCCCCCCACCCCCAGCCAGGCTCAGAGCATGTGACTAATACCACTGATCCACCAATACGGGGGCAAATACGACTAACACTAAAACACCAGCAGTCTTTGTCATGGGCTTATTTTTCAAACCAATAGGATTACATTTACATCTCACCACCCACGCTCTCGCGTTAAAAGTGTGAAAGTTATTTCTGCAATTGCTAATTTATGCTTGCAGCATATGCATATAGCCTTTGGGTAGCTATATGTGACTGCAGATGGGTCAAAAGCGACCTGGCGACCTGGGCCGTTTTGGAGGCGACTTTCGACCTAATGCAATAATAAAAGCGACCTGGCGACTTTTGGGCAAAAATGACAATAGGCTAAAGGGTCCAAAAAAGCGACTTTGTGACCTGGACCCCTTAATTTCGGCGACTTTCCGACCTCAGGGGGGGACCCATCTGCACCCCCCTATATGTATTTCTAAAAATGCCACTGTTAACATATTTTTTTTATTAGAGATGCTTCAGCAATGGATGGAGATCACTTTGTTTGAGGAGTTGCAGTTACTCATACCCTAAGTGTCTATGTCAAACGGAAATAGATCTAGGAATCTCCACCTCATGCAGTACATTCATATGTAATATTCAGTTATGGAGGTCCATGCATGGTCAAGTAGAAATCTAGTACCTCTGCGTCCCGTCTGGTGTCATCCATGTCACGTCTCACTGACTCATTAATATTCATGAGCAGTTTTCCCGCGCTCAGCAGAAACGGCAGACGACAACCTGTCAGCGTCCATTACCTGCATTAATCTGGCGGACGCTACGTCAACACGTCACTCTGCTCAGTTCCCGCCACTCACCACCCATCTGTCCAGCATTAAAAACTATTCCCCAGACATTAAGAGAGATTGACTTTGGGACAGAACCATATAAAAATCCAGAAGGTTATTTCAATGTTGAATAGATTTGTGATTCAATCTTCTCTGTTGCAATCGGAGAGAATCGCGTATTATGTTTCTATGGTATCTATGGGTGTAATCTGAGTACTTTATTATTCTCTGTACAGCTATCATAGCTAGTGATCACAACAACATATGAATGGCGCTCTGCACTCTAGCACGCCTTTCATT